>JALXJV020000005.1:38637472-38931401 GCA_024633595.2 Lepomis macrochirus | reverse complement strand
CCAAAGGGTCACAATACGCCACTTTCCTACCTCGTTTTGTTAAGAAAACATCGTAAAAAGCGCCGTTTGAACCATCAGGAACGCCGCTTTTTACGCCGCCGTAAAGCAAACGCCGTAAAAAGCGCCGTAAAATTGTGTCAACAACGACGCATTTTTCGTCGGTCTGGAGGCGGCGAAAAAAACGTCGCTCAATATGCTCATATAACGCCGCTTTTTACGGGCATCAGTGTCCCCAATGACGCGTATCATAACGCGTTACAAGACGCGTAGTGTTAAATGATAATGATCTCCACCCTGTCTTTCCAAAGCCAATCAATTTGAACTGTTATCACCCAATCAGTAAAGAACAAGAACAGACCACAGCAATCCAACCCAGCGCAAGGATGAGGTTCCCTGCCATAGTTGATAAATTTACTCAATAGCGGCAGGGCACCAGCCAGGTGCTATAGCTCGCTACGTAACGGCGCTGACTTGTAAGAAGCAACACCGGGGATCGCAGGTTCAGCGTCCCACTCACATCTTGTTTTTTTGAGCAATGTTTGTATCGTCTGTTTTCTATTAGAATGCCAATAGGTAAACTGAAGTTGTAGGCACACAAACCTTACTGTGTTTTCTTCAATTTTATTAAATTAATATATTAATGTGCCGACTGTGCAACGTCTGCAGGCTTGAGAAAGGAGGAAAGCTGGTGTGTGCAACCGACTGTTCAGCAAATGCAGGAGAGGAAAGAGGAGCCAGGAGAGGAGCATGCTGGCCCAGTTTGGACTTAATAGAAAAGATGCAGTCTGGACAAAATTTGAGTCTTTACAAATGTGTTTCCCCCTACTTTTATAAACAAATCAGAAGTAATCCAGCACAATCCAAACATAATGCAAGACCTCCACTAGGTGGCACTCACATACTACCAATAAATTAGACGTTTTAAGGATTTGGCTACAGTACACATGCATTCTTGTATATTTTAATTTCTAGAGAAATTCTTTTGTATCAGGCTTGAAAGACTTAATGTGCATTCATCCGAACCAACAATTTATTTATGTATCAAGTCAACAACATGCTTAGGCCTACTTCTGTCATGAAAGTCTTGGTTGCAGTTGGTTGGATGCAGCAGCACAGACGATCAGACCACTGGAGCAGAACGGGCAGAACAGCAAGTGTGTTCCTTCATGATACATCTTGAAACCTGGTCTGGTACAACTTTCCAAAGTGCATATCAGACATATCTTTTCAGCCATCTTCATCACATTGTGGATAGACTTCCTGACCTGTGGAAAGATGCAGCCCTACCACAGCTGAGTCTACATCCACTTTCATAACTTTAAGCACGTACTTGTTTGGCTAAAGGAAATGTGAGTCTGTGCTCATTCCCATCTGCTTGATTAGGGCACTCTCCTAATCAAGGATGAAGTTGAACTGCTGCAGGTGCAAAACTTGCCACCTAAAATATAGGCTACTCTACAGGTGCATCTCAAAAAATTATAATATAGTGGAAAATTCATTTAGTTAGTTTTATATTTTTGTGAAAGTGAAACATATATACATATATATATATATATATATATATATATATATATAGTGAGTATTATTAAATAAGTATTAAAAGAGACTCTGGTATATTGCAAGTTCTCCCACTTAGAAATCACAGAGGGGTCTGAAATTGTCATCGTATATACATGTCCACTATGAGAGTCATAATCTAAAAAAAAAAAATCCAGAAATCACAATATATGATTTTTTAACTATTTATTTGTATGATACAGCTGCAAATAAGTATTTGAACACCTGTCTATCAGCAAGAATTCTGCAAAGACCTGTTAGTCTGCCTTCAAAATGTCCACCTCCACTCCATTTATTATCCTAAATTAGATGCACCTGTTTGAGGTCGTTAGCTGCATAAAGACACCTGTCCACCCCATACAATCAGTAAGAATCCAACTACTAACATGGCCAAGACCAAAGAGCTGTCCAAAGACACTGGAGACAAAATTGTTCACCTCCACAAAGCTGGAAAGGGCTACGGGGAAATTGCCAAGCAGCTTGGTGATAAAAGGCCCACTGTGGAGCAATTATTAGAAAATGAAAGAAGCTAAACATGACTGTCAATCTCCCTCGGACTGGGGCTCCATCTCACCTTGTGGGGTCTCAATGACCCTAAGAAAGGTGAGAAATCAGCCCAGAACTACACGGGAGGAGCTGGTCAATGACCTGAAAAGAGCTGGGACCACCGCTTCCAAGGTTACTGTTGGTAATACACTAAGACGTCATGGTTTGAAATCATGCATGGCACAGAACGTTCCCCTGCTTAAACCAGCACATGGCAAGGCCCGTCTTAAGTTTGCCAATGACCATTTGGATGATCCAGAGGAGTCATGGGAGAAAGTCATGTGGTCAGATGAGACCAAAATAGAACTTTTGGTCATAATTCCACTAACCGTGTTTGGAGGAAGAAGAATGATGAGTACCATCCCAAGAACACCATCCCTACTGTGAAGCATGGGGGGTAGCATCATGCTTTGGGGGTGTTTTTTCTGCACATGGGACAGGGCTGACTGCACTGTACTAAGGAGAGGATGACCGGGGTCATGTATTGCGAGATTTCCCTATTGCGATCCTTCCCTCAGTTAGAGCATTGAAGATGGGTCGAGGCTGGGTCTTTCAACATGACAATGACCCAAGCACACAGCCAGGATAACCAGGGAGTGGCTCTGTAAGAAGCATATCAAGGTTCTGGTGTGGCCTAGCCAGTCTCCAGACTTAAACCCAATAGAGAATCTTTGGAGGGAGCTCAAACTCCGTGTTTCTTAGCGACAGCCCAGAAACCTGACTGATCTAGAGAAGATCTGAGCGGAGGAGTGGGCCAAAATCCCTCCTGCAGTGTGTGCAAACCTGGTGAAAAACTACAGGAAACGTTTGACCTTTGTAATTGCAAACCAAGGCTACTGTACCAAATATTAACATTGATTTTCTCAGGTGTTCAAATACCTATTTGCAGCTGTATCATACAAATAAATAGTTAAAAAATCATATATTGTGATTTCAGATTTTTTTTTTTTTAGATTATGTCTCTCACAGTGGACATGCACCTACGATGACAATTTCAGACCCTCCATGATTTCTAAGTGGGAGAACTTGCAATATACCAGAGTCTCTTTTAATACTTATTTAATAATACTCACTATATATATATATATATATATATGTATATATGTTTCACTTTCACAAAAATATAAAACTAACTAAATGAATTTTCCACTATATTATAATTTTTTGAGATGCACCTGTAGAGTAGCCTATATTTTAGGTGGCAAGTTTTGCACCTGCAGCAGTTCAACTTCATCCTTGATTAGGAGAGTGCCCTAATCAAGCAGATGGGAATGAGCACAGACTCACATTTCCTTTAGCCAAACAAGTACGTGCTTAAAGTTATGAAAGTGGATGTAGACTCAGCTGTGGTAGGGCTGCATCTTTCCACAGGTCAGGAAGTCTATCCACAATGTGATGAAGATGGCTGAAAAGATATGTCTGATATGCACTTGTAAAAGTTGTACCAGACCAGGTTTCAAGATGTATCATGAAGGAACACACTTGCTGTTCTGCCCGTTCTGCTCCAGTGGTCTGATCGTCTGTGCTGCTGCATCCAACCAACTGCAACCAAGACTTTCATGACAGAAGTAGGCCTAAGCATGTTGTTGACTTGATACATAAATAAATTGTTGGTTCGGATGAATGCACATTAAGTCTTTCAAGCCTGATACAAAAGAATTTCTCTAGAAATTAAAATATACAAGAATGCATGTGTACTGTAGCCAAATCCTTAAAACGTCTAATTTATTGGTAGTATGTGAGTGCCACCTAGTGGAGGTCTTGCATTATGTTTGGATTGTGCTGGATTACTTCTGATTTGTTTATAAAAGTAGGGGGAAACACATTTGTAAAGACTCAAATTTTGTCCAGACTGCATCTTTTCTATTAAGTCCAAACTGGGCCAGCATGCTCCTCTCCTGGCTCCTCTTTCCTCTCCTGCATTTGCTGAACAGTCGGTTGCACACACCAGCTTTCCTCCTTTCTCAAGCCTGCAGACGCTGCACAGTCGGCACATTAATATATTAATTTAATAAAATTGAAGAAAACACAGTAAGGTTTGTGTGCCTACAACTTCAGTTTACCTATTGGCATTCTAATAGAAAACAGACGATACAAACATTGCTCAAAAAAACAAGATGTGAGTGGGACGCGAACCCGCGATCCCCGGTGTTGCTTCTTACAAGTCAGCGCCGTTATGAGCGAAGCTATAGCACCTGGCTGGTGCCCTGCCGCTATTGAGTAAATTTATCAACTATGGCAGGGAACCTCATCCTTGCGCTTGGGTTGGATTGCTGTGGTCTGTTCTTGTTCTTTACTGATTGGGTGATAACAGTTCAAATTGATTGGCTTTGGAAAGACAGGGTGGAGATCATTATCATTTAACACTACGCGTCTTGTAACGCGTTATGATACGCGTCATTGGGGACACTGATGCCCGTAAAGCGGCGTTATATGAGCATATTGAGCGACGTTTTTCGCCGCCTCCAGACCGACGAAAATGCGTCGTTGTTGACACAATTTCACGGCGCTTTTACGGCGTTTGCTTTACGGCGGCGTAAAAGCGGCGTTCCTGATGGTTCAAACGGCGCTTTTACGATGTTTTCTTAACAAAACGAGGTAGGAAAGTGGCGTATTGTGACCCTTTTGGCGTTCCATAAAGGCGAAGCCAAGACAACGCGAAGGAATTCGTCTGAGTTGAATATTCTATGGCGAGTGGATAGTACCACGGATAAAGGAGACTGTTGTGTGACAGCTATGGCGAGTGGATAGTGCCACGGATAGTATGGAACGCCAGCTAGTTCAAAAATATGTGACTTGTAGCACGTAGACAACATGTTGACAACACGTCAACAACACGTTGTTTGCACGTTGTGAACGTGTTGTTGACGCGTTGTCAACATGTTAATTTTTCACGCGTTGACAACGTGTTGACAACGCGTTGACAACACGTTGTTTGCACGTTGTCCACACGTTAACAACACGTCGACTACATGTTGATAACATGTTGTCAACATGTTGATTTCATGTGATTCTGAGCCATTTGGCAACTTATCCAGTTTGAACGGGTGAGTGTTGTACTTTTCCATTGGCTGCTAAGTAGTCGGGTTAAACCATTTCAGCAAGCCTGGGGGGATTGCCTGCCACTATTTTAACATACTAAGGAGCCTATAATTTCTTGGTCCTTTTCTTCCTTTTGCATGTAACCTATAAAAATGTAATAGTTGTATTGCAGTTTTATGACATTAAATAAATTGTAATATTATATTTCATTTAAGATAAATTGCCTCCTTTTGCTCCACTACTGCCTCTTTCCATAAAAAGAAACAGTTGACATTCTTGCTTTTAACACTGTTCATCAATCTTTAGTTTTACATCAACAGTTGTGTGGCTGCAAAGTTACAACGGTGGTACTCACTTAATGTTGGTTTAGGATACAGGCCATTGGAATAAATATGTATTTAAAAAACATGAAACTTTATTCTTAACATGTTATTGAATGTAGGGTTATGACCAGCAGGTGGCATAATAGCCTTTACCCTTAATCCTGATGAAATGGTAAAATAATAAGATGTCCTGATTTTAACCAGGTGCTTGGGGTGGGAAACATACAATTACTTATCGACTAAGTCTTAATTTATATAGCTAGATATCTCATAAAGTAAATAGAAAGCAGTGTGAATACAGTTGAAGCTGCCTACTTAGCCATTTCATTAACAAAAAGTTTACAATGTTTCAATCTATCTGACTACATCAAAACACCCACAGAGCCAGACAATCACGAGAAAGGTTTTTATTTAGTAAACATAAGATTTAAAAGATACCCCATAAGTTGCCCATCACGCCGTCTTTGTCAATAAAACAGAGATCAAGATCTTCCTGCCAAAATCTCAAAAAAATATTTTATCCTTCAAAAACATAACATTTATTGCAGGGCTATATTGTGTTCATATTGTTAAGTCCAAAGCCTGTAAATGCCAGGAGTGAAAGTAACCCCTACAGCCATACTATATGCCATTGAGGGCTCACAGTTGCAGGATTTAGCAAATTTTTTGATGTGTAAAGAGGACATGGTATGATAAAGTCTGGCATTTCCCCACAATAGCGTATTGCAGCAGTGCATTTCAAGAGACATGGAGTTGCTTGAGAGGTGAAGGTAGAGAAGAACTCAACCGACTGTTAAGATGTCTGTACTGGTACCTGTTTACATGGTGCAGAAAGGCATTAAATACAACAAACAAAAATACAAAGAAATTTCAGACTGAGATGATTATGACTGCAACAGATAGCAAAGAGAACGTGACAAGCGCTGTGTCTTGGCGAGGAGAAGCAAGGGATGAGACAGGTAGGTGTCTCAGAAGGACCATCTCTCCTTTTTGCGGCATCCATGGAGGGTGGATACTCTGATGGGGCTGGCTGCTGCTGTCTTCTCTGTTTAAACTCTTCCTACACACTGGACATGCCATGTGGCCATAGAACAGAATATAGATTACATTAGCTTTGGGAAGTTTTCTCACAAGAGTTATAACAAGTGGACTCCTTATTTACATCCTATTTTACACAACCAGGCTGTTCTGTGACGTTTGTCTTCTGGTAAGTCAAATATCCCTCACTGCTAATGTTAAATGACTGGTACAGCAGGGCAACTTCAGCATGGGTGAACTAATTCTGCATTAACATCTAATACTGTATAATTGATTGTAATTTGACATTCGTTTAAGGCAATTCTGAAGGTAAAGCTGGCAAAATTATATATAAGTGCTTATTGTTTGGTACCATTAACCTCCATTCCTCTCCAAAAACCATTAACACATCAATGAGTCACATATTTGCACTGGTCTACACTGGTCATTACAATAAACAATAGGAAATGTTTATTTTTAGTCGAATCCCACATAAATGTTTATACCAGGTAGCCAAAGCATGTTCTAAATTCCTTTAGGTCCTAATGCCTGAATGAGCACTGTGAATATCAATGGCATTTAATATAAAGTATTAAATCCCATTAAGGATCTGTTTTGTGAGTTTATTTTACAAAAGCTCAACTCTCTTTGTTATGACTCACCAATTCCAGCCATGGTACTATACATTCTGGATGACAAAAGTGGTTTCAGGGCAGCTGTCTGACTGGCTCTCCTACTGCGAAGTTCTCTCCGTGCACTGAACATTCCATACAGCAGTCTACAGGAGAAAGGAAGTACCCCTGTGGTTACTATTTGGTGGTGGGGAAGTAAATAAATCGATACTTGGATGCATTGCGATGCAGAAGTGGATGATTCTGAATTGATTCACAAATTGATTTCCTAAATGTTAATTGGTAACTTGATTTCGATGGAACAAAAGAGGTGAAACTCGGAAGTGCGGCAGTGCAGCGGCAGACAGTTGGTGGCATGCACATTA
The DNA here is from genome assembly GCA_024633595.2 of Lepomis macrochirus. Lineage (NCBI taxonomy): Eukaryota > Metazoa > Chordata > Actinopteri > Centrarchiformes > Centrarchidae > Lepomis > Lepomis macrochirus. The sequence goes on along the minus strand of JALXJV020000005.1, from coordinate 38,923,919 downwards.
GGGATGCACCGATACCACTTTTTTTCAGACCAAGTACAAGTACAAGTACAAGTACTTACATTTGGGTACTTGCCGATACCGAGTACCGATATGAGTACTTAATAATACCATTACAGTTCTTACAATTTGTTAGTTTTATTTGCATGTTTTGTTCTCACCTGACTGTAACAAATACATCTTGATGCAGTTGCTGTCTTTTTAACATTCAACTTTTCCTGAAGAAAAAAACGGTCAAATTAAATGTTTTGAATTAAAACAAAGGAGAAGACAGCTGCTATGTGATCACTGATTGGTTCCTTCTAACACAGCGTGCACATGCGCAGCTCATTCATGTCTATGTTCGCTGGCGTGCAGTCAACGGAATGTGCTGCTCCTCTCAGCCGCTCACTGACTGAACAGACGCAGCGGGGAAGTAAGACCTCACACTAGCAGTACTGGCGATATTTGGAATTTTGAAAGTTGCTAAGGTTTGTCCAAAAGTCGCTAGATTTGTCGCTAGTCGCTTTTGAAAAAATATCGCTAAAGGAGTCTGAAAAGTCGCTAAAAATAGCGACAAAGTCGCTAAGTTGGCAACACTGGTCACGTTGCCGTAAAAGGGTATCGAGTGCTGTTGTATCGGAGTAATTCTACGAGTACGAGTACATGAGCGCTGTATCGGGTCGAGACCTGAGTACTGGTATCGGTATCGGTGCATCCCTAATGCACATGATATAAACCAGTGTTCCCCCAATTCGGCACATTGCCGCTTCTGAATTTTGACCACCGCTACAAAAATATCACATGGTTATTTTCATCAATGCTCAACTAACAGACTGTATATGAAAAAGCGACCAATGATTTTCACTAACAGTGATTTGCGTACACCAAATTTCCAGCGTACACCTGGCGTACCCCCAAAACCACGGCGACTTTGACATTTATCAATATGGACGTTGGCGTACGGCACTCTCAAATCCTACGCCAGCTCAGGAGGTGGTGTACATGTACGCAAGGTTTGAGTTAGAGCTGAAATGCTAAGAAATCATTTCCTAACAGCACAAAACCCAATGACAAACTAAAATACATGATATATTATTCACTGTAACAGAAACATTTGAAATATTAATTTTGTTGTTTATATTTGAGCAACACGGACTTCATACATCCTATATAATATTTGAGCAGTCAAAACAGGATTTGATTTGTATTTGGACTCTGTCATCGTAGCTTTTGGTGCCTTTCATTTGAGTTTGCTTTTAATAAAGTGTGTACCTTCAAATGAAAAGGCTATAAGCACAAAATGTTGTACAAACAACGTAAGAGCATAAGCGGATGGCTTGAAGCACTGAGACTGGCTGCCGATATGGACACAGCCCCACGCCCTTTAGGTGAGGCGGGCACAGACATGTCGCGCACAAAGCCCTGCATTTATTATGAGAGTAAACTTTATATTATGACCGCACAGCAAGCACCGACACCCCCGCTAAAGGCCCCGCGTCCCCGGACTCTGGTGCATGCTGGTCCCGATTCATGTGCGAGTCCTGGGTCAGTGCGTAAAGCCCAGTCCCGGAGGTGATGGCACAGCTTTTTATCAGAGCAACATTCTTTCATTTGTAGCTTATTTGGGACTTGACTTTGATGGGCGCTTTAGAAGTGCTAAATCTCTTGGAGCACCACAAGTAGCCAATTTTTAATTCTAGGAACAGGCAAAAAGTTCTAGTTTGCACAGAACGCGCTCCACCAACAGGTGGTACAGACGTGGTGCAGCTCATCATTGTGTTTGGACAATGTCTGTTGTTTCCCTACTTGCTGGAAAGTGAAGGCAGTAAGCACTAGCAAACATCTCCCCTATAGTCACAATAGTCAACTTACAAGAGTCCACACAACACAATAACTACACAAGACAAAAAAAAAATCTATTTCTGTAAGGCGGAGTGAACATGGTGTGGTTGGAGCATTGTAAAGTGCGTAGTTCAACTTGTATTTGCATCTAAACTAATTATAGCAGCATCAGAAATAAAATAGCAGCAACAGGAGTCAGTTATAATGCTATGTAACTTTAGCTACATTTATAGGATGTAAAGTTAATAAGCTCCAGTCACTTTTGTCTCTAAACCTAGAGTTTCTCCCACCTGCAACCGGACACACATGCTGTCAGTTTAGTTCATTTTGTCTTGCAGCCATTCACATTTTATGATGGGAGAGAAGAGATCGTCTCTATCAGCTGGAGGAGGGCCTGTGTTGTACAACAGACCTAGTAACTACTGACAAAAACACATCTGCGAAGAAATTAAACGGTGGCAGGGACATAAGGTTTGAGTTAACTTCTATGAAGTTTGGTTTACCTGTGTTATCACGGCATCTAACCCTCCCATTCCCCTGGGATTCAATGTCCCCCGGATTAGAGTGCAGGATACAGTCCTGAGAGAGACACAGACACCACAATAGAATTAGAAACAATGCTTACACTGCCACTAGACCTTACACTGTGAAGCTATTATAATGTAATCTTACCTTGAGAGGGGAGGTAAGCCAGGAAATCCAGAGTTGGCAAAGAGACTGGCAAGAGACTGTTGTATAATCCTGAGAAGCAGAAAGCAATATACTATTGATGTCATCACCAAAAATAAAAAGTTAGGATTGTAAGAGCATAAATGCCACTAAATAAATGGGAGTATGTGAGGCGGAGAAGAGAGCCAAGAGGACGGTAAAGAAGACTGAAGCCGAACTGGTCAATTGCTCACCCCTCCACAGCAGGTGAGCGGTCTGGTCTACCGGCATCTCCTCTAGCAGACACGGAGAGACTAACTGGTCCCTCCGGCAGGAGAGGGAAAGAAACAACAAGGGAACAATACAGAGCCATGGACAAAAAATTACTGTTCCAAAATGTCAATTACACTTTGAAGTGCATCTATGGCTAGACTACCAATCGGTCCTGCCAGAGTGTCCACATCCTGGAGTTGTTGCATTTGTGCATGGCTTGGAGTGAATTGGTTAGCAGGAACCATTACTCTTTCTTGCCAATTCAGAACAGGAACTGCAGTCGCAGCACCTTGTTGAGCAGTGTTGGATCCAAAAATCTCTGCCATGGCTGTGAGTGGTTGTATTTGCCTCTGAAGACATCCTTGGACAAATATCTGATATGGTGTGTGGTGGCCAACAGTGCGCAAGCCATGGTTGTTCCATTGCTGCCTGAAAACTTCCAGGTCCCGGTTAATCCGTGGCAGGTAAACATAATGCAGTGCCCACAAGTGCAGCTCATTGGTACAGTCAATGATTCTATCATTTTCAAGGAAGGTGAAAAGCTGGTGGTACACATTAGTCATACCTCTCCAGAGATCTCTCCACAGCCTCTCAATCCGCTGGTTATGTACACTTCTGCCCCGGATGGCACTTCCTCTTTCTAATCCACGGTAAATGTTCATGAACAAGCAAACAGCATTGTTTTCTCCCCCATGGTCACACCTTATTCGAGAAGGTACCCCATACCTAGCAGTGGCTTGAACAAACTGGTCAAACACTGTGCTACTTCTGTTATTATCTGAAGCCTGCAAAAACACAACCAGCCTGCTGAAGCCACAGATTCCGCCATGGATTACTATTCTCCATCTAAAAATGAAACAAAAAGCTGTTATTCTGTGTTAAGATTACATTAATAAATTCAGGCTATTATGCTTACACCTGCCAAAAATATAGGGGTACAGTCAAAGAGCAATTTTGTACATAATGCAGTGTTTCCCATAGAATGACAGCGTAACTGTGGCGCGCTGGCCGGGGGTTGTGGCAGTCAATATTGACTAGTAGCTATGTACAGTGTCCTAGCCTCGGCCACCCAGCTGTAGGTTATTCTTAACATAACTATCTTTATTAAGTAGGCCCCATACATGTTACTAATAACTTATTTGAAGGTGGGTCTCAGAAAATGACACCATTGTGTTGGACAGACTTGTGCAGCTGTGTTTATGATACTAACATCAACCATTCAACTTCGGATTAGTTCAGTGATCTTCTCTGCGCAGAAAAGCCGGCAACAACCCTTCCTCCAGTGCATGATCGTGTTTTGATTCAGGCTGTACAAAGAGGAGCGGCTGTTTACAGACTGTTCAGTTGTCAATGTGTTTGTGAGAGAGAGGGGGAGGTAGCGAGCGTTCCATAGAGGAGGTGCTGATTGAATATATGCGCTGCACGCAACTCTACAGTCAAATACGATGTCTCCATTTGAAGTAGTAAAAAAATAAGTAATAATCAATGTGTGACAGTCAGCGTTGATATTGTGGCAGACCGCCATAAATACATTAAGTATGGGAAACACTGTAATCTAACGTCAGTGCATCAATAATATAATACAAAACAGACACACAGAAAACATGAATATTAACTTGTGTCCTAACAACATACATCTGTGCTTGTGTATTCTGATGTCATTATAGTTAATCAGATACACAAGTAACGCACAGCAGTATGGCAAAAAAACAAACAAACACTTGTTTGCATGCAGAATATCCACTCATAAAGGTGAGTGAAATGCTTGCACTGTAGAGCCCTCTAAATTATTCTATTAGTTGAGTGTTTATTCTCATTGACTAATTTATCAACCGAATATACCTGATGAGTTTGTGGTTCCCATCTATGTGCCACAGCGAAGTTGGGTCCTGCAACACTGTAGGTTCTCCGGTGCAGTCGGTGAGACAATGTTCTGTGTGCGGCTCCAGCTGGATTCACTCGAATCAAACTCTCTCTCACTCTTCTTCTCTGCACACGAACACCCATAGCAGCTAGTCTGGCCAAAACAGCATTTGCTCCCATCTCTTCATTTTCTCCAACCAACTGCAGGATCACTTCATCAAGGTCTGCATTAGAAAGATGTGCATACCTCATCAGGTAGGACAAGTTGAACCGCCTAGGAGAGAAAAGAACTCCATTTCAATCTGAGTGTATATGCATTTTACTGAACGTGACCATCTTACACAAACATATGATAAAGATAACAGCATCAATAATAATAGCAGCTTCAGTAATGACTACACCTTGAAAATAAAATCACATTGAAAAACATGTTTAAAAGTTATCCTCAAGAAAGCTTGTCCTCAATAAACTAAGCAAAACTGTTGGTTTTGAGTGTAAAGAATATGGCCATTGGTTTTCATGCTCAAAATGACCAAGTGTGTCACTCAAATGTAATGTCTTACCTATATGCATTACAATATTGAAATTTACCTTATTCCACTTTACTTTGACCTACAGATACCCACTGCCAGCTTGAGAAGTCTAACCATTTTACTGAACATATATTAATATAGAAAACAAAAATCTAGTGAATTGACAAAAGAACACAATATTTTGAATCAAATCATTTAAACATTAGCAATTTCAGTAAAATATATTGTGGGTATGCCTTGTAACTGTTGTTCATACCTTAGTCTTCGTTTAACTGTACTGACTGAGACATCCAGGATTTCAGCAATTTGCGTAGTTACAAATCCACATGAAAGCAGGAATCTCAGGTGTTCTTCAGTGATTAGGTAGCTGGATCGTCCAAAATCACCTGTTCGGACCAATGAGGCTCGATACCCGGAGGTCTCTAATGCTGCCAAAATAAAAAAAATACATGACAAGATATGAAGTAATATGCATGCCTGTCAGCCACTATTCCAAAGATCAAATTAAGACTGTATGAATTTTAAAAGGCTGATTACAAATCGACACAGCAAAGGACGGAGCATTCTCATGATTAGGGCTATATTTGATTACACTCATACAGCTGAAGTTGTGGAGGTGCAGGGATAGAGATGAGATGTTGATGTCGGTGTATTACCCTCGTGTTTTTAGCCTTTTAAATGTCGTTTACCTTCAAATACAATTACTGTCTAAACATAGGATTGAAGTTATAAGTTATCACCTATTTGCTACTAAAGGTGCAAGGAAACTTGCATATCATACACAGAGATGAGGGATGAGGCCAGCCAACATCTTTGTTCCCAGAGGGTTTTTCACAGGTGAGCTGGCTGCCTGATTGGCTTACCCTAGTATTCTTACCCTCGAGTGGTTGGGTACGACCAGCCTTTTTTCCCAGTTTATTTTTATTAGGGAACGATACATCCAACATAGATACAGTGAAAACGGCAATCCAATGTGTGTACCATAGTGTTTTTAGCAATTGCTAATTTGCAACACCTGTCCCTAGAAGAACTATTAAAGAAAAAAAACATTAAAACAGTAATGAAAGAAAAAGGAAAATACAATATGATGATGACAACATTACAATATATCACAAGATATATTTTATAATCTTACTTTATTCACTGGAGTCAAACTCTACAACAGTGTGTCTGTCCAAGCTGTACACTGCACCCCACAAGTGTTTACATTATAAATGGTTATGGTTAGGGAAGTGTTAGAGGTTAGAGTCTAACACAATTATGGTGACAGAGTCAGGATTTATATCAACCTGAGATGAAGTACTGCCTGTGGCTCACACATTACAAGAGAACACATGGCATGTAACGAACCCCTGGCCAATATGTGTTGGGAGCATTTTGTATTTGTTTGTTAAAGACAACTACAAAGGCAGTCCTTTAGTTAAGAATTAAGATTAATAAGTCAACACAGTGTGTCATTAGTTGAGAAGGCAAGTAGTTTTATTTTTACTACCACACGCTCACACACCTTATTTTGCTTTTGTATTTATTTTAAGGTCATGTAATTTTTTCACTTTCAAATCCAATTCAATTCCACCTTTAAGTGTCTCCAAACTTGAAAACATTTACATAATGCATGATGTAATTTCCAGGCATGACAACTGCCCTATGAAATCCTACCTTACTATTGTTTTCCTCTTCCTATGTGTGTATTATGCCTTGCAGTTTTAAATTGCATTTACTTGTTCATAAAGTTTGACTGACAAAAGAGATGAGCCACAATATAAATCAAAGTCAATACCTTCTTGAGTTGACAAAGCTGATTGCACTAGTTGAATAAAACCGGTCACTAATGGAAGAAGTTCATCTGCATCATCCCACTGGAGAATCCTCCCTCTTGCCCATCTGATGCTCCTCTCAAGGGTCTGTAGTCTGAGGAATTAAAACAAAAATGGGACATTTAACTAATCTTAATTACAAATGTTGCATTCCCATCAATCTGTATCCAATTGAACATAACTGAGTATAACTTGAAGCTACATTGTTACAATCATCTATAGGTTGTACAAGAGCATCATATATCTGTGTGGCTAGTTTGCACATTTACGGATTTATATTAGCTCTAATTTGACCGACAATAGGTGTTGGCGATTACAGAATTGGGGAAGGGGAGTTACCTGCAGATTAAAACTACCGTTAGCGTCATATCTTCCAGAAAATACAGTTTCGCATCATTAATGCCAGAACTGCTAAAATGTAACGTTACATTAGTATCAAATGGGGGCATGCCAGAGATGTTAAAAGAAAAAAGGGGTTGGCCCAGTTGGGGAATCTGGCACTCAATTTCATGGTATTAACAGTAAATGTTGCCATTTCTTTAATAGGAACTCTACAGTCGATTGTATGTAATAGAAATCCGCCTGCAGGTAAAGTAGCCTATATCTAAAAGTCATAATGGCAGGAAACTCAATTGATTAAGTGTTACAACTTCTAACGTTACAGTACTAGGTGGCCGCTGAAGCATTACTTGTTACGTTACATTACAAACGTAATTAGTGATAAATGTTAAATTCATTCATCAAATCATTAAATAGTTATTTAACGTTACATAGCCGCGTGGACAATCTCCAATTTCCTACAATACCAGGCCTACAACCTAGCTGTTAGCTTAATGGCAGCCTGCTTTTTCCCCCTCATTTTGACTACAGCGTTAATTAACATAGCAGTTAATTAAAGATATTTACCTTATCAGTACTGGTCGTAGGACATCACTGGAAACAGTGTCCGTAAGAAAAAGTCTTGAACTTTCTGCATATGTAGCTTTACAGTGATCTAGAAAAGCTGAAAGAGCCATGACCTTCGTTCCTTGTATCCCGCTCGTCTATCGTTTCTGCCCCTCCCCCTTCAACTTTCACCCATACCAGCATTCAACACACTGCAACTTAGCACACCGCCACCTACTGTCCACACATTAAAATACACAGAGATGTGCCGTCGGCACACTCCGAAGCATATAGCATAAACTTTGCTATTTACATTATGACAATAGCATAGGGAGAAGTGGCACCCCCCCTCCCAAAAAACACAAACAAGTTTTAATTCTCTGATCTGTGCTGCAGTTTATTAGTAGAGATGCACTTTCAAACAGCATTGCTCAAATTCTGTTACAAACAAAAACCTCATCTACTTTGGGTGATTACTCAGAGCTTTTAACTAGGACATGTTTCACACTGGTCATCAACTTAAGACCTAAATAGACAATTACCTCCAATCATCTTCTTAACATCATCTCTTCAGAACAAAGTTAGCAAGCCAGGACATTCAAAGTTCAACCAGCCATTATTAAAATTGTCTGCGACTTTAAGCCAGACCAAAAGTGGGAGCTTGAATAATGCCGTCACACATAAACTTCGTGAACTGCCCGTAAGTGTCATGGATAGGAAGTTTCAAATTTACAATGCAGGTGTTGGCTTCCGGGTACTTCCGCCCTGTGTCGTGAATAAAGTTCAGCGTTGGGTGAGGGGAAAAACCAAGAGCAGGTACTCTGTCGGCTCCAGACGCAAACACCAAAATTTGCTCCATTGTGACCTCAAACACACCATCTGTGAAATAGTGAGGCAATACAATAATTAAAATCTGCAGGTTTGTGTTAGCAAGTCAGTCGCTGAAACAAGATCGCAATTCTCTGCAAAGAAGTGAATCCTTTACTTACCTTCAACATCTAGGAGAAAGTCTCTCCAGTACCCTTCCACTCTCTTCTCCAGGCGCCACCTGTTGCTTCCAGGAGGGGACAGTGTCGCTTCGAACAGGGAGATCAAGTCTGTGGCCTTCAGAGGCCTCTCAGATGAAGAAAACACCTCCTTAAAGATGCCGGGGTGAATTTTCATCAGGTCCAGGAGACCAAGTGTGTTCAGTCCTTCAGAAAGTCTGTAAAGAACCAATATGATCAGGTGTTTTTCCAGCAAGGTACCATGTTTTATACATACGATTTATATGAAACCATGTTACCCAAAAAAACAAAACAAACAAACACCCAACACACCCAGGTCATGAGAACCAAGCAATTGCCATAGGTTAAGTGAATGAATCAGAGTGTCACACAACTCATTTGTAAACAGTCAACCAGTGGCCCCAATCAAACAAAAGCAAGTGCACAATTTAACAGTATGTGGCACCATGCAGGTTTCTTTTCCAGCAATAAATTCTGATGTTAGCTCACCCAAGCATTTTCCTCAAAATATAAGTCAAATCTGGTCCAAGCACTGTAGCACTGTCATGAACAAAATTAAGGAGTTAAAATGCAATTTACAATTTGTAGTCACCATTACAGATAAAAATGTGGAACTATAGACAATACTCACTGTTGTAAGGCTTCTTTTGTCCTTCCTTCCACGTAGAAACAAACGGCAGCCTGAACTAACTCATCTCGTCCCTCCATGGTGGTGATATGCCTCAGGGACCCCAACAAGGACAGGCTCTCTGCAGCTTCCTCTATGGCAGCTCTAGCCTCTGTTACATCACTGGCCTCACTTATCTTTATGACATCATATACAATTTTTTAGTAGAAGCAGGCCTTTAAGATATTTTCACTGAGGGGAAAAAACAAAAAAAACAAAACACACAGCAAGGACGGAGAAAGTTCACATACCCTTTTGAGTTTCCACTGCAAATCGGAATCTGCTACCTCTTCGAGAGTGGGTGGTGATGTGGGTGTAGAGCACAGGTTTTGGTAGAGCCTTTCAGAAAAAAAAGAAGGCAACACTCCTCCATGCACCAGTGCCACAGCAATCATAGTTCCATAGGTTCTGTAGAGACCTCTTTGTAATGCTGCATAATGGAAATGTAGAACAATACATTTTTTATTGTATGTTGACATTTTGGCAGTCAATAAAAGGTGGCAAATCTCTGCAGAATAATGCGTTTATAACTCAATGTAAAGTTTTAATCCGACAGGAATACAATCAGTTTGTTAGAATATGACTTTGATCAAGTGCCATGTGTGGGTACTAACCATGGCTGTCCAGGGACAGGTTCTTACTGTTCTGTGGCCCTGTAAATAGGGTGCTATCTTTGAGAGTCATCATAAGAAGTCGGAAAAACTCGCGTGTAGGGCCACCCTCATCCACTGAACCCTCTGCTTGCATGAAGTCATCCATAAATATGACACTTAATTTGGCCTCTGGATTGAAACTCCTTCTTGTAAAGGCTCGCATGGCACCATCCATTATGTTTTCTCTGCATACATTGATCATATTACTGCTGGGCGTCTCTCCAATCCAGACTTTTGATGCTAGAGTTGTCAGTAAGGTTTTCAGATCTGGTCTAGAACAACAACAACAACAACCACCGCCAGTTATAGTCAGAGCAGAGGCAGCTGAAGAAACATTTTTCAGGCGGGGCTTGCAACATTCAAAATCTGTATGTAGCACTATTGGCCTGATGCCCTGACTCATTTAATCATTAATGGAAGTATGAAATTACCACTTACTCAGTAGTGTCTTTGACAGGACTCAAATCCAGGAAGCCAGCAGTGGTATCAGAGGACTCAGATGAGTTGTTTTGAAGAGTGGTCTCTTCAGGAACCAGTGTGTCCTAAAAAAAAAAAAAAAAAACAAAACAAACCCAAAACCCTGAGTAAAGACATTACCATTTCATACAAAAATTTTGATAGTAATGAGAAAAAAAAAAAAAAAAAAAAGGACTCCTACATTAGTGTCTGTGTCCATTACATCATCCCAGGTTACAAAAACAGTGCAGGATTCAGTGATGTGATCAATTATTCTGCCTGTTGTTGTACTTCTTATTGGTGATGCCCTGGCTTGCTGAATAGAGAAGACCTCTGTTGCCATGTCATCTGAGCCGACAAAGTCAAATAGGTGCTTCAAAAAAGAAATATATTAAGTCAGCCCAGACAAATTCTTCCTGTTAAGTTCTTATGTAGCATATATTTTTATCTATCTATCTATCAGTTTCGATCCACATGAGGCGCACCTGAAAAGTGAATCATGGGTGAGTTTATTAAACACAGCGACTTTATGAAACGCACAGCTGATGGAGAAAACCAGCAGAGATGCATAACAGAGACACAAAGAGTTGGCACAATGTCATAAGAGACCAAAGGTGCAGCCTAGGTGTGTGAGTATGGGGAGAAGAGCAGATTCAAATAAATAACGTGAAACTAAAGGTGGAAAATTACCAACAATACACACCACTACCGAGCCCACCCCCCACCAGCACAGTTTGCACCGTCTTAATGAGAGTGCAACAGTCCGCAAAGTCGGTGTGTCCCGGTTCTGTCTCTCAGATATGCGACACGAGACTGAACTTCTGTGTTTTTTTGTGTTACGATTTCAGTCTCAAAACCGGTACAGCCGTACTTGAAAGTTTTGGATTTCTTGTTAAATTAAAAGTTATTGTAAATTAGCAATTACAAAAATCTGTCTACCAATATCCAAACACAATTTTCAAGTACCTGAATCGGCTGCATGAGGAGAAATCTCCTCCTTACAACATGGCCATCCGGATATTTCACTTGCAGTGGAATGCCATCCTGCGGTTCAGTGTGATTGCTCAAATTAAGCCGTCTTCTTTCCAAAGCCTGTCGAAAGAGCACAAGAAATTAAATAAATCAGTCTATGCTTGGTTCAATTAGGGCTGTTGTAGTCAAGTAGTTTCCTGTGCTGTGATTTGTTGTGGCTTAACAGCATTGTGTGAGGTATTGCAGTTTTGTTTTTGCAAGTTACTTCATTTTTGATCAAATTAATTGATTTGATTCCATATTATAATTATCACCACATTGTCAAATAGAGCTGCAACGATTAGTCAATCTATCGAAAGAAAATTAATTGACAAATATTTTTCAAATATCAGTTAATAGTTTGTCATTTAAGCAACAATGTGAAACATTGCTGGTTTTACCTTCTAAAATGTAAGGAATACTATTACTAAAGAATATTTGTCATTTATGACAGTAAATACTGTTTGGGTTATGGACTGTTGGACAAAGAAGCAGTCTAAAGACGTCACTCAGGGCTCTGGAAAATTGTGATGAGCATTTTTCACCTTATCTACACTAAATGATTAATTGTGAAAATAGTCGGCAGATTAGTCAAAAATCAAAAATCCATCATTACTTGCAGCCCTGTTGGTGAGCAAAATCAACCTGGACTCATGCAGTGTGTGCGGTGTATGTCAACAACAAACAGTTTGAGCTAATGAGACTTTGTAATTAAGGGCGGTGGTTCTAATTAGGGCTGAACAATTTTGGAAAATAATCTAATTGCGATTTTTTTTTACCAATATTGCGATTTCGATTTAATGTGCGATTAATTTTTTAGCTCTTTACCCTCTGTATTATTCAAAACGGACAAGCAGTAAATCAGTGTATAGTATCATATTAGATTAAACTTACACTGCTCTTTCTTGTGGCTCAGGCCTGTGTTACGATGAATTAGGTAGAATTATTATTATGAGCAATAAGATATATCAAATTATAATAATATCAGAAAGACAATTTGAGTCAAGTCATGGCATTAAATAATATGATATAATATCATCAGGTCGGCCTTTTCACCACAGGGTATTATACAGTAAGCGCTCAATACAAAACCCACAGTTCAACCACCAATTAATGAGTCCTGATCTCAGTTCAGATCTCCTGGAGTCCATCTTTCTGTATCCCCGAAGCAAACTAAAATACTCAGTTTGAGGTTCAATTCAAAAGTTGGCTAACTAAAATAGAACAGAGTGACGCCTCTCGTGTTTAATAGACAAGCTTAGTAATTCTCAGACAACACCGGAGTCCCCCTCCTCCCCCGCAGCATCCGATGCTGGTGAGCAGCACCGGCTTTAACCAGGCTGTAACTCGGGACACACTGGGCCTCTTTCGGCGTTTAGTTTGAAACGCCAATTTCAAACTGACTGGTGGCTGTGTCTTTGACGCAAGCGCCGATCACCACAATACGCTTATCTTGCTACACGCCTCTTTCTGTTGTGCATTTTTCCGTCCATCAAAGCCGCGGATGGCTCGACGATTTCACCCACCACCACCAAGTTATGTAGCATGAGCTTCTGTTAAGCTTAAGGGCATTTTACAACAATAAGGCAAGTTACAGCGTAACGTGCAGACCAAGCATTAACTTCGTCAGACTGCTTTCCGCTTTAGTGTCATGGGACCAGAGTATAATCGCGGCCTTTGCGATTAGAAAATTGCGCTTTATTAAATCGCGATTAAAATCACAAATGCATTAATCGTTCAGCCCTAGTTCTAATGTTGCCAATTTTATACAGTATATTAATTTTTGCAGATAAATGTCAAAAGCTGTAACTTTTGACACAGAAGGCAACATGTAAATCCTTTCTATGATTCGGATCGGACCCCCAATTAAATGTGCACCTACAACTATGGTAAAGCACTGAAATTTGAAGCTATTCTAACGTGCATTCACACATACAGCAGGGCGCAATATGCGCACAAAATGTTTTTCACTTCACCTCCGCTGCTACAACTTAGTCCCAGGGGAAACACTAGAAGATAGAATAATTAAAGTATGAACACTTTCTTGTCGCACTGGTTTGCCATTAGCAATGGTTGGGGCTTGGCCAATTTTGTGGTTTTCCTCACACCCCAGACTCAATTAAACAAATGACTTATACTATGCCTCTTTGCGTTTGTTGTAAATTTCTTGTTCTCTGCTCCATGCCTGGTCCTGTGGGGGAAGGAGGAAAAAAACAAAACAAGGAAATATATAAACAAACAAATGTCCTAAATCTCATGTAAACGCCTGAATTCAGAGACAAAATTTCATAAAAAGTTGCTGTGTGCTTACCCTTTCCTGGTCAGTTTGCAGACTTTGCATGTATTCCTCATCTTGTCTTGCTCGAAGTGCACGCCATTCATGTAAATCCTAGAGGCAACATTGAAAATGTAAAAACATTATGATTGGTTAATCTTTTATATTCAGTCCCTAGCATGAAAGTCATAAAGACAAAAGCTTACATGCGCATCATCATCTGCTACTTCCACTATCTCTGTGTCATGAGATTCCCGTTCGACCTGTAAAACATGCTTACATTTTGGTTGGGTAATAATATTGATAGAAAATGTTAATTAGATAATGATAGAGTGCTGATAACTGTACTTACATCTCTCGCCATTGTATTAGGTCTCGCCAGGCAGTTTTGTGAAGTATGGACCATCTGTACATCCTTACCAGAACACACCATTTGTTGGCCAATGATGCAATATGCCATTATATATGAAATAACAATAAGCCTAGAAAGAGCTTAAAATTGGAGCTTCATGACGGTATTGACAGGAGTGCCTATATCATCTTGGTCCAGGTTTTGGCCAGAGTCCAACACTACTTCTGCATCCTAAAGAGACAAAAATAACGTATTGTTTATTTGATTGGGATGTTACACTAGAGCCTGACTAATTGTTTTTGGGGGCCAATGGATTTATATATAGCTTTTACTAAATGGATTATGTTAATATAATGTGATTATGGATCTGAACATTTAAACAATTGCTCATCAATAAATATTTGCTGCTAGAAGGTAGAAATTTCAGCCATCTGTAAACAGAATAAGCATTTGTATTTTACCTTACACATGACTACTTTTAATGTAGCATATTCACATCTATTTACCAGCACTCTTAATTCTATCCAAAGCTCTGAGGAAACATTTCAACCATATAGTTCTAAAACACGGCGTTCACGATACAGTGACCTGCTCTTGAATGGATCTAATACTACATGACTGTCTAATGACGATTTGCAACTTTGAGATTTCATTTAACAATAAATGAAGCTGATTGTTTTCTGTGGTTTTTGTGGTGAGGCAGTGTTAACAAGGGAGCTGCAAGGCGCCATCTGGTGGGCAATCTATGCAACACTCATGACATGAGTGATTCAACTCAGTTTCTTTTTTAATAGTCATATTGGCTGTTATTTAAAATGGCAATTTAAATGTAATTAGATCATATCGGCTGACAGATACATTTGTCGGGTTCAAGTTTCCACCTACAATATACTGCGAAAATTATGCCTGCATTACAGATTTGATGGTGTAAGAGACAAAATAAATAAATAAACTTACATGACAACCATCCTGCTGTTCTCCACCCTGCTCTTCCAGACTCTCCTTTTAAAAAGTAAAGAGTGAAAGTTGCTATAACATGGTTCAGTGCATGCATACAAATTCAGATGATTAAGATGGCATTAACTCAGGGTATGATCAATGTACAGTACCTTTGGGAGTATATATAAAGCTGATCGATTCAGCTCTCTGCTGGCTTTCAGCACAGATGGTGAAAGTGGAGAAACTTGAAGCCTCGTGATTTTTTTTTATGAGAATCTACCCTTGCCAACTCAAAATCAGTGCTGCCCACTCTTGGAAACGCATTTCTGAGGACAGCGTGGAACTCCTCAGCCGACAAGGACACTGGGACCTTAATTTTTCTCAAAGCTTCCGCTAGAATGAAAATTACAAAAAGTCACTACAGGCAAGGTATTTGTGAAACATTCTCTTTACATACAATGCAGTATTTCCCCACTTAACACTTAACTTGGGTGGGCTGATGAGGTATATATGGAGACCCATTTTGGATTTTGAGTCTGCTGCTATGAAGGAAATTGTGGGTGGAAAATTACAGTACACGAGCGCTGTCTTTTTAGCGACTTTATAAAATGCGGAAAAAGTTACCGGAGCAGACACATACAGGGAGAGAAATACGGAAAGAGGAGGGGCACACTGCTGTGTTTGCAGCTGGTGTGTGCAAGTGTGAGGAAAAGAGAACTGAAGGGAAAGGGCACAGATTCAATTCTAGTCTAAGCTGTAAATTGGGTGGGAGAAAAAAAAAAAAAATCAATCACTAAAAGTTAATTACAATGAAACAATGTTGACGGAACGAAAAAGGCAGAACTCGCGCAGTGCCGTGCCAGGACCGTCTGCGGAGCGCATACAGACTAGTGTCCCCTTGTATTTGACACTATTGGAACCAGTTTATAGGCTTATTTTGTATGTTCTTAGCACCACCTACTGGTGATTGCAAAAGCTGCTCTGAAGAGGAAGTAAGCTAATTGTAAATAGTAAGGATGACATGAAGTAATGTTTAGGAACTTCCTTTTCCACATGGGCTCTTAGACGAAACATCACATTTTAGCAATCCTCGCAATCCTGTGTCTTAAAGTCAACAAAACGGCTTCATCCGTAAGTCATCTTCAATCAATGGTATTAACATCGCTATTATTTCTTGTGTCTGACTGTAGTCAAATTAGTAATGAATATTGGTGGAGGATGTTAGTATATTGTTGGATTGACATACCTACCTTCAGCGCCTGTTAACAGACAGCACCCGTTGTGTTAGTATTCTTTCTTTAATAATGTACTAGAGACAGTATTTAGTACATAGGATGTACTTACATGTTTGTATTTTTGTGTCCTTTTTGCAGTTTTACAAATGACATTTTCCTTCATTAAATTCTGCCAAACACAACAACCTGCCTGTTCCTTGGAGAATGCAATGCTGGAGAATATAATGTTAAGCTAGCCGTGATAGCTGAAAAACACATTGCCTGAATTTCTGTTCCGGTCCTGAAACTGCAGCCTCCGGTTCGGCTACTCGTGTATCCTGTGTCCCCCCCAGACTACAGACTTTGGGGACAGAGCCTTCAGCATCACAGCCCACACCCTCGAACTTATCCCCACAGAAACGCTTCCAGTCTGGACACTTTCAAAGATCTACTAAAAACACAGCTCTTTACCCAGTATTCAATCCTGAATGACTTTTTGTTGTTCGGTCACTGTAACTCTGTAAAGCGTCCTTGGGTCCCGTGAAATGCGCTAAAATATTTATTTATGCAACATTAGCTAAATTAGTAACTAAGTAATATTAATTATCAGCTGTGTGTCATTACTAACCAACCTAAGGTCAAGGATTGAGAACATCAGGTACAAGCTTAGACTAAAGTGGTGTACAGCTCTGTCCTGTGTACACATACTGTAGGCAATATCATAATTAACGTTATGTCTGCTTTCAGAAGAGTCTGGATGGTAAAGAAATGGACCATAGAGCTGAGGTTAAAAAAGTAAATTAGGGATGCAAACAAGTCCTTTTAAGCTAATTAGGAGATGTTTCTTTTGGATTTTAATGTGCAAATGAAATGCTAAGTAATTATCCCAGGATCCTGAATAGAAAAAAGTGATGATTCAAGATGAACCAAAAATTGTTTGTGACCCTCTGAATCGTAATCGAATCATGGAGGTGCCCAGAGATTTCCAACCGATATCGATACCGGTTCCTGAACAATACTTTTAAAAAATTGGTATATTTTCTCAACAAAAGGAGAACCATTATTGTTTGTATAAAGTAACTATTAATAGTAACAAGTAATTATCACATCATCATTAATAGTTTATTTTAATAATTGTTCCTCTGAAAAAATGCTACTACTTGTCAAAACCAAGACATATTTTCAATGTAACATCGGCCTATATTGTGTTTGTTGTTTTATTCCTTGTAGTTTGTGTAATTTCATTGTTTATTAATTACATATTTTTTATAGTTTGTGTGAATTTGTGTTCTGCCACCATGGCAACCTAAACATTCATGGCGACAGGCCTGAGAGAAAGAGAGAGAAATCTCTTATCTGATGGAAACAAGTTTCTGCCTCTACATATCAAAGTTTCCTCCTCACTAGAGGAAGAGGTGTCCAGGCGACAACTATCACAATAGAAAGAGGTCCGTGTGCGGCGGTGGTGTCACTTACTGATCCATCAGAAACACTTTGGAAAATGTAGCATGTGTGGAAGCTGCCGCGCTGCTCTGTCAATAAAAGAGCTTTGATTTGATTTAGAAACATTGACGCTGCCACCAAGCTACTGAGAAATGTAGTTAAACTAGTAACGGTGCTGCTTGTACGGTTTGGTAATGAAAGACAAGGCATTTTTTGATACTCTGTGGTATTGAAGCAATTCGGTCTGTGCCAAAAACGTATTGAACTCAATACACAGCCCTATTCCCACCCCTATAAAATAAGTGATTAAAAATGTGAAATAGAAAATGCCTCCCCACTGCCCAAGTCTCTGTGGGAATCACTACAATGCATATATAATGTATTAAATAAAATACCTTTTTGTGGGTGGAATGTTTCCATATCAGGATGGAGGAGGAGACCAACTCTGAAAGTTGCGAGTCTTGTTTGCTCCCTTCTCCTTGGTCCTCTAATGGGAGCATTTTGTCTGAACATCCTCAGCCTGAAAAGGTATCAGAAAATGTTGCCGGGAAAAAAAATACGTAACATATCCATAACTAGTGGCAAGTGGTAAATTAATGGTTATTAATTTTAACATAGGCCTATTAAATATATACATGCAAGGTGGCAATTTCAGGACATCCTTGGCTGCTTTTCATTTACTAAGATGTACTATGCTAAACTTAGATGGCGAGTCCCAGCCTAATAAAGTGCATCAATAAATATTATAAAATGAGCTGCTGAAACATTCGGCGTGAGTGCAGTCCTCTATTTATTAAAACCTTTAACAGCAGAAATGTTTCTATCAAAAAGGTGTCATTTCGACGCATAACGTTGGCATTTTTGCTAAGTTAGCTTGCTAACTTACATAAGCTAATATTGGCAAACACTAACTTAAGTTACAACACTTCAACTTGTCTCCCCAAATAAATTCACTGAGGCAACATCACAGAATATTTCATTAACACTACTCAAAGAGGATTTACTTACGTTACTCCGTCAAATGTTTATTATGGTTAACTTAAGAGGAGACTCCAATAACATGAATAAAGTTGCATGAAGAACGCAAACGTTAAACCTTTTGAAACACAGTGAATTGGGGTCCTTTACAGATATTTCCCCGCTAATTCAAAGTCCTTACCTTTCTACAAGACTCTCAGAAGACCTCGGCTGCTCTTGTCTGTTCTGAATTCGTTCAATTATATTATTAAATCTGTTACTCATGGCACTCACGTAATCTTCGCGATTTGGCATCCTAAACCGTGAACCTCCACCAAAAGACCGGGCTGAAGCAAAGAGCGTAGGTCTCAAGCATAGATCAAAGACGCCGCAAATAAGTGGAGGAGGGGAGGCAGTGTTGTGATTGGCTGCAGCTTAACAAGCAATTAAGCAGCCTGTAACTGACTTGCACTAGTATTACAACCCTAGAAACCAGTATCAGAAGCTCCAAAAGTTAAAGGTTATATGCACTTGTTTTAGGTAGTTAAAAATAATTGGAATATAGGCTAACCTAATTTATTGTAAGTGTTCTGATGCACGGTTAGTTAAATGTAAGACATAATCACAAATTGTGTAATTCTAATAATTTACTGAGAATTCAGTATAATCAAAATTGACTATAAGCAGCCAAATATGATCTAATGAGCTCTAATGTAGGCAATGAGTGAGTGTATGGGAGGGAGTCCTTCTGACAGGCCAAATCTTAACAATTCTTCCTGCAACAGTTGCTCCACTTCGTTGGTTAAACCCAAAGAAACCCCCTGACCTTAAGTTCTCTGTTGGATATGATCATAAACATTTGTTTTCATTGGATATGATCGAATTATGCAGTGGCAGCCGTATCTCAAAAATAAACAGATAAGACTACATTCTGCCTAGCCAGCAGTGCTTATCGAGCTCTGGAATACAGTTTACCCAAGAGTCATTTACGCTCAAATGTCATTCTAATGAGGAACTAATTGATAAAGATGCTGCATTGGAAAAAAAAAAGCTTTCGGGATAGAGCCTACTCTTTACAGTGATGATTGATGAGGCTTACCAAAGTGCATTTAAATTCCTTTGATGTGTTGTGCTGTAATCCAAGATGTTTCTTTTCTTCATCTCTCATGTACAGTTTATGGTCTATGGTTTGTGGTGCCCCTCACCTGGTAACCATTAGCCCTTTGTTCTGAGATGTTTTTTTCTTATAGATCTGGGGACTTCTGATTTATGATGGCTCAAGCCTGATCCCTCTCAAATTCCCTTACTTTCCCTTACTTTGTGATTACATTGACTTGTACTATTATAAGGGACAAGTAATGCTTCTATTGGCATGCATCACAGTACGCCCTTCAGTACTCAAAACCTCAATTCCCAGGAAGTAGAGCCTCTGTCATCAGGGTTTGAACATAGACTTAAAGTCTACGGGCATGCACAGATGTGTTGGTACTGCCAGTGACTGGATGTGATTGGTTATTTTTGCCTGCCTATCCAATGTTGAGTTATGTATGCTCTGATGAAGGTCTGTTAGACCGAAAGCTCAATAAACTGATACACAGATTTAAGTGTGTTAATCTCTGTTGCATCAGTTTGGATTCATTGATGCTTCCAGCACCTTAGCAAAAATGTAGCCGGGTGGAGCAGTGGTCATCTTGCTTTATTTCTGTCTCTGAAAATAAAACAGAATTACTAAAAATAAAACAGAGTGAAAAGACATGGATGGATTTATTAAAGTGCAATTTAAACTTTTGTTTTGTATCTATATAGTTATTTATGATTGATATTGTGTATGCATTTGATGGCTGTTGTCAAAGCTTTCAGGCTTGGAAACGCTTCAAGATGGATTTACTTTCAACATACTTAATACATGGTTTAGGTTCTGTCTTACGGGTTCTCACTAATATGTAAGCTATAAAAAAACATAAGACTTGATTCACAGGATTTTAATACATTCAATAAAAAGCGACTTTTGTTTAAAACAAAAGAAATACTAAAGTGAAAAACAATATCTGCCTGGTGTCTCAACCAGTTGGACACACCTGTGTCAATAACTTGACAGCGAAAGCAAAGTGGCTTACATGTCATCTCAAAGCTCATAACAAGGCTTTGTCTTTCTTTTATACAACATACAAAAAAGGTTCCTGCAGACTTCTTTTTTTAATTTAAATTATTTAAAATTATATTTTACATTACCATTACCTTTGAATGAGCCAATTCTATCTACATAACCACAGGTCCCCCTTACATGGTCGTCGCCACCTTGCGCTACAGAGCGGGTTTCGTCACTACGTTCTTCTTCTTCTTCTTGTAGAATTTTGGCAGTGCTCTTCACTACATTGTACATTCAAAGAAAATGCAAAAGTAATGATGTACAGCAGGAGTCGGCATATAAGTTTTGCATTGGAGCAATTGTTTTTATCCAATAGAGGGTGAGTCAGAACATAAGGCAAAAAATTTTAATCAAATCCTATGGTGCTGTCACATTCTGCCTGTTGGCTATGTTTAGTTTAGCTCTCTGTGGGTTTTTGATATTTTGATCAGTTCAGTATCTGTTATAAAGTCTGTTGTGTCTGTCACTCATGTCTGTCTTCTTGGTGTCTTAGTTCCCAGTTCAGTGTTTTCCTTCTTAGTCCTGTACCTTAGTTCATGTCTACTCCTAGTCTGTGTACTTCTGTATTGCCTTACCTGTGTCTGATCTGAGTTCTGTTTTATCTTAGCTTCAGTCTGTGTTCCTTGTTGGTGTTAGTTTAGTGGTGACATGTCTGATGGTGTCTTGATTAGTTTGTTATTTTGATCTGTTACTTCTTACTTTGATATGTTTAGTGTTCAGTACTTGTGTTATGTCTGTTCACCTCCAGTAAACGCCTGCCATCCAGTCTCTGTTTTTTTCTGTCTCTCTGCCTCGTTAACTCTTATCCCAGTCCTGTGTTGCTCCCACCCTGCTCGTTAGTCCCTGTGTATAAATGTTTGGTGTTTCTGTTCATTCCCTCTCCGGTCATTGTCGCATGCTCAGTCAGTTGTTGTTTGTTCTGCAAGTTGATGCATTACCCATTCTGGGTTTTTGGATGTACCAGTTTCCTTGTACTTGTGAGTTTGGTTCCTGCCTGTTTTGTCTGGCCCTGGATGAAATAGCCTTGAACTGTATCTCAGCGCTCTGTGTCTTGCATTTGGGCTCTCACCTGCTCTGCGCTTCCAGCGATCCTGACAGGTGCTCAGTTAGCTCAGTTGCTAAAGTGCAGGACTCCCACTTAGAAGGCTGTGTTTGATCCCACACTAGGAGAACCCCCCCCCGCTCCACAAATTGGTCATAAAGCGACTGTTTCACATGCTCACAACATAGCATGTGCTGCAGTGCGTGTGTTCCGGTGTTTGATCTGCATTTCATTTTCCCAGTATCTCCAAAATGGTGCTTCTGCTCATTCATGCTAAACAAAGGCTTGCAGCACAATCCTGCAACCATGCTTTCACATAGTGATGCGATTTTCCGGAACCAGCGGTATGACAGAAAAAGACTCAACAGACACAACACCAGCATGCCGGTTGTGGCTTTTCACACAAACATTGTTCCATCTCTGTTACTACCCATGTTCCTCGCACAGAGGTGGATCAAATCAGACCCCCTCATGCTCTGTACCTTTCATGCAGCGTGACAATACTCTCAGAAAATAATGGTGTGAAAGCAGCTATGGATAGCCAGACTCATGATTTTATTGCCAAAAACATTAAAAGTCTGCTGATATTTAACAAGAGACATCAGACCATTTGCACAATATTGGGGACAATAAAAACTGTTGAATCACATTATTATATATAATTTATTATGTATAATAGGCTGTAACTGGCTAAACACTGACTTCTCAAGTTTTAGGCTTTAATAAGATGAGGAAGACCTAGGAGTTTGGAACAGGAGTTTGTACATCTGCTGTCAGGAAAGTCAAATCAGTTACTATCTGACCTAATTACAAACATTCATTCTAATCCTGACAGTCTTTGGAAGGCTGTACATTTCATCAAAAGGGTAATATCACCTGTGTACATGTCTGAGTGCCTAATATCTAAACAAGAAGGTCCCTTTAGGTTTTAACAAGCTCTATAATTAGTTACAATGTGCCCCCTGCTGGTCAAAGTCCTAAAATAAATTAAAATGCTGAAAAAGGCTCATGTTGTTTTCCAAAGACATATACAGTATGTATCCAACATTAAATGAGTACCACTGCTGTTAGTTTTTCCCCGCACAACTGTTTGTTTTTTAAGATATAAAACTAAAGTTGATGAATGGTGTAAAAAGCATGAATTCCCTCTGATGAGTTTGTTTACCAAAATAGGCAGTAAAGGAACAAAAGGGGGCAATTTGTCTTGATTAAAGCAATGTATAGCTTTAATAATTATTATTATTATTATAATAATACATTACAAGTCTTACAACAGCAATTTAAATATTACATTTTTCCTTTTGTATTGCATACTAAAGGAAGAAAAGGAAGAGAAATTCAAAGATCTTAGCATGTTTAGTAGCAGTAGGCAACCCCCAGGCTTACAGAAAAGGTTTAACCCTACTACTCAGCAGCCAATGGGAAAGTATAACACTCACCAGCTCAAACTAGACAAGTGGCCAAATGGCTCAGAATCAGGTGAAATCAACGTGTTGTCTACGTGTTGTCTACGTGTTGTCAACGTGTTGTCAACGTGTTGTTAACGTGTTGTTAACGTGTTGTCAACACGTTAACAACACGTTGACAACACGCGATAAATTAACATGTTGACAACGCGTCAACAACACGTTAACAACGTGCAAACAACGTGTTGTTGACGTGTTGTCAACATGTTGTCTACGTGTTACAAGTCACATATTTTTGAACTGGATGGCTTTCCATAGTGTAGTTGGCAGAAGCGCTTCCCTGTGACGGTGACATCACGTACTGATCGCTGGGCTGATGTCTGCGACTTTGCTGCAGGGGACTAAAGACAGACGCAACTGAGTTTACTTTCTATTGTGATAGTTATTGTAACACCTCTTGTGAGGAGGATCAGGGTCCAGCCTGGACTCCTCTTCCTCTAGTGAGGAGGAAACTTTGATATGTAGTGACAGAAACTTGATGAGATCGCTCTCTCTCTCTTTCTCGCCCATTGCCATGAATGTTTAGGTTGTTATGTTGCCAGAGCACAAATTCACATATAAGCAATAAAAAATATATAATTAATTAATATTGTGATAATTAAGTTACTTTATACAAACAACAATGGTTCTCTGTTGCATGAGGAAACACATTTAGCTGCAATAATATGACACTAAGGAGCAGAGTTTCTGTGTGTCTGATTTAGCTCTCCCTCTCTCACACAATGTTTGGAGCAGGTTTTCAGTCTTTCTTCTGTTGCTGCTGTGGAATGAAGTTAGTTCAATATAAACTAGGCCTATAGTCTACTGTTTGTGTGTGTATCATATATCTGTGTGTTTTCTTTTTTGCTCAGGCTTAAATTTAGAAAAGCTGCTGTAAATTGTCACTGGAACAGAAAATATTCATGTCATCAGCAAATGAAATCAATTTTAGTATTTTTGATACTTTCCATATGTCACAGGCAGTTGTGATCATTAAATGGTGGAAATGTTGTTGACTTGAACCTTAAATTTTGAATTCTGTCTCTTGGCCCAATAAAAGCAGAATCTTACTGCGAGTGTGTTTGTTGTCTTTCTTAGGTCAGGACAACTGACAGGATTCAGCTGGATTTTTATTTTCTTAATTTATGGTTTGATCTTTAAATGACAAATTTCATCATAAACTTTCCTTTTCTAATCCTCTGAACATATCTGGAGAGCAACCAAGACATCTTAGTTTGTTTTCAGTATAAACAGCATCAGTTTAAAGTCCTCCCCCAATCAGAGCTGCAGTTGCCTGTAGAGGCAACACATTGCTTTTAGAATAAAAAGAACTTTTAATTTTAAGTGAATTACATTTTGCAAATTAATTCCCTGCAAGTGACCACAAAGATGTCCATAATATGTCTGGTAAGATTTATAATCTCTCCTAATTTAAATAATAAGAACAAATAATTAATACAACATCACACCAGTGAACAATAATACTGGTGTGAATAATTATTATGGGGTGTTATGTGTGGAACTGTGTGTCCACGTTTTACAATGATTGCTGTAAAGCATTTAGTTACCTGTATCAAAAATGGTTTTACAAATAAAGCAATAACGTATTTAAACCTCTTTGTGTCTGTTATACACAAGTTAAACTCGGCTGTAAACGATCCGAAAAACACGACAGTTAAAAGTCAAAGACGGGATAGAAAACCGGAAAGGTGATATTAGGGGCGAGTTTAATCTCAAAACGTTTTGCACCGTTTTGGATCTGGACCTGGTCTAATGTGGTCTGCATGTGGAGAGAAAGCAGTGAATCACCCTTTTGTCATTTCATAAAATTAATTTTCAGTTTTTTTCAAATCTAAAAAAGTGTTTCAGAAACCATCGTGGCAATTTGCCTAAAATGAACCAACAGCTTTCACAACAGCAGAGGTGCAAAAAACGGAGATTCGGTCGCTCAGCAACGTAAGTTAACTTTCACTTAACTTCCCCTTAACTTCCCCCTTAACTAAAGTCTAACTGCTGGTAAAAACTGAGAGAATTGACTGAGGCCGAGGGGCCGCTGCTGCAAACATCTGAGTGGCTCTAACACGAGTTATCTAAAAACCTTTTGATAAAATTTGAGAGCCGTGGATCAATAAATCAATACACGCTAAACACGCGAGCTTGTGCGCTTGAAAGGGGAAGGATACGAGTTTACGAGGAGACCTTGAAGGCAGCATCCACCTGCAGCTCGAGCTCAGATTTTCTCCGCCACCTGTCGGTTTGTCGGTTTGTGCTTCGAGCTGACAGACAGACAGGTGTCCGCGTTTACAGGTGAAACGCAGGTGTTTCTCTCGAGGCTCGGCGACAGACGGTTACGTGACTTCAGCCGCTTTGTATCAGCTGGTTCCCATGGAGACCGAGGATTAACCAGCCCAACCGGGCTAGCTGAGTTAGCTTAAAGCTAAAGTTACCGGTAACCGTCGGTTCGTCCCGACAGGTGTAACGTTACCTGAAGGAGCTGCTCGCTAACACCGAGGAAGGTAACGTTATTCCGGTCTGCCCGGTACGGAGCTTTACTGCTTACCTGCTTTAACTCTGTGGGTTAACCCCGCGAAATATATCTTATTAGTTTATCTTCTTAACTAAGTTACCAACTAACGTTAGCTAGTTTTAATTAGCCGCTAACTGCAGCTAACTTTAGTTTGTGGTGTTACACAGTTTTCTGTCACCTGATGAAGAAGGTTTCAGTCTTGAGTTCACAGACCCGCGTTGTTCAGATATAATTAATTAACTAAATAATCACATTAATAAATACATTATACATTTGAGCTCCTAATGTTTCACAACAACTAAAACTTTATTCATTTCAGCAGGTTGTGATTCAGGATGAGTTTTAGTCCAAAGTCAGATGAAAAAATCAAGTTTCTGTTTTTACAGAGAAACTTTTCATCACAGTTGTAACAGAGTTTTATTTATTTAAATCACATTGAACAGTTTGGTGTCGCAGAGACGGCCGGTTAGAGTTTACGTGAGGTAACAAAATGCAGCACAACACCTGTCTCCCTTCACTCTTCTCCCTGCTGTCTGTCCTCAGCCTGTCCTGATGTCTGGTCCAGAGCTGGAGGAGCAGAGGGAGGCCGGAGGAGGTGCAGGCTCCCAGGAGAACAGAGCAGGAGGAGGTAGAGGAGGAAACCCGGACCCAGAGCTTTAACACCACGTTCCTCGCACGATGACGCCGTTTGTTAATCAGCGCTCGTCCTCTCCTCTCAGGTATCAGGTATATAACAGAGAAGCTGCTGTTGAAGCTGACCGGCTGTGAGTCTCCGGCTCTGATCCGGTCCCTCAATCTGTCGTCCTCGACCGGAAGCAAACATATCCAGGTGAGAACAAAGTGATCCTGACAGCACTGCTGCTGTTACTCCTTCTGGGGGAGTCGGGGTTCATCGGGTTTTTGTTTGTGTTTCAGTTCATAGAGAACCTTCAGGGCTGTCAGCGTCTGCAGGTTTTAAACCTGAACCACAACCTGATCCAGAGGATGGAGAGACTGAACGGTCTGACGCAGCTGAGAGAGCTGCAGCTGGCCCACAACAGCATCCAGTGAGCCTCACACACAGGTTACAGTCCAGCTGTGCATTTAGGACTCCAGCTGCTCACAGGTGGAGCTGACCCCCAGCTGAGGAAACATTACTAACCCTCAGACAGGAAGAAAGAGCAGGGGGGGGGTAAAAGGAGGTCACGTAGAACAGCCACAGTCTGACCTGGGTCAAAGTAAAGAGAGACAGTAGCTGTCAGATTCTCCTGTCAGAAAGTAATAAATGCTTTTTATGCATTTGGTCTGAAGTTATGTCAAAGTGCAACATCAGGCTGTTTGTTCCACTGTTGGGAGTCTACGGGGTCAAATAAGATCATCATGATCCCACAGCAGCCGGGACCTGAGCCCAGCTCAGCCGGTAAACTAACGCTGCCTGCTCACCACAGCAGAGACTCCCAACCAGGGCTGAGGCAGAGGGAGGCAACAGGCGCCCATGCCCAAAGCTGGGCCACCGGCAATAAGATCTGACACGTGGTCAGATTACTTTGGTAGCAGCTGGTGCTGAAACATCTCAGTCATGGCGGCAAAGGTTGCTCATCACTTCCTCCTGATTGATTGTGCCTACAAAATAAAAGCGCAAGATTGTTTTTGCAGCATTTATTGTTTAATTGAGAGCTTTTACTTTGAAAAGTTCTGAAGGAAATTCAAAAGAGTCTCTGGCTTGCTTGAAAAAAAAGTCAGTCTCCTGCACATGCTCAGTTGTTCTTTATGTGAAATGATTTCTTCATAATTACAAAACACCATGAACAGGAGTCCTCTGCACTGCTGACTGAGCTCACGAGGCTCACAGTGATTAAAGGATCATAAATGTTCACTTCTCTCTGTTCTGACTTGTGAAACATTTGGCCCGATGCCAGACTTCTTTTCTGAGCCTCGGCCCTGAGGGGAACTTTGAGCTGGAAAAATACTCAGCTAAAGTGAAGAAATTATGATTTGAGAATAAATATTTGTAAACACACAAGTCAGATTTCAAATGTGTCACGCTGATCTGTGTAGTTCTTGTAACTTAGCGACAGTGGTGACAAGACGTGGCTCCGCTTTTCACCAACCTGAATCAGCTGTACGTTGAAGAAGACGGCAGCAAGACCAGTTAGACAAAGACAACGCAAAGCTAAAAGTAAAGATTCTGTAAAAGGTCGAAACATCCAGTTTCTGTCTCCAAACGGCCGAAGAACAAAACTACTAAACAGTTTCATGAACCGTGAAGCCATCGCAGGATAAAGGGGTATTTAGGACGTCCTGATGGGGCTGCAGGGTCCCTGTTTGTATCATCTGTGTTTGTGTGCAGGAGGATCGAGGGGCTGGAGCTCATGTCCAGGCTGCAGCATCTGAACTTGTCCTACAACAGGATCGACCACGTTCCCGCGTGGCTGGGGAAGAAGCTGCACTCGCTGCACACGCTCCACCTGCAGCACAACCTCATCACATCTGTGAGTGCAGGCCACGCCTCCCGAGTCTGTCGCCTCTCATCTGGGTGTCGACGGTTTAAACATCCAGATCAGTGAATGTTGGCTCCTCTGTGGGATGGAGCCCCACTGCTCACTTAAACAGGCCGATATTTACTTATAAGCTCAAGTCTGCAAACGTTTAGAGAGACTCAGGTTACTGTGATGGAAAAGAGCCTGAAACAGGAAGTGGTTGGTAATGTTGCTCGATGAGTGACTTTAACGGTCGATGGCGATCAGGAAACAGGGTTATCTCTGTGTCTGCTTTCAGCTGCACGAGGTGTCCAGGCTGCGTTCTCTGAGCGGCCTATCGGAGCTTTCCGTGTCAGGAAACCCCGCCTCCTCTCTGCCGCACTCCCGCCTCTTCCTGCTCTACCACCTCAGGACTCTGGACAGGCTGGACAACCTGCCAATCACCCAGGAGCAGAGAGGACACGCCCACCAGCGCTTCAACACCGGTACATCATTTCATATCTGACAAACAGGAGAACATCTGCAAACTGACAGTATTTTAGTTTGACAGACACAAACTCTCGTTTTAATTGTTGTTGTTTGTGATCAGAGGAGCTGGAGCGTCTGCAGTGGGAGGTGGACGGCAGCCAATCAGAGCTGAGCAGGCTGCAGAGAGAGCAGCTGGCCGCAGTGACTCGACTCCACCAGCAGGAGGAGACAAACCGAACGCTGACGGCTCAGACAGAAACACAGAGACACACACACACACAGCTGGAGCAGGAGCTGCACACCAAGAGTCAGCTGGTACGACACACACACACGTTCTGTTTCTATGACGACGCTTTGATCAGACTGACCTCTGAGAGAGAAGGGGTTTGACCTTTGCCCTCCTAAGGCCTCCTGTCTCTCTCTTCTCCATCGCTTCCTGCAGCTGTTCTTCAGAGCTGTCCTGTCTTCTTCTTCTTCTCCTTCAGTCGTTTCCTCTCTGCTGAAGGTAGAGTCACAAACACTGTTCACACAACACCAACCAGACTCTGATATTTATCACAAGTGATCACCTTTAAATTTACCAGACTGAGAGGAAAAAGGTATTTCCACCTCAGAGGTATCTGGATGTTCCTGACTGCCTCAGGCTCCAGGTGGCGCTGTTGATCGTAATCTTTGGGCTGATCCGGACTATCGAGCTCTGAGTAAAAGATTCAGAATCAGAATACACATTGATCAACATTCCAACTAAATGTAAATGTACCTCAGTTTTCATTAGCGACGCCTTTTTGATGTTGTGAGGTTAGGCAAGATTTTTAGGCTGAATCAGAGGCCCTGTCTACACGAACACGGAAAGCGTGACTTTCTCTACACTGTTTCAGGTCACTGAAACCAAACACTTTTGAAAACCTCTGCCTGGGTGAGGATTTTAAGAAACGCCGGTTGCAGTGTTGTCGGGTAGACAAAAAAATCAAAGTTTTTGCCGTGTGATGTCAGAGCGCTCGCTGTTATCTGCTGCGTTTGATGTCAGATTGGGCGCCACTGCCTGCTTTGTTTACGATTTTATTAGGCTCTGATTTGCCAACATGGCTTCATGGTTAAGGCAAGGCAACAACAAGGCAATTCAAAGCCCAAAGGGTCATAGCTGCCTGGTGCTTTGGCAGTGCTGGATAGCGTGTTTTAGCGTTTTCGTGTAAAGTTATTTTTTTTAAAAAGGAAGAAAAATTCCAGTTATAAAAATACCCGTGTCCGTGTGGACTAAGCCAAAATCTGCTTTATTGCCAAGTAAGTTTACACATACAAGGAGTTTTGTTTGGTATTTTGCTGCAAAACAATAACATAACATAGTTAGTTGAAATTATTAGAAAGATTTAAAAAAGTACTGCAGGTCAAGAATAATAAATATAAAAAAATGATAATATATAAAATGTAAAAGAATAAAAAAATATAGAATATGGATGTTATTTAAATTAGTTATTTATAATTACAGGTATGCAAAAAAAACAGTAATAGTTATGACACCTCACCAAGATAACATGACATAATGCAGTTTAAAAACAAACGTTTTTATTGTTCAGTACTGAATTCTGTGTTGCCAACAGCGGAGATGCAGAACTTCCTCTGGTGGATAAACTATGCAACAACAACACTCGTTACATGATGAGGGATCTGCCTTCCATCTCTAAATTGTCAATTATCTTCTGTTATAAATACAGATGCCGATTTATCTGCAATCATCTCAGATCAGCTGATACTATCGTCATGATTTATCGGTCGGCTCTATACAGTATCTCACAAAAGTGAGTTCACTCCTAAGTGAAAATGTCGTTGTATTTCTTAAACGATGCATCGATGAAATAATCTGTAGAAGCTTTTTAGCTCGTTAGCTGCAGCCCTGTGTGCGGCGTATGGGCTGAGCCCTGACAGACTGCCCCCCCCCTCCATCCCTTCAGCCTCTGCAGCAATGCTGGCAGCAGTCAGACGTCTGTTTCCCAAAGAGACAACCTCTGGACATGAGGATGAACACGTGCGCTCAACTTCTTTGGTCGACCATGGCGAGGCCTGTTCTGAATGGAACCTGTCCTGTTGAGCAACCGTTCTTTTTTTCAGATCCTCAGAGAGCTCTGTGCCATGAGGTCCCATGTTGACCTTGTGACCAGTATGAGGGAGTGTGAGAGCGATAACACCAAATTTAACACACCTGCTCCCCGTTCACACCTGAGACCTTGTGACACTAACGAGTCACATGACCCTGGAGAGGGAAAATGGCTAATTGGGCCCAATGTGGACATTTTCACTGAGGGCTGTCCTCACTTTTGTTACCAGCAGTTTAGACATTAATGGCTGTGTGATGTTATTTTGAGGTGACAGCAGATTTACACTGTTATACGAGCTGCACACTCACTGACTTTACACTGGAGCAAAGTGTCATTTCTTCAGCGTTGTGATGGGTGTTGTCACGTTTGTGAGATACTGTTTTATCATCCAGCCCTAGTGTGAGCCACATGGACTCTTTAAACCTTAAATCAGTCCTACAGTTTGTCTCTTCCATGAAGTAGTTGTTCTTGTTAGAGGCAGATTTAAAAACAGAAATCTGTGCAGCACAGATATCCTGACTTACACTCTCTAAAACTGAAAAATATGAAACTAAACACTGGCTCCTTCATATTATGGATTATATATAATTAAATATATAAAACAGTTCAGTTATATTTTCTGTACTTCATGTATCTCCTTACATGAAGGTCTAAAATGCTGCTTCAAACAATTTGGAAAAATACTAAATCCTTTAATTTTATTTTAACCATTTTGGTACATTTGAATATGTGGAGAATATCAAACCGTAGAAAACCAGGATGTGTAGTTGTATAATGTAATTTCCTCCTCAGGCTGGTAAAGAAGCAGCTTCTCTTCCAGGTTCGTGTCCAAAGTGACGCTCGGTGTGTTATCACAGTCATAAAAGCTGTAACTCCTGCTTTCACTGTGGCTTCTTCTTCTTCTCTCTCTGTACGCGTCTTTCTGTACATCTAGCCCCGCCTTCCCGTCTCTCTGCTGGGCGTGGTCTATCAGGTACTCTGACGTTACATTAACATTCAGTCTCCCATCATCCCTAGCTCCCTCAGACCCTCAGACTCCGGCTGTGTGATCCCAGGTAGCTTCACTCTGAGAGGAGTGTGTGTGTGTGTGAACGTCCTTTAGTGTGTTTTGACCTGCAGTGTCCAGCATGTCTGCTTTACCTTCACCTATTCTGATAACATGCTCACTGTGAAGTGAATAATGTCCTTTATTAGAAACAGACATAACATTTCTGCATTTCTACTGTCATTTGAAGCTGAAGCTCATTTAGCTCCAGTGTTTGCTGTGTTTTCTGTAATGTTTCTGGTGTTAATACAAACTCCAGACTTCCTGTGGCTGTTTCACATTAAAAGCCTTTATCTGTGTGTCTTCAGCTGGAGAAGACAACGGCTGAGCTGACCAGAGCCTTTCACAGACTCTATGAGCTGGAGCAGGAGTTGTCTTTCTACAAGATAGATGCCAAACTCGGCCCTCAGGCGCTCTGCAGTGCACAGGTAACAAATTTCCCCCTGGGGATCAATAAAGTATTTCTGACGCCTGCCAGAGGAACTTAATATGTTTTGAGTTACGGCTCTGTGGAAAACAGGAAACAGGGAAATTATAGAAAGTAGTTTAACTATTTGCTACTTGTGATCAATGAAACATTTGATGTTTTATTGAAATGTCATGTTTCAGTGACAGAACGTAGCTAAACAGAGTTGGTGCAAGAAAAGTCATGGAAGCCGGACACCTGTAGAGCATTAAGTGTGATAACATCCAGGAAACAGGGACCGTCAGCGGCGTCTCGTCAAAATGGTCACTGAATTTGTTGCTGCATCAGCAAATACATGTTCTCTGCATCTAAAGCTGATGTCACCTCATCAGTGCCGCATGTTGGACCACAAACTGAACTATTTTCATCCTTACTGGATAATCACGTGTGTTATTTAATGTACCAAACACATTAAATGTTATTAATGACGTGTGTAAACAAGAGCTCGTCAGCAGGATTCAAACCTGCGGGGAGACCCCAATGAATTTCTACTCCACGCTTTAACCACTTGGTCACGACAACTTATGGAGTTATCCAGTTGTGTGGAATACAGAATACATGGAAATTACAGAAAGGAAATTATAGCTTTATTGTTGACATGTAAACATGGCAGACTAAAGTAAACTGGAGATGGATTTGAACCCAACAATAACAAACACACTTCAGGTAGCTGTATTGGTCCGACACTGGACTTTAGAGGCAGATACAGATATCGAGATCTGAGTGGAAAAGTCAGATTCTAACGTACTGGACATTTATATTTGATATTTATCTTTTCATTTAAGTGATTTTCAGTCTGAATGGGTTTTGATTATCAAACAACCACAAATGAAAAGGTCAAACACCTTAATTAGACTCATGTCAAAGTGTTTAAAGTAGTCTGTCTCATCAGGGAGTCGACACTGTGGACGCTGAGAGTCCGAACATGGGCGAGGCTCGACACATCAGGAACACCATTACCTCCACTCCCGAACCTCAAACCTCCTCCCCCTCCTCCTCCCCTTGGCTGCAGACCCAGGAGGGTTCAGATGTTCACAGTGACATGGTGTCGTCACCCCCACCGCTGGAAGACTGCAGAATAGAGCAGCGTAAAGGTAAGGACAGAGGACGGCTGCAGAACAGCAGAAATATCAGTTGATTTTCCAAACATCTAGGATAAATGTTAAGAGGTTGTACCTCAGCTGAGGTGGCTTTCGACAGTAAACAGTTTTTGATTGTTGATTATGTGGAGTGGCAGAGCCTACGCTGCTGACAAATGTGATTGGAGATGTATTTCTGAAACAGTTTGGCAGTTTAGGAGAATGTTTCCATCATTTCTAAATGTTATCTAACATTGCTTACAGCAGCTAACACTGCCCATTGCCATATTAAATTAGCCACAATCAACCTTTTATTAACCTGTCTAATATAATTTTTATCAGTGGCATAGTGCTAACGTTAATGAGCAGTTAGACTTTAACTTATTCTGCCTTAATGAAGTAATGCTACATATAATGTGTCTGTGAGCTTCTGGTGTGCAGTTACAGTAGGTGCATCAGAAATGATTAAACCAGAAGGGAGGGTCATGTATAATAAACGTGACCCATCTGCGGTGTGGGTGAACAGATCAATGCATCAGAATTGTGCTGGGCCAATAACCCAGAGGTCGATGGATTGACTCCGTCATCTGCTAAGAGAGGTTTACTGGCAGCTGGCTGGTCTCTTCCACTGCTTTCTGACCCAGTGATTCAAAATCAGACATTGTGCTTCCCGTATTTGTCCCTTTCTCTATAGTGAAACTCGCTGTATGTCCACAATGCTGGTGACCTTATCCAATGTGAATATGTATATATATATTTTTTACAGTAAAAAGGAGCAAAGCTCCGCACACAAACAAGATAAAGTACAAAGTACATCACATTGTCACAGTGGAAAGGGAGCAGAGCTCCCCACTCAAAACAACAATCACAAACATAAAAAGCATTACTAAAAGCACATACAACAAGAAAGGAAAAAAAACTTCCCCATTACCCACAAAAAAACACCCCATGCCCCTAACCAACAGGGAGAAACCCCATCATCAACCAACCCCCCCCCCCCCACTCAAACTAAAGACAACCCAAACTCCTGTACACACATAAATCTATGGAACTAAAATAAAGATAAATGCACGCACTACATTCATATATGCACACGCATGATTTATAAATACACACAGGATACTCAAATGCACACAAAAATCAGAAATACGTACAAAATTTACAAATGCACCCAAGATTCAGAAATGTATTTCTGATACACACAAATATATCTTGATTTACAAACTGCTTGTGGTCTGTAAACTTTACTGCAGTTGTGTTTGAATTTTGAGACTCCCCTGACTTGGCTCGAGTGGCGAGACCCAGGCTGCCAAACCACCTTCCCCCGCACCAATGTCCAGCTCCGTCTTCGTCCTCCACCATTTTGCTCTCCGAGTCACCAGCATTGCACACACTCAGGGAGAGTGGGCTAAAATAGTGGACACAGTCACCGCCGCATATCCGGCATCCAGCGGAGCGTTAATGCTGCCAAAAAGAAAACAAGTCCATTTACAAGTGATACGAAGAGAAAGACAACTTTAGTGTCCACTGAGCAGAGGAAAGCCGCTGGTCGCTCCTCCTGAGCTCCCTCACTGACGGCGGCAGAAACCCGGAGCTCTGCTCGGGAAAGGCTGATAAAGGCTGCGGGCTGACGTCATCATGTTTTTCATGTAGGCTATTTCTTGTCTCTAACGATCTCCTTCTATCAAAGACTTGCATTAGGATCATTTTGTTACATGAAGCCTTTACGTTATGGGAGATGTAACAGCCTTTCTACTAAATTATGGAATTCACTCCCCCCTTTCACTTTGAAATATTTCATCTGTGACTGCATTCAAGACTCGGTTAAAAACATATGTATTTAACATGTATTTAGTTTGAGTGTGACTATATGTATCCTATGTGATTGTAAGTTGTGTGTTAGTGTTTAAATGTATTTATAAATGTCCTATGTAAAGCGACCTTGAGCTCTGGAAAGGCGCTATATAAATAAAACTTCTTCTTCTTCTTCTTCTTCTTCTACTAACGAGGGTTTTGTCATAAAACACATTGGTAGAATCAATTAAGTTCGGCCTGTTGACATTTTGTTGATTTTGTAAAAGCAATTAAACAGCGACAATGTGGATTAAACGAGTTAGCAAACACTACCTGGTGGAAAAGTAAAAGTTAGGAGAGCTAAAAAAGCTATCCTAAAATTAGGAGAGTTTATTTAAGATTTTACAAAGTTAGGATGCTTCTGTAATACACTTTTCCTATCTAAAGTTACGAAAGGAATATTGACTTAGGAACTGTTAATCTGTAATGGCCTTTTTCCTGAATCAGTTCCTAACCCTTATAACCATGGTTACCGAGCAGTTAGGATAGGATCTGCCAGTTATGAAGTTTCTGTAATACGGCCCCAGGTCTTCGCACAGGGGAATTAGCTCAAATAGCAGAGCGTTTTGTCAGCATGCTTGAGGTAGCCCGCTTTCTTCAGGAGAGTTTGGGGTTCTTCTGTTGGTGATCAGAGGAGCTTGCGAGAGATAGCGGAATCTCTCTGCAGTACAGGCGTTTTGTTCAACGGAACGTGTGAAGACTTGAGCTTGTACTCAGTGCGTGCGGCAGTGTACCGACGAGAACGTTTCTGTGGACAAACTTGGTATATTTGTGACATGGCAGACTAAAGTAAACTATGCTGCGACGAGGATGGGATTCGAACCCACGTGTGCAGAGCACAATGGATTAGCAGTCCATCGCCTTAACCACTCGGCCACCTCGTCTGTTGCTGGCTTGCTTTTGCAGTGAAAGTCGAAATCAGGCCACTTACAGTTTGTTTTGTGTAGTTTCGGAACGGCGTGGCATGGAGGGGAGGCAGAGGGGACGAGTTAGGTGCCTGCTCCTCGCACAGGGGATTTAGCTCAAATGGTAGAGCGCTCGCTTAGCATGCGAGAGGTAGCGGGATCGATGCCCGCATTCTCCAGCAGTCCTTGTGTTTGCTTGTGGTTCTAAGCAGCTGACCTGATGATTGACTTAAAGACCACAATGAGACTTTTTGCACCAGTTCAACCGAGAACTGCCTGAAGACAACCAGCGGGTGGTTCTTCACAGTTTTGTCTTGTGTCTTTTCCTGGAGAATTTCCAGGTCACGTCCCAGGATTGTTACATATGCCTGCAAAGTATTGAATTCCTTTTCTTTCACTCAAGCTCTGTGGAATAGAGAAAACCGGGAAATTATAGAAAGTAGTGTAACCATACTCCTTAGTACACTTGTAATCAATGAAACATTTGATGTTTTATTGAAATGTCATGTGACATTGAACATAACAAAACAGACTTTTACAGTTAAAGTCAAAGCCAGGTCCCTTTGCGGGGGGTCTTAAAGATGCCTTGGATGTCTGATGCGATGGCAAGGCTTGGGTGGGGGGGGGCACATTTATTGTCAGAGAAATGAGTGAGGTGTGTAAAGAAGACCTCGTTGTCGGCAGGATTCGAACCTGCGCGGGGAGACCCCAATGGATTTCAAGTCCATCGCCTTAACCACTCGGCCACGACAACTCCCGTCGTGCTCCAGCTGTGTGGACTACCGAATACATGTGAGAACTTAATATGTTGCAACACCAGTAACGTTCTGCGTTGGCCAGTACAAGACGTGTTTTCTGTATTCCGTCGAGGACCAGCCAAGTGATGATTGTAT
The DNA here is from genome assembly GCA_024633595.2 of Lepomis macrochirus. Taxonomy (NCBI): domain Eukaryota; kingdom Metazoa; phylum Chordata; class Actinopteri; order Centrarchiformes; family Centrarchidae; genus Lepomis; species Lepomis macrochirus. The sequence goes on along the minus strand of JALXJV020000005.1, from coordinate 38,886,680 downwards.
TTGACTCTGCTCATAGGAGGACCAGGCAGGTGATGTTTATAGCTGACTTTGCTCATGAGAGGAGCAGGCAGGACGTGGGGCTGGTGGCAGAAGACCCTGTCGGTATAGGCATGGGCCACAGAACCAGGCCATCCGTTTGACTCAGGAGGATAGTGGCACGCCAGTTTTGAGACTGGCGCAGGCGAAAATCTCCTACTCACCCTTTCGATTTTGTGGCTCCTGGAACTCCATGACTCCATGTTCAACAGGTGCAGAAGGGAGCTCTCTTGCTTTTAGTTGGGAGTCCTTCAGACGGCCACCTCTTCTGTCGATGCGCGGCTTTTACAGCAAAGGTCCGAGCCAGGTCGCTTTACGTTTCTTTTACATAGGCCTGGAATGTCAGATGCAACGACAAGGCTTGGAGGGGAGGAGGAGGGCGAGCCCACGAGATAGGGGCTTGCTCCTTGCACAGGGTAATTAGCTCAAATAGCAGAGCGTTTTGTCAGCATGCTTGAGGTAGCCCGCTTTCTTCAGGAGAGTTTGGGGTTCTTCTGTTGGTGATCAGAGGAGCTTGCGAGAGATAGCGGAATCTATCTCCAGTACAGGCGTTTTGTTCAACGGAACGTGTGAAGACTTGAGCTTGTACTCAGTGCGTGCGGCAGTGTACCGACGAGAACGTTTCTGTGGACAAACTTGGTATATTTGTGACATGGCAGACTAAAGTAAACTATGCTGCGACGAACCCACGCGAACCCACGCGTGCAGAGCACAATGGATTAGCAGTCCATCGCCTTAACCACTCGGCCACCTCGTCTGTTGCTGGCTTGCTTTTGCAGTGAAAGTCGAAATCAGGCCACTTACAGTTTGTTTTGTGTAGTTTCGAACAGCGTGGCATGGAGGGGAGGTAGAGGGGACGAGTTAGGTGCCTGCTCCTCGCACAGGGGATTTAGCTCAAATGGTAGAGCGCTCGCTTAGCATGCGAGAGGTAGCGGGATCGATGCCCGCATTCTCCAGCAGTCCTTGTGTTTGCTTGTGGTTCTAAGCAGCTGACCTGATGATTGACTTAAAGACCACAATGAGACTTTTTGCACCAGTTCAACCGAGAGCTGCCTGAACACAACCAGCGGGTGGTTCTTCACAGTTTTTGTCTTGTGTCTTTTCCTGGAGAATTTCCAGGTCACGTCCCAGGATTGTTACATATGCCTGCAAAGTATTGAATTCCTTTTCTTTCACTCAAGCTCTGTGGAATAGAGAAAACCGGGAAATTATAGAAAGTAGTGTAACCATACTCCTTAGTACACTTGTAATCAATGAAACATTTGATGTTTTATTGAAATGTCATGTGACATTGAACATAACAAAACAGACTTTTACAGTTAAAGTCAAAGCCAGGTCCCTTTGCGGGGTGTCTTAAAGATGCCTTGGATGTCTGATGCGATGGCAAGTCTTGGGTGGTGGTGGGGGGGGGCACATTAATTGTCAGAGACATGAGTGAGCTGTGTAAAGAAGACCTCGTTGTCGGCAGGATTCGAACCTGCGCGGGGAGACCCCAATGGATTTCTAGTCCATCGCCTTAACCACTCGGCCACGACAACTCCTGTCGTGCTCCAGCTGTGTGGACTACCGAATACATGTGAGAACTTAATATGTTGCTAACACCAGTAACGTTCTGCGTTGGCCAGTCCAATACGTGTTTTCTGTATTCCGTCGAGGACCAGCCAAGTGATGATTGTATTTGACTCTGCTCATAGGAGGACCAGGCAGGTGATGTTTATAGCTGACTATGCTCATGAGAGGAGCAGGCAGGACGTGGGGCTGGTGGCAGAAGACCCTGTCGGTATAGGCATGGGCCACAGAACCAGGCCATCCGTTTGACTCAGGAGGATAGTGGCACGCCAGTTTTGAGACTGGCGCAGGCGAAAATCTCCTACTCACCCTTTCGATTTTGTGGCTCCTGGAACTCCATGACTCCATGTTCAACAGGTGCAGAAGGGCTCTTGCTTTTAGCAGGGAGTCCTTCAGACGGCCACCTCTTCTGTCGATGCGCGGCTTTTACAGCAAAGGTCCGAGCCAGGTCGCTTTACGTTTCTTTTTTAGATAGGCCTGGAATGTCCGATGCAACGGCAAGGCTTGGAGGGGAGGGGGAGGGCGAGCCCACGAGATAGGGGCTTGCTCCTTGCAGAGGGTAATTAGCTCAAATAGCAGAGCGTTTTGTCAGCATGCTTGAGGTAGCCCGCTTTCTTCAGGAGAGTTTGGGGTTCTTCTGTTGGTGATCAGAGGAGCTTGCGAGAGATAGCGGAATCTATCTCCAGTACAGGCGTTTTGTTCAACGGAACGTGTGAAGACTTGAGCTTGTACTCAGTGCGTGCGGCAGTGTACCGACGAGAACGTTTCTGTGGACAAACTTGGTATATTTGTGACATGGCAGACTAAAGTAAACTACGCTGCGACGAGGATGGGATTCGAACCCACGCGTGCAGAGCACAATGGATTAGCAGTCCATCGCCTTAACCACTCGGCCACCTCGTCTGTTGCTGGCTTGCTTTTGCAGTGAAAGTCGAAATCAGGCCACTTACAGTTTGTTTTGTGTAGTTTCGGAACGGCGTGGCATGGAGGGGAGGCAGAGGGGACGAGTTAGGTGCCTGCTCCTCGCACAGGGGAATTAGCTCAAATGGTAGAGAGCTCGCTTAGCATGCGAGAGGTAGCGGGATCGATGCCCGCATTCTCCAGCAGTCCTTGTGTTTGCTTGTGGTTCTAAGCAGCCGACCTGATGATTGACTTAAAGACCACAATGAGACTTTTTGCACCAGTTCAACCGAGAGCTGCCTGAAGACAACCAGCGGGTGGTTCTTCACAGTTTTTGTCTTGTGTCTTTTCCTGGAGAATTTCCAGGTCACCTCCCAGGATTGTTACATATGCCTGCAAAGTATTGAATTCCTTTTCTTTCACTCAAGCTCTGTGGAATCCAGAAAACCGGGAAATTATAGAAAGTAGTGTAACCATACTCCTTAGTACACTTGTAATCAATGAAACATTTGATGTTTTATTGAAATGTCATGTGACATTGAACATAACAAAACAGACTTTTACAGTTAAAGTCAAAGCCAGGTCCCTTTGCGGGGGGTCTTAAAGATGCCTTGGATGTCTGATGCGATGGCAAGTCTTGGGTGGGGGGGGGGCGGGGCACATTTATTGCCAGAGAAATGAGTGAGGTGTGAAAAGATGACCTCGTTGTCGGCAGGATTCGAACCTGCGCGGGGAGACCCCAATGGATTTCTAGTCCATCGCCTTAACCACTCGGCCACGACAACTCCCGTCGTGCTCCCGCTGTGTGGACTACCGAATACATGTGAGAACTTAATATGTTGCAACACCAGTAACGTTCTGCGTTGGCCAGTCCAAGACGTGTTTTCTGTATTCCGTCGAGGACCAGCCAAGTGATGATTGTATTTGACTCTGCTCATAGGAGGACCAGGCAGGTGATGTTTATAGCTGACTTTGCTCATGAGAGGAGCAGGCAGGACGTGGGGCTGGTGGCAGAAGACCCTGTCGGTATAGGCATGGGCCACAGAACCAGGCCATCCGTTTGACTCAGGAGGATAGTGGCACGCCAGTTTTGAGACTGGCGCAGGCGAAAATCTCCTACTCACCCTTTCGATTTTGTGGCTCCTGGAACTCCATGACTCCATGTTCAACAGGTGCAGAAGGGAGCTCTCTTGCTTTTAGTTGGGAGTCCTTCAGACGGCCACCTCTTCTGTCGATGCGCGGCTTTTACAGCAAAGGTCCGAGCCAGGTCGCTTTACGTTTCTTTTTTACATAGGCCTGGAATGTCAGATGCAACGACAAGGCTTGGAGGGGAGGGGGAGGGCGAGCCCACGAGATAGGGGCTTGCTCCTTGCACATGGTAATTAGCTCAAATAGCAGAGCGTTTTCTCAGCATGCTTGAGGTAGCCCCCTTTCTTCAGGAGAGTTTGGGGTTCTTCTGTTGGTGATCAGAGGAGCTTGCGAGAGATAGCGGAATCTATCTGCAGTACAGGCGTTTTGTTCAACGGAACGTGTGAAGACTTGAGCCAAGAGATATCAATGCCCTTTGCTTCTTGTTAGATAAAGAAGATCAGCAAAAGGAATCATTAATAACATTTGATGTTTTTTTTCATGATATCATTTAACTTAAATTCAGGCATCAATTCCAAATCCTCTCTTATAGTAAGTGAGCTCTCTATCATTTGATCTTATTCACCTTTGAGTTCCTTCTATAGTTTCCATAGTACATAAACTGATGCTTGTCCCACTTTCTTATATTCTGATTGGTTTTTCATTCTGTTTGTGTGAGTGTAGCTGAGAGCCATCAGACAGAAGAGCAGCCGGTAGCAGAACAGCCAGTACCTGAGGAGTCCAACACACACAGACAGGTAACAGACACACATACAATACTACTCCACTGATCTACAGGCATACCTGTCAAGTTTTGTATTTGAAAATAAGGGAAATTTTCCGGCGCCCACCGCGAGCAGTCCCACCACCCCAACCAAGCTCCAGTATACCTTAGATTTTAAGACAGGTGTTATAGCCTAAATAAAAACACAAAAGGGTATTTGCATATTTTCTGTTCATTTAACATTGCTTGTCTTTAAATTTACATTTTATTTTCATTCCACACATTCTTTTCATTTCATATTGCTTTTCTTTTAAAGTTTTTCTTTTAATTTCACGTAACTTTTCTTTACTCTTTTACTGAGTTATTGTACAAATTTGTTGCAGACTCTGCTTCTTTAAGACTCTTTTGGAAGGAGTGTATTTGTGGGCGGGGCCAGAGTTGTTCATTTTACATGCGAGTAGCGCGCAAACAGTTCTGTTGTCTAACGTCTACCTGCAGGTGGCAGTTTTTGCGAGGCTAGTGACAGAGCTCAGATTGGGTATAGGTGTGTTCGAGCTGCAGGTGACTGCAGGAGCGGGGTATAAAAATGCTGCCGTCAAGTCGGACACATTCTACCTGCTTGAGCTTACTGTGAGCTGAGATCAATGACTGATCTTGCGGCAGTTGCAAAGAAAAATGCCGTGAGACCGGGCAAAAGCGTAGTTCCAACGTTGTGCAGCCGGAGAAAAGCAACTGCGGCTGGTTAAAATACGGGAGATTTACGGGAAAATACTAATACGGGAGGACGGCGGGAAAGAAGGGTAAAACACGGGACAGGTATGTCTACAGGTGGTGGTAATATGCCAAAATATGCAGCAATGGGTCGATGAAGTCAGCGCATATGAAGAGTGTACGCTAGTAAACATGGCTGTAAATCAGCACTGGATATTAAAAAACTCCACAGGGAATCTATAAATATTTTTTTAATTGAAAAAACACAAGTCATGTTCCTACTTTCAGCCCTGAGAAATGTCTGCTGATATTCTTTTTAGGCTTCTGTAAGGCTACATCCACACTGGTATGTTTTCTTTTTAAAACTTTAAGACTTGCTACGTTTCCGTGTGCCCTCCAGACCTAAAACACCTCCGTAGCATGTTAGTGCTGACAGGTGAAAACAATGACGTTCACGTCTGCCACTCTGATTTTTCTTGCTCTTATCAGTCATGCTAAGCAGAAACACGATGCTACTGACAGTTTTAGTGTTTTTGATAAAAAAAAACGTAATTGCTTTGCGGCAACTTCCAGTCTGTTTTCCGCTGCCACAGTCTCTTTGTCCTCCCGTATTACTTTCAGTAAAAGTTCCACTTCCTTGTCGGTTAAAGAAATATCTGCTGTGGTTCTTCACCATCACTGTTCTACGCTTGTCTGTAGTAGAACTTTCTTCTTTAGCCGAGTCTTCTGCAGCTGCTGAGTAAACAATATGCTTTCTGTTTACACATGCCCAGTGTAGACAGCCACTTTGCATGCATTTTCATTTTAATATAGACAGACATTATTTTTGTTTTAAAAATAGTAGCAGTACTGTGCATGTAGCCTAAGTCCAAACAACCTCCAGTAATAATGTTGGGTAGCATATATACACAAACACTGTCCACTGCTCATTAAAGCTTATTGCTTTGAGCACACAGTAATGAGTTTATTAACATTTTTATGACCTCAGCAGGAGGCGCTGTGTCGTCTCCTCAGTAAACTGTCTGTCCTGGAGCAGCTGAGAGACGAAGCTGACGAGACACGAAGACAGATGGACAGACAGACAGAGGAGTGCAGGAAGACAGAGAGAGAGACGGAAGAGCTGGAGACACAACTTCTGACGCTGGACACCGCAGACCCACAACATGTGAGTGGATCAGCTGTTTCTGTATATTCTGGTTAGTTTACAAGTGAAGGTGAAGCAACAGTGAACCCACCTGTTGGTGCCGACGTCATTTCAGAAAAGTAAGGTAGTGAGGCAGATTTGTGAGGAAACACTAAGATAAGGCGGAGAAGTAATAAGAAGTAAACTACTAGAAATAAGGTCACATGTTCTGTTTTAATTAAATATACAAATATACCCCCCACCCCACGAGTTACACTGTCACTCATTTACTTACAAACATCAACAGAGCATCAATACAGAACGAGATCTACAACTGACAATATTAATACTACTGAAAGCAATAAATACTAGACAGCGCTAATAGCACGTAATGGGGTCGATGTGGTAAATACCTTGGGGAAGAAATAAAAAGTTAACAAAATAGTGCAGTTAATAAAAGAAACTTGTAAGGAGACAGAAGAAGAAGAGCACAGGAAGTGTGTGTCAGAGGTTAGAGGTGTTATCAGAGGAAGTGCTCTCTGCAGAGTTTTCAGGTGCTTCTTGAAGTCAGAGGTGACGCCCCTGCTCTGATGGCGTGAGGTAGCTCGTTCCACCATCGTGGTGTCACAGATGAGAAAAGCCAGGACTGGAAACGCTTTGTGTGAAGGGCTGGCAGAGCCAGGCGCGTTCGTTGGAGGAGCGTAGCGGCCCAGAAGGCTGTGGGAAACACAGACCTGTGGTATACTACAGTTTCATTTTATTTGTACAGAGCTCAGTCCAGCTCTGACCTGGAGCACTTTATATTTTGAGGTGTGTTTGAGTTTTGAGTAGGTCATGTAAGCTGCTGCAAATGAAAAAAAATAGTCAATGTTTTATTATAGAATTGAATGGACCCCATGAAAAATAGAAAGTGCTAAAGGGGAACCTAATCAAGATCTTTCCACGGTCAAAATCAGAATCAGACAGGAAAACTGTTATCGCAGCTCAGTTTGTTGACATTTTCTTCTCTCCAATCTCGGCATGTGTTCGTGTGATCAGTACTGCAAGACGTGTACAGAGACTTTTAACCCTTTTGTCTCTGATGATCAGTGACCGTCAACTCTGCAATCTGTGGGGCAGGCTGTGGCTCAGGAGGTAGAGCGAGTTGCCGGTTAATCGGCAGTTCAATCCCCAGCTCCTCCAAGGTCCATGTCGAACTGTCCTCGGGCAGGATACTGAATTTCCCAAATTCCCTGTTGGCTGTTCCACCAGTATGTGTTAGTTTCTGTTTGTGTGAATGTGATGTAGTGTAACAGCGCTTTGAGTGGTCGCTATACGACTATGGAGCATTTACATTTGGTGGGTACAGAACCAGAATATCTACAAAATGTACTAAACTTGTTTATTAACCCCGGAGCCTTGACACCACACAACAACTCTATCAGCTCACTATTTAAAATATGAAGCCAGAACACAGCATGTTTGTAAATCTCAGATTACAGGTCAGAGAAGGGTATAAAGTTTCCTGGCAAATGCAGGTTATCAATCCTGCCACCTCTCACATGCTGAGTATTCACTCTAGCATTTGAGCTGATTCCCCTTCATGTTAAAGGACTCTACACCAGAGCGCTGTGCTCTGACCATCAGTCTCTCCTCCTGCAGACTGTGAACGTGGCTCTGCTGGAAAGTTTCTGTTTCAGAAGGCAGACGAGCTCAAATGTTTCTAGACTGTTTTTCAGTCAATCTCATTGATGAAATACTTGATTCCCCAAAGAGCAGTTCATTGAAAATCAAAAACTTAGTGTAGTAAACTGCATCTGTTTCTCCTTCCTCCCTCTTCGTCTGCCTTACAATTCAAAATACAACTGTCTGGTGGAGCAGCTGTCAGCATGCAGGGGAATTAGCTCAAATGGTAGAGCGCTCGCTTAGCATGCGAGAGGTAGCGGGATCGATGCCCGCATTCTCCAGAAGACTTTTAACCCTTTCTTGACCCACCTCTTTGGTGTAAATTCTCTGCTGGTTCAGCAAAATATTGAGACAAACTGAAATATGAAACAGCCTGCAGAATGCAGAGTCTCACAGGCTGAACAAGAGCTCTGCAGCTGAGTCTCTAACTCTGCCTCCAAAGGTCAGCTTGTATCTCCCTCTGCTCAGCTGCACTTTCTGAATACCAGCTGTCTCCGTGTTGTTCTCCATTCAGCTGGTGCAAGAAGCCTCATTGTGGTCTTTAACTCAAACATCTGTGTCCCTGCTCACGAACACAGAGGAACCCAAAGTCTGCCGGACAATGCAGGCATTGGTCCGGTGTTGCTCCCATGCTGAGTGAGCGCTATTCCATTTGAGCTAATTCCCCTTTGCAAGGAACAAACACCTACCTCGCCCCTTCCCCGTCCCCTCCACGCCTTGAACTTTAACATGACAGCGTTTATGATCAGTCTGTCAGCAATGTAGCATCCAGCCATCGTGGAATCATCCTCAGCACACAATGGAATCTATAGGTGACACTATCCTTTATAACACAGAGACTTTAAGGACTTTAAGGCAGCTGTCAGGTTGGCAGCCACAAAACCGCAGTAATCAAAAGTCTCCTGGAGAATGCAGGCAGCGATCTGCTACCTCATGCTAAGCGAGCGTGAATCAGAAATAATTCCTCAACCATTTGGCCTAGATGCATAATTCTTTGACAGGTCAGAAGCTAAGGAATATAAATCCATAGGGAGGGGGGATGTAGCTACTGCGGGTCGGCTACAGACTGTGAAAAGACAGTGTCCCAAAGGCAGGCACTTAGTTATGTTATACTTTGCTTTTTTCTAAGCCACAGAGACTGAACACCACTCTGAACTTTCCAAGACTGATTGAAAGCCAGAACACAGGCTGCATGTTTGTGGGTCTCAGGTCACAGTGCAGAGAAGAAAGGATTAAAAGTAGGGCTGGGCATGTTAACGCGTTATTATCACGTCAACGCATTAATTAATCAACACCCATGTGTTAATTAATTAATGCTACCCGCTACAGCAGTGAGCACTTTGCTAAAGATATGTGATGAGTAAAAAAACCTTGTGTGGTAAACTGAATCTGGTTCTTGTATGTCAGGCAGCAGCAGCTGGTTTTTCAGTGTCCTCAGAGTCTAAACTGAGTTTCAGAAGCTCTCTGATCCTGATCCTGAATAAATCTGTGCACACTCTGCATATCTGGAGTTCAGGTGTGAAACAGCAGCAGCAACAGGTTGTTGTCTCTTTAAGAACCTCTCAGCCCTCCCCAGTGGATCCCCCCTCTAAGGGGCGGGGCTTACCCAACTTTACTTCACTCCCATTGGACAAAAGATTCCCTGTCACTCTGCAGCTGTGCTCTGATTGGCCGGGAGAAAGATTTCCTGTGTTGATTCAAAGACGGGGAGAGAGGAAGAGAGGAGGAGAAGTTTCTAACGGAGGGCAGAGAAAGAGGGAAACAGGGAGATGAAGAGGTGAATGTGTTTTAGATCAGAGACGAGGAGGCCAGATGTTGTTTACTGTGAGCTGAAGGAGGTAGAGAGGAGGAGGAGGGAGGAGGTGCAGGATGTTACCCAGCAGCCCCGTGTGGTCTCTGGGGTCGAGACTGAGCTGATTGCTGTGAGTACACAAACACCCATCTGTGTCTAAACCACTCGAACTCTGGAGGCTTTCAGTCTGTGTTCACACTGGAAAACAGGGCTGCAGCTAACGGTTGTCTTTGTTGTTGATTCTTTTCCTGATTAATCGATTCGTTATTTGGGCTAAAATGTCAGAAAAGGACGTCCTCAAGAGTGTTGTTTTGTCCACAATCCAAATATATCCTGTCGCAGAGGAGCAAAGAAACCAGGAAATATTCACATTCAGGAAGCTGAAATCAGAGGATTCTTCTTCTTAAAAAATGGCTCAGATTAATTTAAAAGTTGAGCAGCTCTGAGAAAAGTGACCAGATGATGGATCATTACAGATGTCAGTATTACTGTGACGATCAGATGCTTCTTAACAGAAACGCTATGCAGGAAGGGGGAGTGGACTTTTGTGGGGCCACAGAGTGTGTAGGGACAGCAGGGGAATTAGCTCAAATGGTAGAGCGCTCGCTTAGCATGCGAGAGGTAGCGGGATCGATGCCCGCATTCTCCAGGACACTTTTAACCCTTTCTCCTCCTGTCTGATCTGAGATCAGTCCTGCAGCTACATGTTTAAAAATACAAAGTAATAATCAGCTGAATATATTATGGTAAAATACCAAAAGTACTCATTATGCAGAAAACCCATAATATTATAATACTGATCTTAAGAACCCAATAGGAAAAGCAGAGAGCCTGTTCTGATTGGCTGACGTCTCTCTCTCAGGCCCATGTGAGCGCCCGATTGGCCGGCTGGAGGCAGCTGCTGGACAGGATGAGCGGGAAGCAGAGCGAGCTGGAGGGTCGCCTCGACGACATGCTGTCCCGCATCGCCATGGAGACGCAGGAGATCAAAGAGTTGGAACAACAGCTGACCGACGGTGAGGAGTCCACTGGCCAATCACAGAGCCACTCTCAAACCAGAGCCCTTTGATTGGCTGTCAGAGTCAGAGGGGCAAAGTTATAAAATATAACTCCTCTCTTTATTTCCTCCTTCTCTTTTCTTCTTTCCTTTCCTGTTTCCTCGCTTCCTCTCCTTGTTTTCTCTCCTCTTCCTCCACTTTATCCTCACCTCTTCTCTTCGTGTTTCCTCCTTTTTTCTTCTTTCCTTTCCTGTTTTCTCTTTTCCTCTCCATGTTGCTCTCCTTTTCCTCCTCTCTCCTCTCTTTTCCTCCTCTTTCCTCTATTTTCCTCTCTTTTTTCAAACCCCTCTCATTCTTTCCTTTTCTCCTCCTCCTCCTCCCCTGTCCTCTCCTCTCCCGTTTCCTCCCCTCCTCTCTTCTCTCTTATCCCTTGTTTCCTCACCTCCTATCCTCTTCATGTTTCCTCCCGTTTCTTCTCCTTCTCTCTTGTCTCCTCTTCTCTCTTCTCTTCTCCATGTCGCCTCCTCCTCTTCTCTCCTTACGGTTCCTCTCCTTATTTCTCCTCCTCCTCCAGGTCAGATTTTGGCTAATGAAGCTCTTCAGAGGGATCTGGAGAGCATCATCTCTGGACTCCAGGAGTACCTGAGAGGACTCAGAGAGCAGGTGAGACTCCACACTAACGTTACTCCGTCGGTCTCTGGGTCCTTGGCCCCGGACCTGAAAACCTGCCGATCCAAAGCTCAACACTCCCCCGGTGGTTCTGAGCGCCCAGTCTGAGGAAGAGTCCGCCAATAGGACCCCTAGCTGCATGGCTAGCTGAGCTAAGTAGCTAATAGCAGCTACAGTTAGCAGCAGTTAGCGGGTGAGTAGTGGTCTCTGCAGACCGGAGACTTTCAATGGGCCCCCTCTCACTATAGCCACAGGTGGAGAAACTCAGTCTGGTGGGGGAACATGTCTGTTACTCCATCCGTCACATACCTATTGCTAATATGCTAATAACTTCATATGCCAGGCCATGCAGCAGCAGCAGCAGCAGCAGCAGCAGCAGCAGCAGCAGCAGCAGTAGCGGTTCGTTGCGCTCTGAGTGAACTGATTCATGACAGATTGATGAGATGTGTCACAGTCATATTAGAGGTTCTGTTGGCCAAAGCTAACATGGGTGGGAGTAATGGACACAAGATGCTTGTTTAATTAGCACAAATGGTCCTCATTTACTGATATTCACTTTTTTTTTTAACTTGTTGATTTTCATAATTTAGTACGTTGAGCACGCCATAGAGCTAGCGCACCAGAGCCTTCCGGTTTATCCCTCCGCTAATTTGAATGGGGATAAAACCGAATGGATCGAATTCAGATGAATGGAAAAACAAACAATCGTATGTGTTACAGCTGCTTCCTTCACACGTCTTTGGAATTATCCCAGCTGAACCTGCAGCTGTAAAACGTGTCTCCAGACCTCCAGCTGAGAGATGATCTGCGAGCTGTGGTTGTGTTTCAGGCTCGTCGTGCTCAGCAGCAGGTTCACAGTCTGCAGGCTGACAACCAGAGTCTGCAGCTCCACCTGGAGGACACTCAGAGACACTGCAGGGAGCTGGAGGACAGCAGCAGGACTCACAGACAGGTGAGTGTGTGAGCGTCTCACAGGTAACATGTCGTTGATGTCTCCCTCTTTAGCAATGTGTCTCTCTGCAGGACATGTCCACCAGGCAGGAGGAGCTGTCTGCCCTGCAGATGGAGGCCCAGGCTCTGAGACACAGACAGGTGGCGATGGAGGCGGAGCTACAGCAGCTGAGGGAGGAGCTAACACGACAGGTGACACTGGGACAGGTAACGCTAATGTCAAAGCTTGTTTATTATAAATCTGTGAAACAAACACTGTTCATTTTTAAACTTGTTTATCAGAAGCGCAATAATGCTGCTAATGGTGGTTACAGCAAACCAGCAGTGGTGGACAAAACTCTCCTTTACTTCAGTAAAAGTCTTAAAACCAGTAAAAAGACCCTGCATTCAAAACCTCCACACTCCACTACAAGTTACAAGAGTTAAAAGCACTTCCAGCTGATCCGCGGGGGGGTGTTAAAGAGTTTATTCAGCTGATGGAGGAGGAGGAGGAGGGCTTGGTTGAAGATACTCAAAAACATTTCTGCAGGGAGTCCCAGCACTTTATCCTCTGTGGGGTTGTTATCAGTCACGTTGATACCGTGTGGTTCAGCTTCTGGCTGTTGTAACGATCGTCGTCATGGTCGTTAGAGTCACCTGAGGAACGACCGTCGTTGGCGCTCTGCCAGGAGACTGAACAAAGGCTCACGTTTGGCCTCATTGGACAACGCCAACAACAAAACGGCAGCCACAAACAGATGTGATCAATATGGAAAGCCGTTTTAGCATTTATTCCTAAAAACTTACTAGTCACTATTTAAAAGCTACCAAGACTCATTTGTCACTAATAACTATTTGACTAGTTACTTGTACCTATTCCACTTTTACTTGTACCAATTGTTTAGAAGCTAGTAGTTAATTTTTAGCTCTTCCATTACGTCCTAGTGAGAATTACTATCAACAGACTATTTTACAAGTCATAAAGAACCCAAACCCAAAAAATGTACCAGTAAGAATCAAAATGTTACCAGTATCTTTTGGAACAGTTACTAGTTACAAGTAACACATGAATAGGTACAAGTGTCTAAATAATAAATACTGTGTACTATTGTCTGAATAATAGTGACTAGTAAAATGGACATGGTTTCTAGAACTATTCAATTAGTTACCAGACACTTACGTAAAGGTGATATCTGAACTGCAGAGCCCGTTAGTTTTCTCTGTTGTTACTGGTTACAAGAAAGTGATAAATAAGTAGCTTTAGCTTTAACAAATCGTAAGTTTTTAGGATGAAAAGCTTCCCATACATCAAAGGTGTGGTCGCTCATACAAGACCTGTGGTGAACACACAGGTGAAGACACTGTGCTGCCCTCTATTGAGTAAAAGTGCACTGTTCATCCACTGAGCGAACTGCAGTGCCTCCTGCTGGTTAGTCAGGGATTTCCACCGAGGCAGCCAGGCGGCCTGAGGAGAGCTGCTGCCTTCTCCTGCTGCACTTTTCACTTCTAGACTGTTGTGTGTAAGTTTTTTATTTAGCATTTTTGGCTTTTACAAAAATAAATATAGTTGATATACTTTTGTTTTGTGAAAAACTAAAACTCCTTCTAGGATTAGTAAACTGATAGCTAGCATAGCTGGGAGTGGTTAGCACAATGACTATGCATTTTTTGTTTCTTCCAGTTGTGTCTTACTTGTGTATTGTTTATATTTCTAATTTTCATTTGTGCTTTTGTTACCATTTTACAGTGTGTGGTTCTTTATTAAATAGGCTTAAGAGTTTATTTGATGACTTCACACTGTTAGCTAACCGTCTAGCTTTGACAAACATGCTACTGATTACGGGGACAGTTTGGACACCATGTTCACTTTGTGTGTCTGCAGTTGGAGCGTGAAGCTTTGCAGGAAGCTGTGGCCAAAGAGAAACAGACCAGAGAGATCAGAGAGTCTCAGCTTCAGTCCACCATCGACACCCTGCAGGTCACTACACACACACTTATTAGGGCCTGAGCACCGAGACGAGGCGTTCAAAAGCAGGGTTACATGGTTTATTTATATATAAATATATGTAAATCTGAGCTTTTATTTCCTACTATTCACATCTAGATGTGTTAAACAACTCAGGACAAACCACCCTTTGTTTGAACCCACCCATTTTTCAAGTGAGCAAAAGTAAAGGAACAGATAATCTTAAAGTAAATAACAGTTAATATTTGGTGGTATAACCTTTGCTTGCAAAACTGCCTGAAGCCTTCGACCCACCGACATCACCAAACTGTTGGATTCTTCATGAGTGATGCTGTTCCAGGCTTTTACCGCAGCTTCTTTCAGTTCCTGTTTGTTTCAGGTTGTTTCTCCCTTCGGTCTCCTCTTAAGGAGCTGAAATGCAGCTCTGTTGGGTTCAGGTCAGCTGACTGACTTGTTCAGTCTGAAACCTTTCTGCCCTGATGAAGTCCTTTGTTTTGTTGGCAGTGAGCTTTGGCTCGTCGTCCTGCTGCATGACAAACTTCATGAGTAAACTGTCCACTTCTGAATTCATTCTGCTGCATCATCAATAAATATTAATGAGCCTGTTCCAGAAGCAGCCGTGGACGCTACCTCCATCGTGCTTCACAGGTGAGCTTGTAGCTTCGGATCAGAAGCAGTTCCTTTCTTTCTCCTCACTTTGGCCTTTCCATCTCTTTGGTCCAGATTCATCTCATCAGTCCATCAGATTGTGATCCAGAACCTTTGCGGCTCATCTCTGTGCTTCTTTGAGCGGTTTGCATCTTGAGCTGTGGCCTCTATGTTTCTGCTCTCTGAGTCTTCTTCCCACAGAGGATTGTGATACCTTCACCTCAGCACCGTGCAGGTCGTTGCTGATGTGACTTATCGTCTTTAACAGGAAATGCAGTCTTTATGGGTTTGAACCAAGGATGAAAACTGAGACTAGTCACACAGAGCTATCTAATGTTTGGACCATCAGCCTAAAAAGCAACAACTGGGCAACAAGAAACATCTGTCAGTCACATGTTCCAATAGTTTTGCTCACTTGAAAAATGGTGGGTTCAAACAAACGGTGGTTTGTCCTGAGGTGTTTAACACATCTAGATGTGAACAGCAGAACATAAAAGCTGAAACTCTGAACTCTTGTCTCATCTTTTGATCTTAAACCCAAATGTCTTCAGAGAACAACAGAAACAAATGAATTTGCCTCACCGTTCCAACACTTTTGGAGGGGACTGTATGTTCATGTGGGCTGTTCAGCCCTCATTTATACCAAGGTAAATATGAAAATGTACCTTTCAATATCTGCAGCCTTGTGTCGTCTGTCTGTCTGCAGGATGAGAACTCATCTCTTCAGCTCGTGGTCCACAGACTCCAGGCTCAACTCAATCAGACCAGAACCCAATACAGGAACCACACAGACCAGACCAGAATTCAGCTGGACCAGATTACAGCTGACTTGTTGGATCCTCAGGAGCTGGATGAGGACAAGTACAGGTACTAGTACTGCAGGACTCCTACAGTATTACTCTCTGATTATCTCATTATCTCAAAACAGTCCAACACTAACCCACATGGCCCTCGACCAACCAATCACAACCAAATGGAGGCGGGGTTTTGATCTGCATGAGTTCGAGCTAATGAAAAATAAAGCAGTAACAGAGTTTCAGGAGAGATGAGATACGACCAGTTTAAACCAACGCAGCTGTGCCCTGCTCGGGTTTCACAAGCACTTCATCCCTACTGCTGAGGACACAAACTGTCCAGCAGAGCCACGTCCACAGTCTGCAGGAGACAGACACTGATAGAAGTGTCTTTCAACATGCAGGGGAATTAGCTCAAATGGTAGAGCGCTCGCTTAGCATGCGAGAGGTAGCGGGATCGATGCCCGCATTCTCCAGGAGGACTTTTGATGAGGATCAGTGACAGTCAGCTCTTCTGGGTACAGAAGCAAAACAGATTCAGACTTTGCTGTAAAGAATCTGTGGCCTACAAACACGCAAAGGATAAAACAACTACTGATTCAAATATATACAGCACTGCCTGTCTGTCAGAGTGGACGAGTTCATTCTCACTGTTTGAAAGAACACAGACTGCATGTTTGTGAGTCTCCATAAGTGTCTGACCTCGTCTGAGATGAAAAGTGTTTCTATCTGTTGTGAACGTCCACACAGGAAGTAAACAGCAGAACATCACAGAGAGGAGGGAGACGTGATGGAGCTAACAGAGCTGTGAAGGTTTTCTTTCTCTGAAACGTGATTGGATCAGCCAGGATGCAGTTTGAGTCCACTCTGCCCCTGTTAAAAAACAACCACCCGACGAGGATGGGATTCGAACCCACGCGTGCAGAGCACAATGGATTAGCAGTCCATCGCCTTAACCACTCGGCCACCTCGTCTGCTGCACAGGGTTTCCCTGCTGGTGTCGTGGCTGTAGGTCGGCCCACCACTTTGATACAGACTGTTGTTAATTCTGAAATGACTTTACTCTGTAGCTCAAAGTTTCCTGTGAAATATCTGCACTGTGTACAGCTGCTATTCAGAAAGTGAGACGCTGCAGCTGAGCAGAGGGAGAGATACAAGCTGACCTTTGGAAGCAGAGACTCAGCTGCAGAGCTCTTGTTCAGCCTGCGAGAGTCAGCTGAGAGTCCATATCTACACCAAACTCTGAATCATTTTGTCTTTATTTTGCTTCTGTACCCAGAAGAGCTGTCACTGATCCTCCTCAGAGAGGAAAGGGTTAAAAGTCTCCTGGAGAATGCGGGCATCGATCCCGCTACCTCTCGCATGCTAAGCGAGCGCTCTACCATTTGAGCTAATTCCCCTGCATGTTAAAGGAACCTCCACCAAAAGAGCAGTCAGTGTTTCCCACAGAAGGACAGTGTAACTGTGGAGGGGGGGGCATATTGACTACCAGCTATATACAGCGCGCCAGCCTCGAAACCCCAGCTGCATTGAGTAAAGCTAGCTATGCTCCTTACATGCTTGCTAATAACCTTTTAAGCTGGGTCTCTGACCTTGACAGCTCTGTGTTGGACAGATTTGTGCAGCTGTGTTCATGAAGGAGAGGGAGAGAGGGACGGGTGAGCGAGAGGATGTGCTGCATGAATGCGCTACGGCGCTCTGCAATCAAATACGATTTTAAATAGGCCTATTAAAAGAATGAGTGTTTGGGAAACACTGGCTGTGCTCTGACCATCAGTCTCTGCCTCCTGCAGACTGTGAACGTGGCTGCTGGAAAGTTTGTGTCTCAGAAAGCAGACGAGCTCAAATGTTTGTAGCCTGTTTCTCAATAAGAGTAAATCTTAGACAATCTTGTTAATGATTATACTTGAGTAAAGCTTTGGATGAAGGAGTTTCAAGTATTTGCACTTTCAGATATTCTGCACTTCTGATCACACACTGAGACGGGAGGAGAAAGGGTTAAAAGTGTCCTGGAGAATGCGGGCATCGATCCCGCTACCTCTCGCATGCTAAGCGAGCGCTCTACCATTTGAGCTAATTCCCCTGCATGTTGTTGAACCTTCTATCGGTCTCTGCCTCCTGCAGACTGTGGACGTGGCTCTGCTGGACAGTTTGTGTCCTCAGAAGTCAGTTTCTCTACAAAACGTGACTGATTGGATTCCTGTTTTGTAGAAAAGGTCAAATCTTAGTCTCGTTCATCATATTACATGTGGACTAGTAAAGCTTTGGGTGCAGGACTTTTACTTGATGAACTTTCAAGTATTTGTACTTTCATTTATACTGCTGCTGAGTACTGTTGGAACAGAGGCGTTGAGCTGAAGAGCACTTCACTGGAAATCTGTGTGTTGAGCATCAGACCCTTTATGGGCAGTGAGCAGAGATCCACTAATGGCATGTCTGTAATGTCAGTGTGTCCTCAGATAAACTCAAGGCGTAACTTTTCTTACCAATTTAATGAAGAACCACACACTGTAAAATGGTAAGAAAAGCAAAAACTAAAATTAGAAATATAAACAATACACAAGTAAGACACAGCTGGAAGAAACAAACACAGCAGAGTCATTGTGCTAACCACTCCCAGCTATGTTAGCTATCAGTGCCTGTTGCTGCCCCGCCTTTCTGTATGGTCAGTTCTGCACATACTTTTCCCCGCCCAGTTTGTACCACACGTGTGAACATTGTTGTTGATAATTTAAAAAAAAACTTTATTAACAACACATCATTATACAAATATAGCAGGGAGTCGTAGCATTAGCTTAAAAACTGACATTAAAATGTTTGACTTGATCAGTTTGTTCTTGTTTCCACAAAGTCAATGTTAAAGTGGGAAAGTAGAAGAAGCCATTCAAACATGCTACTGACATGAAAAAATATTAAGATTGCAAATTTCTGCCATTAATACTTGACAAATGTCACACTGTCACAAAGGTCTGGAAACATTTTTAAACCTCTTGGTATCCATGTTTCCACACCAGTGGAAGCTTCATATTAAAGGCTCGCAGTGTCAGCAGTTAACAGTCCCACAAGTAGAAAACAATCACACACAACCAGCATGACTGATGCATCTGCTTACTGAGGATGTCCACAAATGCTGTACGTAAGATGAATATCATAAAATAAGATTTAAAAAACACACAGTACACTATAATAATAAAATGCAGGCAAAGATCTGAGCTTCTGCTGCGCCATTACGTCATGGCATCGTCTTCTTCTTCTCTTCTTCAAGTCCTGCCTTCCTGTCTTTGTCATATGAACTTTGACCCACACGGAGCCCTGAGCTACAGTCTGCAGCCGGGCCCTCCTCCGCTGTGGAGCCACAACGGCAACAGCCCTGCTCTTGGAATGTACTAAAGTTCTGGTATTGTGACATTCCTTCTTCTGAGGACACAAACTGTCCAGCAGAGGAGAGCCACGTCCACAGTCTGCAGGAGACAGACACTGATAGAAGGTTACTTTAGCATGCAGGGGAATTAGCTCAAATGGTAGAGCGCTCGCTTAGCATGCGAGAGGTAGCGGGATCGATGCCCGCATTCTCCAGGAGACTTTTAACCCTTTCTCTCTCTGAGGAGGATCAGTGACAGTCAGCTCTTCTGGGTACAGAAGCAAAACAGATTCAGACTTTGCTGTAAAGAATCTGTGGCCTACAAACACGTAAAGGATAACACAACTACTGATTCAAATATATACAGCACTGCCTGTCTGTCAGAGTGGACGAGTTAAACGTGCAGTCATGAGCAGATGTTTACTGTGTGATCCGCACACACTCTCAGTATTTAATGAACATATTAAAATCAGTAGTTATGTTGTAATTAGCTTGTTAGAGACTGAACACCACACTCTGGACTTTAACATTCTCACTGTTTGAAAGAACACAGACTGCATGTTTGTGAGATCTCCTTAAGTGTCCGACCTCGTCTGAGATGAAAAGTGTTTCTATCTGTTGTGAACGTCCACACAGGAAGTAAACAGCAGAACATCACAGAGAGGAGGGAGACGTGATGGAGCTAACAGAGCTGTGAAGGTTTTCTTTCTCTGAAACGTGATTGGATCAGCCAGGATGCAGTTTGAGTCCACTCTGTCCCTGTTAAAAAACAACCACCCGACGAGGATGGGATTCGAACCCACGCGTGCAGAGCACAATGGATTAGCAGTCCATCGCCTTAACCACTCGGCCACCTCGTCTGCCTTCAGCTCCGCTCAGCTGACTGGTCACTGAGTTCTGAATCGTAAGGAACATGAAGAGGAAGGAAGGAGAACCAGATGCAGTTACACAGCGTCTACAAACATCCTGACTGCAGGTTCAACTCGTCCATCCTGACAGAGACCCAATATATTTCATACGGTAGTTAAACCTGGACGTATTTTGCACCATTATAGCCTGTTTCTGAGCCGATTTTCGAACCATACAACTCACTTAATGAAGAGTCGGGCCAAATTTCAGCTTCAGCGGGCGCTGTTTGCTGTGCGGTGTGCAGGGGGAGCAAGAACAAATGAACTGCTCCCAAAGAGACATGGGAGGCGGATGAATTTCTGATATGTCAGAAATTTTGGTTGGCCCTCGTCGGGCTATCGCATTTGAAGCAGGACCACAGGAGGATTCCCCTCCATCAGTGCCTTTTCTCACGGTGCCTGCGTGAATTGGTGAGCGGCGTCTCAAACTGCCATAGCAACACAACGATCGCTATCAAGTTAACAATCTACGCAGTAAAATGTAGTTTACCTCCAGTTCTTTCTGCAAAATTAACACGCCATGCTGTCCACGCCTGGTCCATAAATCTTTATTGAGTGTTGTCAATATCCACACTGCTCTGCAGGGACCGACAGGCACAAAAATCATTTCTAAAATGTGCAGTGTATTCTCAGCTTTACTTATACTTACCTTTTTCATATGTCACAGAGATTTACAATCAACTCTGAGTCATTATGCTCCTATATTTGCTTCTGTACCCAGAAGAGTTAATGGTCGCTGATCCTCATCAGAGGAGCTCAAACATTTCTAGACGGTTTCTCCACAGAACCGTGACTGATTGGATTTCTGTTTAGTAGAAAAGGTCAAATCTTAGTCTGGTTCATCCTATTACATGCGGACTAGTAAACCTTTGGGTGCAGGACTTTTACTTGATGGAGTTTCAAGTATTTGTACTTTCAGTTATTCTGCTGTGAGTGCTGAGCACTGTTGCAACAGAGGCGTGCGTCCTCTGACATATCAACTGGAATGCGCTTTGGATAAAAGTGTCAGAATGAAATGACCACAGTCACAGACCTAACAAAGAGATGAATGTTGAGCTAACAGAGTTGCTCTGCTGTCCTTGAGCCCTTTCCTTGTTAAAACCAGACAAACCGACAAGGATGGGATTCGAACCCACCCAGGAGTGGGTCTGTGATGGATTTAAGGTGGGACAACACAACAGCATCATGTCTCCAGTGAGGCGTTAAAGACAGCTGATGGGTGCAGTGCTTCAGTCCGGCCCAGCCTGGTTTCTGCCTCCTGAATACCCCGGAGAGAGAGAGAGGGGGCAGGGGCTGAAGCTGATTAGAGGAGCCATGGGGGATGGTACCCGGACTGTCCCATTGTCTCTCTAATCTATTAGAACTGGTTCAGGTTGTTGACCAGGCGAGAGTCTTTGTCGTAGTGAGGGGCTTTGGGTTTGTTGTTGGTGATCTGTTTGAAGCCTCGTTTGCAGAGAACTGGTGTCGTAGCTTCTCTGAGTACAGTCTTCTACCTTCTCACAGCTCTGTGTACTTTAACTAGGGGTGTGCATCTTCATGGTCTCACGATTACATTTGATTCAATTCCTTGATACATCACGATGCGTCACCTCAAGAGTAGGAACTTCTAGGCACCTCATTACGATCATGAGGCTGCGATGCGATTGTAGAACGAACAGGATACAGATGTATTTTTCTCACTGTGTGAGTATTTGGGACTTTTAAAGCAAAGTATTTGTAACAATCCAAAGTAGTAGGTAGTGATTAAATGCATACTTCACATAAATGTAGCCAACATTGCAGAGCATTATTACATTATTACTGAGCTCTGCTGCTGCTATCTTCATGTCTGATGCTGCTGTTATTGGTATAGAGTCAGATCGTGTTGAACTACGCACTTTACAACGCTGCAGCCAAACCTCGTTCACTCCACCTTCATATATCTGTTCCTTTCTTTCTCTCGTCTGCTGGAGTTACATGTTTGTGTCTTGTAAGTTGACTTATTCAACAGCTGCCAACAGGAATCGGTCAAGTTTCATGGGCAAACAGTCTAAAACCATCTGAGCTCGTCTGCTTTCTGAGACACAAACTTTCCAGCAGCCACGTTCACAGTCTGCAGGAGGAGAGACTGACGGTCAGAGCACAGCCTTCTGGTGGAGAGTCCTTTCATACAAAGGGGAATTAGCTCAAATGGTAGAGCTCTCGCTTCGCATGTGAGAGGTAGCGGGATCGATGCCCGCATTCTCCAGGAGACTTTTAACCCTCTCTTCTCTGATGAGGATCAGTGACAGTCACCTCTGCAATCTATCTTCTAGGTAGAGAATCAAAATAAAGATTAAATCATTGAGACTTTGGCGTGAATTCTCTGCTGACTTACAGGACTTGTTCTTGACAGAGTATCAAGTATTTGTACTCTGACATATTCTGTTCACTTGCATCTTCGAAATGCATTGCAAGTTGTTGAGCTCTGTCCCTGTTAAAATTAGATTCAAACCCACGCGTGCAGAGCACAATGAATTACAGTCCATATCTTTAACCACTGGGCCTCCTCGTCTGTTCAGGTGACTGATCACTGAGAGCTGTTGGCGTGAGCATCAGATTCAAGGTTTCAGAAAGAGCCCACATCAGTAAGTGAGACAGCAGAGCTGAACAGAGGGAGAGAAAAACTGACCTCTGCAAGCAGTTAGAGCGAAACTCAGCTGTTTTAAGGGGAATTGGCTCAAATGGAAGAGCTGCATTCTCTAGGCTGTCAAATTTCAGTTTGTCTCATTATGTTGTTGTTGAAGCTGCAGAGAATACCCAGAAGAAAGGGTTAAAAGTCTCCTGGAGAATGCGGGCATCGATCCCGCTACCTCTCGCATGCAAAGCGAGCGCTCTACCATTTGAGCTAATTCCCCTGCATGTTACAGGAACCTTCTCTCAGTCTCTGCCTCCTGCAGACTGTGGACGACAGAAGGCAGACGAGCTCAAACGTTTCACCAAACTTTCACTTACAGATCAGAACCCTGGGATGTGCAATGCAGTTAATGACAGCCTATAAACTTCTGTAAGTCAACGCACACCTCAGACTGTCAAACCAGTCTGACGTTATAAATAATTAAAACTAAATAAAACTTTTAATGTTACATGATCAACAATAAACCTGTAACCTGTTTGCAGCCAACGTTAATAACTAACTCGATGGCAGCCAAGCGGGACGTAAATGATCACGTTAATCGACAGTCCACACTGTCCGAGTCAAGTCTCAAGTCTTTTGAGGACGAATCATTAGAAACATTAGATGTTATTTTATTGAACTTACATATTTCAGTGACCTTAGAACAAAACAGCTTCTGTTGTCTCTTCATTCGCTGTAACAGAAACGTTCTGACGTCGTCTCATCAGAGCTGCATGTTGGAACACAAACAGCTGTTTTCACCCTCGCAGGCTGCTTATCTGTGCAAACGTCTACAAGACAAATCAGCTGTCAGAGTATTTGATCAGGTGTGTAAACAAGAGCTCGTTGTCGGCAGGATTCGAACCTGCGCGGGGAGACCCCAATGGATTTCTAGTCCATCGCCTTAACCACTCGGCCACAACAACATGTGTTCCTGCTGTGTGGAGGACAGAATACATGGACATCATAGAAAGTACTGTGAGTATTTAGTACTTAGTACTCGTGTGATCACTGAAACATTTGATGGTGTTTTATTGAACTTTCATATTTCAGTGACATAAAAGGGAACAAAACAGAGTTGGAGTTTTCTCATCACTTCTGTTTGTTGGAACACAAACTATTTCTGTCCTCACAGGCTGCTCACATGTAGAAATGTGTACGAGGTTTGGATAAAAGTGTCAGAATTAAATGAAGACAGTTTGTGTCCTGGTGGGGGTGAGCCACAACCTTTCTGCACACCTCAGTGTCCTGGAGGGATACAGTTCCTGGGATGTGCAATGTAGTTAATGCCAGCTTATAAACTACTGTAAGTCAACATACACCTTGACCGACTGTCAAACCCAGTGTAACGTTAACTAAAGTTCTCCTGGAGAATGCGGGCATCGATCCCACTACCTCTCACATGCGAAGCGAGCGCTCTACCATTTGAGCTAATTCCCCTGCAGAGTAAAAGAGCAGTTCACTGAAAATCTGTGGGCTTTAAAGCTGCATTTAAAAAACTGTTTCTGTCTCGATCTCATGGTTTCAGTTCCTGAGAGAGAACACAGCCTGAACAGCTGAGTTGATCTGGCAGGAATGAAGTGTGTGTGCGGTAGTCTTTGACCTTATCTAGTAAACAGAAATCCAATCAGTCAAGTTTGTGGAGAACAGTCTAAAAATGTTGGGTCCAGAACCAAACTAAAGAGTAATGATTCCCAGTTTGCCGTGGCATATAAGCAGGGTCAGTTTAACGTCAGGTCTCTGTCAGGGTGGACGAGTTAAACCTGCAGTCAGGATGCTCATAGACGTTTGTTCCCCTCGTGGACATGAGAGGATAATGTGTGAGTTTGATACCTGCTAGGGCAAAAACATAACCAATGTTCAATAAATATTCAAGAAAGGATTTTATTTACTTCAATTACAGGAATTAGGGCTTATTTTTATGATGATGTTTTATTTGTTTAGGAAAAAGGAGTGAAAAAATATTTTACTTCATATTTGTTGACAAAGATTTTATCATAATTGTTTTGAATATTCTGCCTCAGGTTTGTAAAGTGATCCACTGTTTGCTAACTGTAAACTGAAAATCTGTGTTGAGCAGCAGAAACTTTGTGTAGTGAACTGCGTCTGGTTCGCCTTCACGTTCCTTATAATTCTCCTCAGATTCTTTCCTTTGCTTTCACATATAATCAAAGGCAAAATACAAAAAATATATAAAATATGCAGTAATAGCAATAAAAATATAAAAATACAAAATCAATTCAAAACACAGAAAGGCCTGATTTCCCGCCGGCCGGTGCGGTAAACACGACTGTCACGATGCAATCGTGCGATAAATTGCTCCAACGCTTCATCGTGTGAGTTGAAACTTTTCACCTATCAGCGCTCAGACTGTCCGGACGTTTCAGAGTGAAAAAAACCAGTCTAGTGTCTGCGGTCCAATGCAGTGAGGACTGCACAGACCTGTATGTTGGGGAGACCAAACAACCACTACACAAACGCATGGCCCAACACAGAAGGGCCAACTCCTCAGGTCAAGACTCTGCAGTCTACTTACATCTGAAGGACAGAGGACACTCGTTTGAGGACCATCAGGTGCACATCTTAGACAGAGAAGATGGATGGATTGAAAGAGGGGTCAAGGAAGCATCTACACCCGGGTCGAGAAGCCGTCATTGAACAGAGGAGGGGGTCTACGCCACCACTTATCCCCCACTGACAATGCTGTCCTTTCATCACCAACCAGGAAACTCAACAAACGTAACCTATTGGTTTCAGGTGAAGATACCAACGATGGTTGTTCAGGCTTGGCCTCGGGTAGTCCTAACGACTGTCGTTACAGCAACAAGGAACACTAACGAACCAGCAGTATCGACGATCCTGGCAAACGACCCCCCTGAGGTTAAATAGCTGAGTTTCCCTTCCAGTCAGTCAGAACTGAAGAAGTTCCTTTGGATGGGGGACGAAATGTCTTCCAGCATCTTCAACCAAGACCAGCTGCCCTTGACTTTAACCTTCGTTGGATAGTTTGTGTTCCAACAAACAGAAGTGATGAGAAAAGTCCAACTCTGTTTTGTTCCCTTTTATGTCACTGAAATATGAAAGTTCAATAAAACACCATCAAAACTTTCAGTGATCACACGAGTACTAAGTACTAAATACTCACAGTACTTTCTATGATGTCCATGTATTCTGTCCTCCACACAGCAGGAACACATGTTGTCGTGGCCGAGTGGTTAAGGCGATGGACTAGAAATCCATTAGGTCTCCCAGCGCAGGTTCGAATCCTGCCGACAACGAAGCTCTTGTTTACACACCTGATCAAATACTCTGACAGCTGATTTGTCTTGTAGACGTTTGCACAGATAAGCAGCCTGCGAGGGTGAAAACAGCTGTTTGTGTTCCAACATGCAGCTCTGATGAGAGTGTGTTTGTGTCTCAGAAGGCAGACGAGCTCAAACGTTTCTTCACTAAACTTGACTGATTAGACTCTTTTTTTGTAGATAAGATGTGTTATTGAACTTACATATTTCAGTGACCTTAGACAGAACAAAACAGCCTTGGAGCTGTGACAGCTTCTGTTGTCTCTTCATACGCTGTAACAGAAACGTTCTGACGTCGTCTCATCAGAGCTGCATGTTGGAACACAAACAGCTGTTTTCACCCTCGCAGGCTGCTTATCTGTGCAAACGTCTACAAGACAAATCAGCTGTCAGAGTATTTGATCAGGTGTGTAAACAAGAGCTCGTTGTCGGCAGGATTCGAACCTGCGCGGGGAGACCCCAATGGATTTCTAGTCCATCGCCTTAACCACTCGGCCACGACAACTTACATTCACATATACTAGCATTTACCCACAGTCATAGCGTGACCTGCTGGCAACAGGAAGTGACCTTTAACGAAGCAGCCTCCACCGCACATTTGACCTACATATACGAAATTTCTGTGGCACATGTATCATGTCCAGACGCACCAAAAAGCCTCTTGGAGCGATACCCTAAACCCAACAGGAAGTCGGACATTTTGAATTTGGTGGCCATTTTTGGACGATTTACACACTCCGTACTTTAACTAACTCCTCCTAGGGATTTAGTCGGATCGACTTCGACTTAGAAAGCGATAAACACAACTCGCCATTACTACAGCTGTCCGAAAGTAAACATTTTGCTGAGATTAAATAAAATAAACGGATTAAACTGATGCCGAAATAACCACAACATGATGCAGATTTGTTAAACATGTGAATTCCTGCTTTGTCAGGTCTGTCAGCAAGACAGCAGGACAACAACTTCTAAAATGTTTGTTTTCTGAATGGAGTTCGGATCGATCAGGGCTGTGCTATGCTAACTTGGTCACAGTAAAGTACAACGACAGCTGGAATAAAGTTACAGACACACGTTTTCTGAACTCACCAGGTAGTTCAGCCTCCTCGCTTTTCTCCAAGTAACGCCCAGCTTTGTCCGGTTTTATATAAATATGAAGTCGTAGTCCGACAGAGCTAACGACGCTAACAACAACACTGGAACCGGATGTGCACGAAGCTGCTGAGAAGCTCCAGTGAAGATAAATCAACGCCGAAATCCCAAAAACTAAAGTAAAAGGCTAATTTAATAAAATCAGTTAACTCCGAGCTCCTCTGGTTGCAGCGCTGCTCCCTGCTCCTCTCCCCCAAGTTTAGCAGCTGTCAGCCAGGTGGCGGGAAATTTCAGCTCTCCGTGGTTATGCACTGATTTTGTATGTCATCGCGTCGCGCCCAACGATCACCGTGCATTATGTGTGAAACCAACACAGATTGATCTGACAGGAAAGAATCTGAGGAAGGAGAACCAGATGCAGTTTACTACACAAAGTTTTAGATTCTCAACACACAGATGATCAGCAAACTGTTGTTTACAGGGGAATTAGCTCAAATGGTCGAGCGCTCGCTTAGCATGCGAGAGGTAGCGGGATCGATGCCCGCATTCTCCAGGAGACTTTTAACCCTTTGTTCTGCACTGTGATCTGAGACTCACCAACATGCAGCCTGCGTTGTGAC
The DNA here is from genome assembly GCA_024633595.2 of Lepomis macrochirus. Classification (NCBI taxonomy): domain Eukaryota; kingdom Metazoa; phylum Chordata; class Actinopteri; order Centrarchiformes; family Centrarchidae; genus Lepomis; species Lepomis macrochirus. Next base: position 38,859,109 of record JALXJV020000005.1, on the reverse strand, counting down.
GTTCAAACAGTGAGAATGTTACAGTACAGAGTGTGGTGTTCAGTCTCTGTGGCTTATAAACAAGCCAATTATAACATAACTACTAATTGTAATACGTTCATTAAACACTGTGAGTCTGTGTGCGGATCACACTCACACATTATCCTCTCATGTTCACGAGGGCAACAAACGTCCACAAACACACTGACTGCAGGTTTAACTCGTCCACCCAGACAGAGACTTTGTATTTATTTCATATAGTAGTTAAGTTAAACTTAGCCTGTTTATGTGACTGTGAATCATTTCACTCTTTAGTTTGGTTCTGTACCCAACTTTTTTAGACTGTTTCTCCACAAAACCTCACTTCTGTTTACTAGATAAGGTCAAAGATAAACTCGTTCATGATAACACTTGGTGGACTTGAGTGAAGCTTTAACTGCTTTGACTGGATGGAGTTTTAAGATTGCTCGTCCATTCCAGTCCTTTTCGTCATACTGAGCTCAGTCACTGTTAAAACCAGACCACCCGACGAGGATGGGATTCAGCCGGGTACAGAACCAAACGTTCAGAGTTTGGTTTAAATTCTCTGCAGCTTCAACAACAACATAATGAGACAAACTGGCAGCTCTTTTATTTAAGCTAATTGTCCTTAAACAGCTGAGTGTCTCAGCTCGGCCGTCTCACTGATGTTGGATCTTTCCGAAACCTTTAAACTGACCTTCACGCTCTCAGCTCTCAGTCAGCTGAGCGGAGCTGAGGACAGACGAGGTGGCCGAGTGGTTAAGGCGATGGACTGCTAATCCATTGTGCTCTGCACGCGTGGGTTCGAATCCCATCCTCGTCGGGTGGTTGTTTTTTAACAGGGACAGAGTGGACTCAAACTGCATCCTGGCTGATCCAATCACGTTTCAGAGAAAGAAAACCTTCACAGCTCTGTTAGCTCCATCACGTCTCCCTCCTCTCTGTGATGTTCTGCTGTTTACTTCCTGTGTGGACGTTCACAACAGATAGAAACACTTGTCATCTCAGACGAGGTCGGACAAAACTACAGAGACGCGAGGTAACACAGAGGCAGATTAGATACGTGTTGGTTCTTATAACACACTTATGGAGTTAAAAGAGATTTGAAGGTTGCGCACATCATCAACATCAACCTACTGGCTCCTTTGAATTGTGAATAAATCACCCAGGATGCTTTTCAGTACATTCTGCTATCCTGAGCTCTGATGTGTTAAAGGCAGACCTCCCGACGAGGATGGGATTCGAACCCACGCGTGCAGAGCACAATGGATTAGCAGTCCATCGCCTTAACCACTCGGCCACCTCGTCTGTTACAGGACTCTGTTTCCACCTCCACTCAGATCACTGAGAGCTGAGAGCTGATGGAGTGACGGTCAGGTTTAAGGTGCAGGTCTGAAGGGGGTTTAAAACTGAGAAAGGCCACTATGTACCAACAGTGTGTCCACGTCTGTCTCCCTGCAGCTCTCTCAGTCCTGAGGACACGTTGTCCAGAAGTGTGGATCAGCTCTACAGGGCCATCCAGCAGACCGGGACCAGCAGAGTGCAGCTCCAACAAGACCAAAACCACAGCCAGGAACAGATAGCCAGACTGCAGGCCCAGCTAGCCCAGGACCAGGACCACATAAACCTGCTAGAAGCCCAGATGGCCCAGGACCAGGACCACATAAACCTGCTAGAAGCCCAGGTGGCCCAGGATAAGGAGCACATAGCCCAGCTGGAAGCCCAGATGATCCGCGGTGCGGAGCAGGACCAGGACCAGGAGTCTGACTGGGGGCTGAAGGAGGAGCTGGAGAGACAGAGAGTCAGACCGCAGAGGTCTCAGAGCAGAAACAGACACCTTCAGCACAAACTGGTGAGTATCAGCCGAGTCTGCAACAGACCACGAGGACCAGAACTGGATCCTGACAGGCTCTGCTCACAGCATCACACCTGCTGTTACTATGACAACCAGGGATTATTTCTGTGCGACACACAGCTGATCAGCAGGGCGATGTTAAATGACACCAGCCTTTTATAGGATTTCCTGATTATATTTGATCCTTTTTACCTATTTTAATTCCTAGGTTGATGTATTTTATCTTTCTGTCCCTGTGAAGCAAAGAGCGTTGTTATTATTATCCGGTGAGAGTCTGTTTGTTCATAATAAAGCCCTGTTTCTGTATGTTTTGTGCAGGAGGCGGAGCTGCAGCAGAGCCGTGTGCAGCTCCAGGACGTCCAGCAGGAGAGAGACTTGCTGCTGCAGCAGGTCAGAAAACACTTCAGCTGTATTACAAGACATTCAGCTGCTGTTTCTGTTTTAATGAACAGTTATAATAATGCGCTGATAAAAAGTGTTGTTATGAGCTGTATGAAAATATCAGCCTTATTCTTTCAGCTCGGCTGTGAGTCGGCGTTTCACATTAAAAGACTCGGGCACTGAATAAGCTGGTAGTGGTGATTTTCTAAAAAAAGAGTCTAATCAGTCTGTGTTTTGATCAGTTTTATGGAGAAACGTTTGAGCTCGTCTGCCTTCTGAGACACAAACATCCACAGTCTGCAGGAGGCAGAGACTGATAGAAGGTTGCTCTATCATGCGAGAGGTAGCGGGATCGACGCCCGCATTCTCCAGGAGACTTTTAACCCTTTCTCCTCTGCACTGTGATCTGAGACTCACAAACACGCCGCCTGCGTGAAGTACATTACTGTAATATGTTGATGAAATGCTCAGAGTCTGTAGGTATCACACTCTCAGTATACTCCAGACATCTGCTGCACTCTGACAGACACTCAGTGCTGTATATATATGAAGTTATACTTCACCTGTTTATGTGTCAGAGACTTTAAAGTGAGGTCTGAACAAGTTTCCTCTTTATTTTGGTTCTGTACTCAGTAGAGCTGACTGTCACTGATCCTCCTCAGAGAGGAAAGGGTTAAAAGTGTCCTGGAGAATGCGGGCATCGATCCCGCTACCTCTCGCATGCTAAGCGAACGCTCTACCATTTGAGCTAATTCCCCTGCCTGTTAAAGACCCCCCACCAAAGAGCTGTGGTCTGACCAGGCCTGTCAGGGTGAGGTGACTTCACTGAGCATTCAGGAGGCGGCTGGATCGACGCCCGCATTCTCCAGAGGACTTTGAACCCTGTCTCCTCTCTGCTGTCTTATTTGCGTCTCATTAAATCAGTCGTACACAGAACTGTCCAACCTGGATCTGTAGGCACGTTGCTGCGGCGTCTCTCAGTGCCAAACACAGTGTAACGGGTTCTTATCAACTCCTAAAGCTAACAATGGCCAGAGGCGGCCATCTTGGTTTTCCCACTTAAAATGACACATAACTCAACATCTCAAGTCCCCACTGATAATCATTCAAACCAGGGAGGTGAACAGGTGAGTGCAGCTGCCCAGCCAATGCAGTGTGTGAATCAGCTCAAGGATTTGTGGCCCCTGCAGGGTGGAAGGGCTTTTATTTTGGAAAACACTTCCTTTCTGGCCTACAGGGCTTATTTATTTATTAATCACACAAAGGTAAATTAAAACAAAGGTATATAAAGACAAAGGTCAAAGGAACGAAACCACAAAGGGTTTATAGTGAAACCTCTAGGATTGCATCCATTTAACAAAATAGCTAAATATTCATATTATTTGCTTGTCTGAGTTTATTCTGAAGAATCTGATTGGGCTGTAATTTAAATCACACTATGGCCGCTGCAGGAGGTGAAATATTTTTTACAGAAAAATGAGTCAAAACAAAAATTTTAAATGAAATATAGTGGTTCTGCAGAAACGTGCACGTCCGGTTCTAGAGACGCACAGATTTTTCACAAAATCACACCACAATCATTTTAATCTGTTTTCCCCTGATAAGGAGACTAATGATGTAAAAAAGATCATTCCCTTCAGAATAATCAGAGTCAGCAGCTCTGTGTCAGGGTCACAGGCAGGAGAGCAAATACTGATGAAGTCTGAGCACCGTGTTCAGTTTATTTGTTCCCGCACGAGGAGGCGCGCTCCCGCAACAACCGCAGAGTTCTCAGCTTCTGTTAAATCAATGCTTCAGAAAATCGGCAGGAGGTAACTGTTGAAGCCGTGGATGGACCACCGTAGTGCTGCCTGAGTCTGCGACCCGACTTTGAACCTAGAAGCTGGACGCTTTTATGTTGTTTACTGTTTATTTTGCAGGTTAGCTAACTGTTAGCATAGCGCCGCTAACGTGGCTAGCAGTCGGACTAATGTTGTGATATTTAGGCACCGCCAGCAGAAACTGTGTGGAAGCAAACTAAATACCGAAGTGTAGCAGGAAGCCTGTAGGTCCTGCTGCTCTCTGTGGCTCTTCAGCTAACTCACAGCTCAGGTGTGACTCAGGTGAGTCCGCTCGCCGCTGTATGTAAATACACTTTAAGGTGCAGTTTCGCGTGATAAAGAGACAAACAAAGCGCAGAAACCAGCTTTGTTTGGCTCTTTGTTTAGCACCCAGCAGCTGCTCAGACCGTAAGGCTTCAGGTGAGAGCCACTTTTTATCATTTCTGTCCACCTCACACTGCTAAGCCTAAAACCCCCCCTGGACCACTCATTCCTACACTAAGTAAACTACAGGTACAGGCAAGTACCCCTGACTGCAGTGTGCAGATCGGGGCGGGGCTCAACGTGGGTCAATGTGGGCGGGGTCAAACGTGTAAAAATGTGAACAATAGCGTTGCAGCACAAAGGAGTGCCTCACGGCCGATGTGCTAGCAGGTAGGGTTAGCCGGTCGACATGAATATATTTACTGACTTAGGTTTAGGCACTAACTAATGTCATGGTTGAGGTTAGGGAAAATGCCTCGAGGAGGCTGTCAAGTCCTTAAATAAAAACATCGCTAGCTACCTAGCTAGTTAGCGACCGGAAGCACTGCTCGCGCATCCGGTCACCCGGGGGCGTCAAATACACACGCTGCCGTGATGCGTCTCATACACACGTACCTGGGGGCGTAAACGATACACGCAAAATCGCCGTTTTGTGTACTATAGACACGGCTTTCCCAAAGCGTGTATATGTGACGCAAAAGCATGAGAACAGGCTGAATCAAGAGATCAGTTGGTGACATACGACATCATTTTTACTTAAAAATCGTAACACAATTGATGCTATTAACACAGACACCTTTTTTAATTATTTAATTTAATTTGTTTTTTGACAGGGACAGTGCTCATTAATTAACAGCTGTACTGTAAATGAGCCAGAGTTAGTTCAACAGGCTAATTTCCATCCATTTCCACTGAACGTAAATCTCAAGTGAAGACGAGGGAGACGGGCTTCGTGCTTCTTGGAAGGGCAGTGCTCGGTGTGAGCGGGTCAAACGTTTGACCCCCCCACATTGACCCATCGTTGAGCCCTCGCCCGATCTGCACACTGCAGTCAGGGGCTTCTCGGTACAGGTGCTGCATTTTATAAATAAACATAAAAGCACATTTTAATTCAACCCTTACAAGTGTATTTATGTGTTACCTGAATGAGACCATGTCTACATCACTAACGCTTTTGTTTAGAGAGAAGTTACTGGCAGAAGAGAGACTTCGATGTGATAGGCAGTGAGATGAAAATAAAAATGCGGGAGGATTTCAGGGAAAATATTTAAACGGAGCACAGAATCCTGGGAGGCTTTACAGGAAGGATTGTTGCACTAAACCGCTTCATTTATCAGGAATGAAGTAGTTTGCAAGAACAAAACAAAATGTTCCGAGTCCACACGCATACAGGTATTTTTATAACAGGAGTTTTTCCTCTTTCGCTTAAAAAAAAAGTCTCTGTCTCCATGGCAACGCAAAACACGCCATCAAGCTGCTGAAGAACGTGACCCAACCCGTTAAGCCATGTTGGCCAATCGGAGCCAAAATCGTAAACAAAGCAGGTAGTGGTGAACAGAAAACTCGCACAGTCCGACATCGCAGGGCAAAAACTCCGGTTTTACAGTCTTCAGGGACAAAACTGCAACCAGAGTTTCTTCACCCTACAGGGGTTTTCAAAAAAATGTAGCGTTTCCGTGTGGACGAACGGCCAAACTGTGTGGTTTTAAAAATACCTGTGTCCGTGTAGACAGGGGGGTGAAAGTCCCTCCCTTCCCCTTCAGCCCCATCAGACCTTATTTTGGAAAGATATGTACGATAGTCGAATGTGAGACACAACAAGTGTTTAGATCCCGTTTGAATTGTGCCCTAAATTACACACATGATGTTTGTCGGTTTAAAAGATAATTTAAGTCAAGAAAGTCTCAGCAAAGCAGTGAAGGAACAGTTAGTTTTGTGTGAATCTTTCTTGGCTTCAGTAACATTAGCTTCAGTTTCATTAGCTTCAGTAACGTTAGCTTCAGTAACGTTAGCTTTATTTAATTTATTTATATAAAAGGAACAGCTGACAAACTTTACCATTTGATGCTCTGTATGGGATTATAGCTTCAAGCTAATTCACATCTGCGGTCCCTTTAGTAACGTTAGCTTCAGTAACGTTAGCTTCATTAACATTAGCTTCAGTAACGTTAGCTTCAGTTTCGTTAGCTTCAGTAACGTTAGTTTCAGTAACGTTAGCTTCAGAAACATTAGCTTCAGTAACGTTAGCTTCAGAAACGTTAGCTTCAGTAATGTTAGCTTCATTAACGTTTGCTTCAGTAACGTTAGCTTCGGAAACGTTAGCTTCAGTAATGTTAGCTTCATTAACGTTTGCTTCAGTAACGTTAGCTTCGGAAACGTTAGCTTCAGTAACGTTAGCTTCAGTTACGTTAGCTTCAGTAACGTTAGCTTCAGTAACGTTAGCTTCAGTAATGTTAGCTTCATTAACGTTAGCTTCAGTAACGTTAGCTTCGGAAACGTTAGCTTCAGTAATGTTAGCTTCAGTAACATTTGCTTCAGAAACGTTAGCGGCTTCAGTAACGTTAGCTTCAGTGACGTTAGCTACTGAGCTGCATGAGAAATGATTCCTCTGCATCTCTTTAAACATATAAAACACTGTCAGCTACAGAGCAGCTGTGAGCAGCAGTGCATGCTGGGACTGACTGTAGTTCTCCTGTGGTCAAGCTGCGTTCACAGAGCGACGGTCACCAGAGGAGCCTCGCCGCCTGAACAGGAAACTACGGCAGCTCAGCAGGTCCACGTAGTGACTCCGATCAGCTGACGGCCGAAGCAGCTGGAGTCAACCACCGAACAGCTGAGAGCTCTGAACCACACGGTGGAGCTGCTGCAGGTACACACACGCAGCACGGTGAAGGCAGGGAGGGTTCAGGACAGAGCCGAGCCGCCGAACCAGAACCTGCCGCAAAGCAAATATCAGTTTCTTTCATTGAAGTTGTCCTGACTGGACAGCGTAGCACTGAGACACGACCCTGCTTCCTGTGTGTTTGTCAGAACTCTGTGGATGACGGCAGCTTCCACCAACTGAGACCGAGCGAACACGAACCCACGCTGCAGCCTGAACCCACGCTGCGGCCTGAACCCACGCTGTCATCTGAACCCACAGTGCAGGAGCTGAGGGCCGAGCTGGCTGACGCTCGGAGACACATAAACAAACTCAGAAAGAAGCTGGACAGGACCAGGACGGGGATCAGGACCAGAGCTGGAGGACAGTGGTGCTTCGTACCGCCTGTGAGTCATATTTTTTTTACTCTCAGTGAAGCAGGAGGGCAGTGACCGGTGGTGCTGAGGATGAGCAGTGTTCTGAGCGTCGTGGGAATAAAACACTTTCTCTCTTCACTCTCTGTCTCAGGCTCCCAGTCTGGGCTCTCAGGGGACGCAGGACTCTGGTTTGGGGCTGCAGTACTTCAGTTCTCCTGACAGGGGGCGACAGCAGGACAGACCGCCGGCAGGAGGAGGGTACTGGGTGTACGTCCCCCCGGCTCACACGGACTCTGACTCAGGTACACAGGTTTTGAACATGTGGAGGTGTGATGCATCCTGACAGACTCTGATGGGAACTGTGTCTCCAGCAGAGTGGAGGGACAGCGGGGGAGGCAGCGACGCTGACCGGACTCCGCCCCCTGCTCCTCCCGCCCCGGCTGCAGCCGCCGTCCCTGCTGGGCTCTCTGACAGTCACACTCCCCTGGTCGGACCTGCCTGGCTCCTCTACAGTCCTCCAGCAGGGGGCGCTGCGCTGCACTGTAACATCCCAGAACACAGAGACCTGGTCAGTGTCTGCAGACAGAACCGGGTCGAATCCCTTCGCTACAGGCCTGTTGAACCACTTTGTCATTATTAGGTTCTATGAACACATGGCCGTGTTTTTTTCTAAATATTGTAATGATGATTGATGATAATGAGGTGAAAACAACCTCACCTGACAGGTGCTTCACCACAGAGCTGCCAAACAGTGTGAGCGCCTACAGGCGGATTATCAGCTGTGTGTGTGTGTCAGCAGGCAGACAGGCGTGTGTGTGACTGTGTGCACGAAGAAGCAGAGAGACTGGAGGAAGAGAAGACCAAACAACTGCGGGACGCTCTGAGACGCCACAGGTAACGCACACACAGCTGTTTGAGCTGTTCTCTCTGTGTGTGTGTGTGTGTGTGTGTGTGTGTGTCCTCTTAGTGAGGCTGGACAGACTATTTTCATCTTGCACGTTTTATTCACTAGAGCTGTGCCAAAGAAGTTGAAACGTTCCTACATTTTTCCACAATACTTTACTGAAATTAAAGAGAATCGTGCTTTGACCTTTAGCTCAATGCTAACATATAAAGGGAATCTCCATTAACGTGCTAACAGATATTAGCATCACGATATATAATCTTAATATAAACTACACATTTTGCTTCACGTTTAAAATCCTGAGTCACATACTAACAGTACACACGTTCCCTGAGCTCTGCTGCTTCAGCAGGCCACACCGACCAGCTACAGCAACCCCAAAGGGTCAAAATTCTAACCCAAAATTCCCAGTGGCCTAAAAATACAGCTACCACTAGGTGGAGAAAGGGCAGCACAAACAGCCATTACTGCTTTCAGCAAGAAATCAGTAAAGTCAGTGAATTTTCAGTTTTATAAAGAAATGTTTTGATAATCATTTTCCATAGTTGTTCTGTAGTTCTGTAAAAATGTGTCTGTTAACAGTTTAGAAAACAGTTTTTGCAGCAAATAAATAGAGAAAACTTTTTCACAGGCATTTTGCGTTGTTAGATATCATGTGATGTATCATGTTAGGATTGTCCAGCCTTAAATCAGTTATGTCAGAGCTGCTGTTTCGTGATATTCACGATACGATACACGTGAGCCGTGTATCGTATCGTGAATATCGTATCGTACCCTGTGATTCCCACCTACACGACATGTCTTACTCTTCCTGCTCACATGAACACAGACAACATGAACGATTGTTTACTGTAAGGTTTTTATCAAAGCAGGTGGCAGGAAGAGAGAACATGTGAGACACTACAGGCGACAGCTGATCCGGTCCGTCGTGGGTTAGAAGTCTTGGGCCGTCGGTTCGTCTGTAGAGCCACATGTGCTCCCCTCTTTTTGTGTGTGTGTGTGCAGGAGTGCGATGCAGGTGTGTGACGAGGTGGAGTGTTTGGAGAAAACGCTGCTGAAGAGACGAGCTGAACTCCGGCAGGCCGACAGGCTGCTGCTGGAGGCTCAGAGCTGCATTCACACCACCAGAGACAAGGTACGCACACGTCTACACGTCGTGTCGCTGTCCTGCACCCGACCGCTCAGCTGATCCCGTCTGTCTCCTGCAGGCCAGTTCAGCTCAGCGGGATGCGGACCTGCTGCAGCGCTCAGCTGAGGACGGCGCCGCCTGTCTGCTGGAGGCCACCGAACACATCAGGTAAAGACTCAGAGGCCGACCTTTGACCTCCAGAACTTCAGATAACAACATCATTATATTGAATGACCTCCAGAGAGCTGCAGGAGGAGGCGGAGGAGCTGCGGAGGAGGCGTCAGGAGGAGGAGCAGACTCTGAGGCAGGTGGAGGAGGCTCTGAGGAGCAGAGATCAGGAGTTCCAACAACTCGGCACGAAAATCCACTCAGCTGCTGAAAGGTGAGTATTTAGTCTGTGTGATCGCCCGCTCGCTAACGGTTCCCTAAGAGCTGGAAGATCCACCAGGCTGTCACATGACACATTTCCCATTTTACTGCAGCCTAATCAATATCAACCTGCTGTGTGTGCAGATTAGCTGATGTGCTGTTGGACCTTCAGGACTCTCAGAAGCGTCTGAACTCGCTCAGCAGTCAGGTAAACTTCATCCTGCATCACATCTGAAATCAGAGCTTCAGATGAACCTGCAGAGTGAAGGAGAAGACTTCAGGTCTGACAGCCAAAACAAAAAAAGTCCTCCTGGTTGTGGTTAAAGGACAGTCAGGGGACGTTACCAACCAGAGGAAGCAAAGGAAATAAGAAGCTCTGGTCTTAAGTTTTGGTGCTTCAAGCCGGCTTTACAGAAAATATAAAAGCAACACAGGGACATTTAAATAAAGAGGTTAATAGAAAATGAAAACAGGACAGTAAAAGTTACAGCGTCTTATATTTGATTTATAAAATGTAAAAAGAAAAGTCTTCAGCAGACCTGCAGTTTGTTCCAGAGCATAAAAGCTGAACGCTGCATCACCAGGTTTAGTTTTAGACCTGATCCCAGACGACCTGAGAGGTCCGGATGGTTCATGACTCAGCGGCAGATCAGAAACACATAATGTTTCTGTCTGAGGATGGCAGCCATTCAGAAACTGAACAGTGTTCTCCTCCCTGCAGGAGGAGCAGCAGGAGCAGAGGCTGCTTCAGAGGAGGGAGGAGCTGCAGACAGCTGTGAACAGAGCGAAGGAGCTCAGAGAGGAGGAGCAGCGGCTGCAGGACAGAGTCAAGGTGAGGACATGAAGGAACTTCATCATCACAGGCTCTTCTGCTGGAGCTGAATTTGGGTTCTGCTCAGGGAGTGACGCCAAGTTTTAGGTACTTTCAGTGATGTCAGCCCTGATTGGACGAGCAGAAGTGACGTGCAACACGGACAAACGCATCAACTACTCACTGAAGTAGGATTGTTACCTGCTCTGTGATTGTTACCCCCGCGTTTATCAGAGAGGTGGAGTTAGATTAGAACTTTTAGTTGCAGGACTTTCATGTAACAGAGGATCTTTACATTGTGGTATTACTACTTTTACCTCAGGTAAGAATCTGAGTACTTCTTCCACCACTGAACACGACACACAGCCAAACTGTGAACGGAAAACATTACAAACATGAAACAAAATAAAAGATGACAACGCTGCAGGGACGAAAACTGAAGAAGGGCGACGTGGTTAGACGTGCTGGATGTCGGTCTCACAACAGCTGACTTCACTCTCAAACAGAACATGAAGACGGCTGACTCTTCCTGTGGTCTCATTTTAAGTGACAGATATCTGAAACAGCCAGGTTTTACACTCACAAGGTTGTTAAAGGTCATGGTTATAGGAAGGACCAGGTTTTTAAAATGCTGCAGTGGATGAGTGGAGAGTGTTATGAAAATAATGGTGAGCCAGCTGTCAGGAGACTCATGATGATTCACACAGTGATGTTTAATGACCCTCTGCCGAGGAGATGTGTGCATCCGTTTACAGAAATCTGAAGAAGCCATCTTTAGTCCACAGTTTATCCCTCCCTCCTTCCCTCAGCGTCTGAGGGCTCTTTATCTGGCTTAAATCTGAACCGCCAATAAGCTGAATGCTAAGACTACCAATGTCTCGTTGAACTCTGATGGCTTTGCCTCCCAGTCAGAGACGGTGAGTCTGTAAACACTGTGATCAACACTGGCGTCTTCCTGTCAGCCAGCTGTTGTCACCTGACGAGGAGAGAGACAGAGGCAAAGAGCTGTGGCTGGAAGGTTCAGAGAGATTCTACTTCTGGGGTCTGCTAGTGACCCCGAGCATGACTTGTACCTCACCTGTAACCTGTAAGAAAATTCTCTCACAGGAAGAAGCTTTTTAAATGGTGGGAGACAAATAAAAAAATGTGTGTGTGTTTATGTAGGAGCTGATGGAGCAGCAGGAGGCGCTGCTGAGAGAGAGGAGGTCCACAGTCTGTGATCTGAGAGAGGAGGAGCAGAGACTCACAGCAGTGCAGTCTGAACTCAGCACACACAGAGCAGGTAACAACAACACACACAGAGCAGGTAACAACAACACACACAGAGCAGGTAACAACACAAACAGAGCAGGTAACAACAACACACACAGAGCAGGTAACAACAACACACACAGAGCAGGTAACAACAACCACAGAGCAGGTAACAACAACACACAGAGCAGGTAACAACACAAACAGAGCAGGTAACAACAACACACACAGAGCAGGTAACAACAACACACACAGAGCAGGTAACAACACACAGAGCAGGTAACAACAACACACAGAGCAGGTAACAACAACACACAGAGCAGGTAACAACAACCACAGAGCAGGTAACAACAACACACAGAGCAGGTAACAACACACACAGAGCAGGTAACAACAACACACAGAGCAGGTAACAACAACCACAGAGCAGGTAACAACAACACACAGAGCAGGTAACAACAACCACAGAGCAGGTAACAACACACACAGAGCAGGTAACAACAACACACAGAGCAGGTAACAACAACACACAGAGCAGGTAACAACAACCACAGAGCAGGTAACAACAACACACAGAGCAGGTAACAACACACAGAGCAGGTAACAACACACAGAGCAGGTAACAACAACCACAGAGCAGGTAACAACACACACAGAGCAGGTAACAACAACACACAGAGCAGGTAACAACACACACAGAGCAGGTAACAACAACCACAGAGCAGGTAACAACAACACACAGAGCAGGTAACAACACACAGAGCAGGTAACAACACACAGAGCAGGTAACAACAACACACAGAGCAGGTAACAACAACCACAGAGCAGGTAACAACAACACACACAGAGCAGGTAACAACAACACACACAGAGCAGGTAACAACACACACAGAGCAGGTAACAACACACACAGAGCAGGTAACAACACACACAGAGCAGGTAACAACAACACACAGTGCAGGTAACAACAACACACAGAGCAGGTAACAACAACCACAGAGCAGGTAACAACAACACACAGTGCAGGTAACAACAACACACAGAGCAGGTAACAACAACCACAGAGCAGGTAACAACAACACACAGAGCAGGTAACAACAACACACAGTGCAGGTAACAACAACCACAGAGCAGGTAACAACAACACACAGAGCAGGTAACAACAACACACAGTGCAGGTAACAACAACACACAGTGCAGGTAACAACAACACACAGTGCAGGTAACAACAACCACAGAGCAGGTAACAACACAGAGAGCAGGTAACAACACACAGAGCTGTCACAAGGCCAAGTTTGTACCAGAGGACTCCACATTCTGAACAGGATACGACGCCCTCGGTCTTTACTTGTTTAAACACTTGGTTTTCTGGCTGCAGTGACTGAGAAAGTAAAGCTGAACTGCAGGAATCAAAACATCAGAAACATGTGGGGGGAACTGCTGCTTTACACGCCTCTGTCTCTCAGGACTGTCACTGAAGACAGTGATCCGTGTCTTAGACTGCAGCTCAACATGCCTGTGTTTGTGTCCAGAGCTCAAACAGGTCCTTCAGGAGTTGCTTGTAGAGCAGCTGGCGTTAGAGGAAGTGAAAACCAAACGCACCCAGACTCTCCAGCGGCTCCACAAGAAGCAGAATCAGCTGGACAGAATAAACGCTGAGGTGGACAGGAAGCAGGAGGAACTGGACAGGAAGCAGGAGGAACTGGACAGGATGCAGAGCGAGGTGGACCGGAGGAGGGAGGAGTTGGACGGGACGCAGGATGAAGTGGACAAGAAGAAGAACGAGCTGGACAGGAAGAAGAATGAACTGGACAAAATGGAGGAGGAAGTGGACAGGAAGAGGAAAGAGCTGGCTGAGCTGCGACAGGAAGTGGCGTCCCACAGAAAGGAGGCAGAGATTTGTTTGAACGAGACAAAAAAACAGCAAACACAACTGCAGGTTAGTGGAAAGAATTTAATTTCATATTATTGTAACTTCATGTTTATGAGGAGGCAGTGTTTTGCATAGTTTCCTGTTTCTGTGGTTTGGTTCTGAACATGAGGACAATAAAGACAGAGATCAGTAAATGCACCAAGACATTACAGGTGCACCATGCGACTAATGATAATCTGTTTAATGTGCAGGAGGCGCAGGAGGAGCTGAGCAGGAGGCGCGAGGAGAGGAGCAGCCTGCAGGAGCAGTGTAAACACCTGGAGGCCCGACGGAGGCACGCCGACCGGTACGTGGACGCTCGCACACAAAACGGCTTCATCGCGAACAAAATCCAGGTTAATAACGAGCAGTTTCACAAAAGGTCACGTGACTTGTGTTTGTGCGTCAGGAGTCTGTCGGCGGTGGAGGTGGAGCTTGTTAAACTGAGGGAGGAGCACGGCCACGCCCAGCTTCTCAAACAGGAAGCGGTCAGAGATACAGCAGCCACTCAGGAGCAGCTTAACGGTGTGACATCATCACTTACATTGGCTGTTTAATACAAAAATGTAGAAAAGAGACAAAAGATAAGCTACCTAGAGACACAAACGCTGCTTCAGCCGCTAACGCCACGTACGTCTTTTCTTTACATACATGTACAGTACATATATATATATATAATATATAATATATAATATATATATATATAATATATATATATATATATATATATATATATACACACACAGTACGGCTGAGGCAGCGTTTGTGTCATCAGTGCGTTTGTGTCTCGTGCTGACGTGAAGATGAGACCCAAACATGTTTGTGTTGCAGAGAAGTCTGAGCTGCTGTCTGTGCTCTATGAGCGGGTGGAGGAGACCAGGAAACAGCTGCAGAGCCTGGAACAGGTGAGAACGCTCACATCCTGTCCTCAGTCCGGACTCTGGTTTTACTGTGTGTTTGTGTCCTGAAGGAGCTGAGCGAGTCCAGGCAGCAGCAGAGAGCAGAACACCTGCAGGAGCTGGACAGACAGGTATGACACACCAACCTGTTTAAACCACCTGCAGCTGTTACGTCTCCGGCTCCACCTTTGCTCGTTAAACAGAGAAATCTGAGCAATTAATCAAATCTCATTGAAATCAAAACACGGCCTGCTGCAGTTTTCAAATCACAGGAGGTGTACGGTTTGTTAAAGGTGATCTGTTTGTCTAAATACCATTTTAAATTAAATGTGCTGCAGAGCTCGACGTTAAACTTCGACCGACCCCAAACTTCCAAACTACTGTCCCTTCGTCCAAAAGTTATCAAGTTACAACAAAACCAAAGATTTGTAAGTTACTTCATACTGTTAACATGTTTAATCGTTTATTAAACACATCCTGGATATAAAAAAATAAACTAAAATGTGATCACAGCTAAAATGATAAAAAATAAAAAGGTTAACAAACGCTGTGGTAGCCCCGCCCTAAAGCCTCCCCTGCTTCCTGGTCTCTGTTCCTCTAAATGGGACCATAATTTACTAAATGAACATCATGCTGTGTTGAAGAAGACTTGAAACTAGCGACTGAGACCATAAACTCATCAGGAAAGTGTTTACTGGGGGAATAAATCAGCTGAGGAGGAGAAACATTTTCTGTCTGCAGCCGGTGGAGTCGCCCCCTGCTGGCTGCTGGAGAGGATGCAGGTTTGAGGTGCTTCCGCATGGTTTCACTTTCAGGTTGCCACTTCATTGAGATTAGAGAAATAACATTTGACTGCCGCTCGTCACGTAACTACACCTCTGGATTGGACAACCGTTCGCGCCAAGAGCTGCAAAGCAACCTCATGATGTTGAGTTTCTGATTCATTTATTTTAAATACTAATGTTTTTCGGGTCAGTGAGTTTCTAGTTTATGATAATTCCCTCTAATATCACAAATCATAACCCAACTCCAATGTTAGTCAAGTATCTGCAATTAGATATTCTTTTCAAAATTGTTACTGTGAAGTAAAGAGGTTGTATTGATTCTCCTAATGGACGCTTCGCTAAGCCACGCCCCCCATGCAGCTGGTCAATCAGAGCACAGTATAAATACAAAAATATAATATTCAGCGCTTCCTTAGGACTTCGTCAAGCTCTTACAACTCCAACGTAAATCAAACCTTCGTGATGACGATAACTGATCACCCCTCTCTCTCTCTCAGGCGCTGTGTGCAGGACTGGAGGACGTCACAGCTGCAGTGTGTCAGCTGGAGGACAGGGGGCGCCGTCTGGCCGAGCAGCAGCTGCAGCTCCACCGGCTCAGTCAGTCTTTTTCTGTCCCCAAAGGTTTGAGATATTTTCTTTGTAGAAACATTTCTGTAAACGAGGTTTGTTTGTGACTGAGCAGAGGAGGAGCTGCTGCACAAGGAGGAGGAGCTACAGCTGCAGGAGGAGGAGCTTAAACAGCAAGAGGAGGAGCTGCATCTGAAAGAGGCGGGGCTACAAAACAAACAGGAGAAGCTTCGTGTGAAAGAGGTGAAGCATCAAACTAATTAATAAATATTAAACAAATGTTCAGCTGCTGGTTCTTCATTTAACGCCTGTGTGTAGGACGACAGCAGGGAGGGGGAGGAGTCTTTCTACCTGTCCACAGCTGGTCTGAGATCAGCCTTCAGTACTGAGGTGAGACTGATTCAGGCTCCTTGTTTTGCTTTCTGATAAAGTGTCGTAACAGGTTACTGTCAGTGTTTCCACAGGATTTCAGCTGTGTGTGTTTCAGGCGGAGAGGTGGAAGGTGGAGCTGCAGAGAGAAGAGCTGAGGCAACAGGAGGAGCGGCTGAAGGTAAACAAAATGTGCTGCTGATCCTCTGCTTCCTGTTTGTGTTGATAGATTTAGGTAAAGCACGAATTCATCACAAAAACACAGGACAACTATATTTAACAAGAACCTCTGCTTTCACATTAAAATGCTTCCAGAGCTCAGAAAGGACATTATCATCTTCCTGGTGGTCTTTTATTGTGAAATGGTGTAGGAAGTGCTGCTGCTGACAGACAGTTTACTGAACGCACCATGAGTATGGTGTTTTAACATTTATCCCTTTAAACCCAAGAGTCACTATTGAAAAGCTAAAAGTACTTATTTATTAGATACTAGCACTTTATTTTTAAGTATTAGAACTATTTTAGTTACTAATTGCATATTTTAGCCGTTGAAGTCTACGGAGCTCTGCAGCTCAGATATCATTTATTAGTAACTATTTCCATTTTATCAGTATTATTTAGATGCTGGTGATATCTGACCTGCAGACCTCCGGACATTTCAATGGCAAAACGTGCAAATAGTCACGAGTAAAGCACTAATATGAAATCCATAGTGAGTCAAATCTACTTTCCTTGTAGCTTCTAAAAAGCGACTCGTACGTTTTAAGGACTAGATGTTTGAACGGCTCCTCGTACACGCGGCCCTGCAGAGTTCATCTGTGTTTATTAGCAGCTAATAAACAGAACTGATTCACATTTACAGCAGAAAGTTTAATGATTCACATTCGGCTGATTTGTTCAGCAACAAACAGGTTTGGTATGAAAACAGAGTGAATCATGTTCATGTGAAACGGTGAAAGTAACGTCTGCTCTGCGTTCGAGGCTCGTCTGCGCTGCAGTTTGTGGAGTCAGCAGGAGGATCTGGAGGCGAGACGTCTGGAGGCCGAAGACGCTTTACTGGGTCTGAAGCACCGACTGGACCAGCTGGACTCGCTGCTCACACACTGATGTGCTCAGACGGTTCACAGGGAAACTGAGGAAACCAAAGAGAGCTCAGGTTTGTTAGCAGACGTTAGAACAAAGACCTTTTGCTTCACATGCTGTCGGCCTGAACACAAGTTAACTCCTGATCTGGATGAGAAGTCCTTAAAGAGTCTTTTGAGCATGTTTAACCCTGGACCCTGTCTCCACATGTGGGTTTGATCCTGATGTAGGTCCTTCAGACGGCAGCTGAACCGGCTGCAGCGTATTACTTCCTGTTAAAATGGCGTCAGCAGAAAGAGCGCCTTGTTCCCAGCGACAGGCTCAGACCGTCAGACCAGGAGTCTGACAGCATCATGGAGAGGACCCCTGAAAGGGACTCCAGGTGACCCCCTTTGTTTTTAACAGGAAACTCTCGCTCTGAAATCTGGCGAGAGGCGAGTTGTTGCAGGAAGACACGAGGGAGGAGTTTGTTACGAGAAGAAGCTGCTGGCGAGACTTTGTTTCCTGACGTTACTCCAGCTCCTCACTCTGACTCGTTTCCACCGCTGTCCTCCTTCCTCTCACTCACATTACAGACCGAGACTTCAGTTTCCTGTTAAATCTGTCGTCATGGTGAAGATCCGATGATCCTGTAGTGAGCAGCAGGTCTAGTTCCTGCTGTAGGGGTCGTCTCCATGACGCTGTCAGACTCCTGGTCTAACATCTGCAGCACGAGTTCAACGTGTGGAAACAGAGACCAGGGTTACAAACACAGAAGAAGAAGATTTGAACATTACAATTCAAAGAACAGCTGATCAAAATCTCCAGAGCTGCTACATCAACCTTGTAGTGCGTTTGTTTTATACAGCTGCTGTTTCTACAGGCAACAATCAACTTTCTGCACCTTGAATTATGCAACACAGTCACACAGCTGATCACAGAAAGCGTCCATCAGCCCTGACTGAGTTTATAAAGCACAGAGTCTCCGGGAGCAGCAGGACGAGCCAGAGGACCAACTGCTCAGCCTTCCATAAACAGCAGACACTTAGAATGACTGAACATTTCTGAGGTCTGTGAACGCAGCACTGAGCCCAACATTCAGCACTTAAAGACCTGCAGCTCGTGGTGCCTTTGTGGAAACGTGTAAAACACATTGTTGCAGCTGCTTTATGTTTCAGACCTGATATTTATCTTTGAATTAAAGTTTTTAAACTTGTTTTAGCGTCTTTTGTCTCTGCTCCTTTTCCCTCTCACCTCCAAACGAAACGTCACAAACAGGAAACAGCTGCTCACCTGGTCTGTTGGTCACCTCTCTGTCATCGTAGTTACTGTCGCTAAGCAACCGAGCACCTCGGGGCCGCAGCAGCTGCTGTCGACCTGCCGGAGGAGAGGCTGACAGACAGGTGAGGGTGAGTAAAGAGCTCTGCAGCCCACCGCTCTGTTAAACATCAGCACGTTTGTGTGAATCCCACCTGGAGGGCTCCCTGCGAGCAGCCGTCCAGCAGCCTGATGCACAGAGACGTTTCATTCATCAGCTTCCGTCTGACAGAATCACCGAGCTGAGAGTCCGAAGAGACGTCGACCAGCAACTTCAGCAGGCAACGCAGCAACACGTCGACAGCGGCACGCCATCCTGAGCGAGCGAGAGAGAGAGAGAGATGAGAACAGCAGCAGTTCCTCTGTTTGGCCTCTAGAGGGCAGAGCTGTCCCACCTCAGTGCTGTTTAAAGGAAACTGACCGAACCTGCAGAGAGCAGCTCTTCTGCTGGCTGGTAGTTTTTAGTTTTCAGGTTTATAACTCAGGTTTCCTTCACTTGTTTTACTTAGCGAGCATCGTCTCTCCGAGTCTACGTTACGATTACGTAGAGCGAAACATGACGTGAATATTTTAGCAGGAGTTAGCAAAGAGGCTAACGTGGTGTTATGAACTGATTTATACCACAGCTTTGTTTCACTTCTTGTTGTGATGCTTGTTTAGAACATTAACTTTTTACACTTGCACACCACGTTTTGATCTGTATGACACGTTCATGTCATTACGCCAAGGCGGCTGTGAAGATTGAATAAAGTGTCGCTGCGACAGAGCGACATGTCAAGAAAGCTCTGTTCCCATCATTTGGCCCGAGGACAGCAGTGATGAGCTTCAGCAGGACGCCGCGATCGGTCTGAAGGCGAAATCGAAGGCTGTAATCTGCGTTCAGACAGAAGTGGTTAAGAGGTAAATGTGGAGAACAGAACCGTCTGAGCTCAGAACAGGAAGGACTTTCCAAAAGAAAATGCAATCGCAATACTAAAAAAATATATATTACAACTTTAAATCAAGGCAGATCAGTTTGTCATTTCTACGCACACAGTAGACGAGTTACAGCCACAGACTGAAGAGGAGGGAACCCTGCTTTGTTTCCACGTCATGTGACCTCTGCTCATCTGATTTCATATCCACAAACCTTTTATATGATGAACTTTGTTCTCAGATCCTAACTTCTGATTTTAAAAACAGAACAGATTTAATTTTTAAAGTTAAAGAGAAACTGGATGAGCCGGAGGCCGAGAAGAGAATCAGCAGGTTTATAGGACACGCCGCTTCCTGCTCCGCTCGCTCTCATTGGCTGCTGCCGATAATCAGATCCAGCGTGCGTCCAGCTTTAGTTTCTGCTGTTTTGGAAACATGTAGGGTTCTGCATCGTATAAACTTTTATACGATGCAGAACCTCACAGTGACGCCGACACCAACAGACTTCTTCATGCCACCTGAAGCCACAGCAGTTGATTGGCAGCTTATTATTATTTTAATTATTACTGAGAAGCAAGGAGATCTGTTTTATTCTTGTTTCAAATAACTGCTACATAAAAGTCTTGCATAATTCTTTGACATCGCTCGCCATCAGAATTGGTTCATCCTGGCTGGAATGAGCCAATAAGAGGCAAAGCTTGGGAGTTTATTTTATATTTGGATGAGAGACGAGTGAAATAGTTTAGTGACCAAAGAAGTTGTGGGAAACAAATTAAAGGTATTTTCTTTCATACGTGTTGAAAGTAAAGAACAGAATTATTTTAACTTTCGATCAATGAACTGAACTAAAAGATCTCAGAGGCTTTTTCCTTTAGCGGTGAGCAGTGTGTGTGCGTGTGTGCGTGCGTGCGCTCACCGCGGCCAGGCTGCTCTGCTGGTTTTCTGCAGCACCTCCAGGATCTTCAGTCGACTCGTCTCTTCAGGCGGATCTGTGACCTCCAGGTATCCCAGCACCACCCGCTCCAGCCGCCGCAGGTGTCTGCACACCGCCACGCCCATCCTGACCCCGCACACAGAAACAAACGCACCCTGAAACTCTGCTGACACATGGCGAACTCCACCCGCCTGCCGCTGCCCCGGGAGCAAATATCAAGCTACCTGTCTATGTACGGAGGCAGAGCGGCGGCGTAGACGCGCCGCAGCGCCACCTTGCTCTCCGCCTCCATGTGCGTCAGCACCAAACGCAGCACGTCGTCATGGCGACAGCTCTTCCTGGGGGAGGAGGACGGGGCCAGAGAGGAGGGGGGCTTCTCCAAAACCAACAGCAGGTCCAGCAGACAGGACAAGACCGGCTGCAGAGAGCACAGGTTTAATCACCTGATCACAGAGTCAGCACCGCTGTGCTGACATCACTTCCTGTTACAGCTCTGCAGCGTGTGTGTGTGTGTGTGTGTGTGTGTGTGTTACCTGTATGACAGCAGCCTCTGTGGTGAACAGGTGCTTGAATAACGCCTGGTAGAGAACCTCAGCTCTGTTGAACTGACGGAGATCTGCAGCCGGCTGAACACACAAACACCATCATCACATCAGGTCCTGCTGCTGATCTTAAATGTGTTTCATTCTACACTGATTCTAAACGTGAACGCCGTGTTCTGGGCTCCAGCTGCGTCTCATTATCACATCCTGTGTTTGCACAATGACGAAGCTGAATCCTGCAGAGTCTACATGAGACCTTTAAAGTCCCTTCAGCTCAGCTTTTAACAACCTCACTGACGCCGACCCTTTAACAGCCACATGGAGGATTTAAAGACCACGACGAACTTAAAACGTTCTTGGGTTAATTGTTATTTTTCAAACTGTGTTCTTGTGAAACGTCTTTTAGTTCTGTCCCAATACACAAGTTTGCATTTCGGCAAGAACAGTTAAAAACCCCGGAGTGTTCTTGACATGCCCATTTTACCCAGGATGCATCGGTTGGTAAACTGTCTGAACTTGACGGCTGAGATATCCCAGCATTCATTTCAGCATTCAAGCGAGCGGCGGAAAGAAGCTGAGAGAGAGAGAGAGGGAGAGGAGGGAGAGAGGGAGAGAGAGGGAGGGAGAGAGAGAGGGAGAGAGAGAGGGAGGGAGGGGAGGGAGGAGGGAGAGAGAGAGGAGGGAGGGAGGGAGGAGGGAGAGAGAGGAGAGAGAGGGAGGAGAGAGAGGGAGGGAGGAGGGAGAGAGAGGAGGGAGGGAGAGAGGAGGGAGAGAGAGAGGAGAGAGAGGGAGGAGAGGGAGGAGAGAGAGGAGGGAGGAGAGAGGAGGAGGGAGGAGAGAGAGGAGGAGGGAGGGAGAGAGGAGGAGGGAGAGAGGAGAGGGAGGGAGAGAGAGGAGGGAGAGAGGGAGGAGGGAGGGAGAGAGAGAGAGGAGAGGAGAGAGAGGAGAGGAGAGAGGGAGGAGAGAGAGGAGGAGAGAGGAGAGAGAGGAGGAGAGAGAGGAGAGAGAGAGACAGGGGAGGAGAGAGAGGAGAGAGAGGAGGAGGAGAGAGAGAGAGAGGAGAGAGAGAGGAGAGAGAGAGGAGGAGAGAGAGAGGAGAGAGAGAGAGAGAGAGAGAGGAGAGGACGAGGAGGAGAGATTTCGAGTTCAGAGCGAGAGCAGCACGAGAGCCAGTTGAGAGAGAGTTTGAGTTGAGGAGATCAGAGGTGTAGTTTCAGTAAAGATGATGGAGAGATGGATTGAGCAGCAGAGTAAAGACCAGAGACGTCAGACGGAGTTTTCTAGCAGTCTGAGTCGCTTAGAGGTTTTAGCAAATAAAGAAACATCTGGATGATGTGCAGAAAAACCTGGTTTGTGAAACAGAAAAAATAAACAGAAACAGTAGAAAGGGGGCGTCTTTGCTTTATTATGATTATTTGTTATTATTATTGTCACATTGTCAGTGAGCCGTAGAGCTGTGGTCAGTATTATCTTTTTATTTTATATAATTTTAATTTATGTGCAAATTTCTCTCGTTAAGTTCAAACCGACACTAAACTGATTCAGAGCTTCAATAATCAGAGCAGACGCCCTCTGACCTCCAGGTGTTGCGTAATACCAGCAAGAACTCATCGTCTCAAACCGTCCGCGGCGTGCGGCGTGCGGCGTGCTGGCGTGACGTTACATGTTCTCCCCAAGAACACAGTTCGTTCTTTGCATCCTTGGTTTTGTGTAACTGTTGTGTGTGTGTTCTCACCGTGTGGAGCACGATGTGGTGCAGACAGCGAACTCCCAGCATGCAGTTCTCCGGTCTGTAGTGGTCGTTGAGGAGGAGGGAGGGGGGGAGGAGGAGGTGCAGGTGAGGGGAGAGAGAGGGGCGAGTCACCTGCACAAAACATTCACACACAGAACACCTGAGCTGTGACATCATCAGACGTTAACAGGTGACTCCTCCATCCTGATGAAGCTCTCAGATGTTTCGCTTGTTCAGACTGAAGACGCAGTTTTATAACTTGGTAAATCTTTGATGGACAGAGGTCAAAGGTCAAACTCACCTGCAGCAGAGTCCACGCAAACACCAGCTTCACTGCTTCACATCGCTGCCACGAGTCCCTGCAACACACACAGTCCACATTACACCTGGCCGTCTGGTCCTCAGGCAGAAAGGAGAACACTAAACTTTAGACCGTTTAGAGCTGCTCAGTGTTTCAGCGTCGTCACAACGTCAACTTGTGGATGTCAAACGAGTCAAATTTACTTTTTGCTGCTTGATTCAAAATAAAAACTCGTTCGATTCATCAGACGTCTGATGGAACATCAGTTCCTCCGATTTAAGGCTTCTTGGATACACAGAGTTTGTTGCTGCACAGCACGTTTCCCCAATAATAAAACTCACATCATCTGGTTTAAACTCCTGTTTTTCTTCATATCGCAGCAAAGAAAAAAAAATTGCATTGTCTCTTCTATTTTTCTAACGTGGTGAAACAGAACGTGAGACTCACACACTTCCTGTAATCGAACATCTGAGAGCAGAAATCCCCTCAGACCCCTGGTCCACTCTGTCTGCGTATGTTTGGATTCACTGTTTGATGGACTTCTGTCGTCCTGTCGCGTTTTCACTTCCACACATCCTGAAAATCTTTTATTTAGAGGAGACACGAGACCTGATCCTGATATTGAACGACACGTTTCCTCACAACGTTCTGCGACGGGCTTGGCGGTGTGTTTTCTCCCGTTGGGTGGGCGTGTCTCAGGTGTAGCAGGTCAGCAGGTTGGACTGTTTGAACGGTAAAATGAGGAGCAGCAGGTGTTCACGATGTTACGGCGTATCGTGTCTACAGGCTCCTCAGTTCTCCTCCAGGAACCATCAGGTCAGTGACTTTAAGTTACAGCTCTAATCATTAACACGAATAAATGTAAAAACTCAATATTTACATATTTTATTTAAGTCCAAACCAAAAGGTCCAACGTTCAGAGAGTCAGAACTTCTATTCTGGGTTTTATCCACTAGGTGGCGCTCAGTGACTGTGGGACAGCGACTCTGATCCAAAGCATCACAATGTGAAAGAGCTTCATCACATCAAGAGACGACAGCAAGAAAAGTTAAATCATTCCATCAACAAGAAGAAGAGACGATGAATGAAGGTCAAACCTGTTTAACAGATTTACAGAAGAACCTTTGAAACTTTTTAACATCAGACTAACAAAGATTTATATTAGCTGGGCAACGATTAAAGTTTTAAATCACATTGTTAGGCACAAAACTGAATTAAATACATTTGTTAGAAGCTCAGATAATAGTTTACTTTTTACCGCCAGTTTAAAATTTAACCTCTGTGCAGGAAAAAGGCTCGACGTCGGTCTCTGATTGGTTAATGATTTTAATGATTTGCTGCAGCGCGTCAAACTTGTTTAATGTCCCGCCCCATCCAGGCTGTGATTGGTCGGTAGACGAAGAGTGAAACTGAGGAGCGCATCGCTCTGTGAAGAGCTGAACATGTTGAACAGCTGACGGGCAGCGAGAGAATCCAAAGCTTCCTGACCTTCAGCTGCCGCCGACGTCTCTCTGCCAGAGCGACTCGGTGACGAGTCCGACGCTGTTTTGACAGAATTTAATCAATAAAGTTGGAGTGAAAAAAAAGAGCCTGACAGCTCGAAAGCTGATTTGTGGAACATCGGACGCTTCTCACCCTCGCCGGCAGCCATCTTGGCTTCGTAGCGGAAGAGGAGGGACCACCGACCTTTTGAAAGGCTGCGTGGATCTGCAGCCGAGCAAACGCAGCGCGGCGAACACAGCGAGCTGCGCGTCCGTCCCCGAGCGGAGACGCAGCTACAGACGATATCTGAAGGTGGAGAAACAAAACGAACACAAACAGATTCTCACTTGGTCAGCTGAGGCCGCAGGACGTCCAGGACGCCTCCCAGGATCCCCCCGCTCGCCCCGCCGCCCCGCCAGGAGGTGGGCGGGGTCCCTCCAGCGCCCAGCCTTCAGCAGCGCCTCCTGCAGGCTCTGTGCCGCCGCTCTGGAGGAGGAGCTGGTCCACGCCTGATCCTGAACGCACACGGGAACAGAAACCGAGAAAAGCGTCGTGACTCGACGAAGAAGACGAGGAGGTTAGCGACTTCGCTGCTGAGTCGTGGACTCACCTGGAAATGTGTGACAGCGAACACGCAGATGGGAGGAGCTACGGTCAGCAGCAAGCCGGTCTGACCTCCTCTGGCTCCGCCCCCTGCCTCCCAGTTTCCCAGGGTTCCCAGCAGCGCTCTGAGGGCGGAGCATACTGGTCCAGCTCGGGCGGGGACGCTCTGATAGGCCGCAGCCGACAGGGAGTCGCAGTCGTCCTCGCAGAGCGGCAGAGCCGCGCAGCCAATCAGAGTACTGACCAGAGAGCCGTACGCTGCCCGAAGCCCCGCCCACCCGTCATCCTGACTGGCTGAGTTTGGGGAGAACAGCCAATGAGGATCTGCTGTTCGGAAGAGCTGTTCCACTCGACCAATCAGGGAGCTCGTTTCAGAGTCTGTGGACGCACCAATCAGCTTTTCCTGCAGCTGAGACAGGAGCTCTGTGATTGGAGGAAGAGAGGGAGACGGGAGGGGCTTCTCTGAGGAGGAGGAGCATGGAGAGAGATGAAGGTCATGAAGTAATAATGAGAGCTCCATACTGAGGAAGAGGAGAGGGAGGAGGAGGAGGGAGGAGGAGGGGAATGAAAGATGAAGGTCGCAGGGAAAGAGAGAAACATGAAAAGTTAATTATCAATAAGTGACCGATCTCCTCTCGTTCAAACATCCAAACTTTATGTGTCGCACAAGTGTCTGACAACAAGGAGCTGATGAGCTACTGCACGCGCTCAGAAATCACAAGTCCAAAATAACTTTATGAACAGTGAGCGAAGACGACAAACAGTCCTGTTTGTTTCCCACACGAAGGTTTCAGGATCAATAATCACTGAGTTTGAACTAAAGCAGCGAAATGAACCAATGAAGGAGACGAGGAGGAGGAGGAGGAGGAGAGGAGGAAGAGGAGGAGGAGAGGAGGAAGAGGAGGAAGAGGAGGAGGAGGAGGAGGAGGAGGAGAGGAGGAGGAGAGGAGGAAGAGGAGGAGGAGGAGAGGAGGAAGAGGAGGAAGAGGAGGAGGAGGAGGAGGAGAGGAGGAGGAGAGGAGGAAGAGGAGGAGGAGAGGAGGAGGAAGAGAGGAAGAGGAGGAGGAAGAGAGGAAGAGGAGGAGGAGGAAGAGGAGGAGGAGGAGGAGAGGAGGAGGAGGAGAGGAAGAGGAGGAGGAGGAAGAGGAGGAGGAGGAGGAGAGGAGGAAGAGGAGGAGGAGAGGAGAGGAGGAGAGGAGGAGGAGAGGAGGAAGAGGAGGAAGAGGAGGAGGAAGAGAGGAAGAGGAGGAGGAGGAAGAGGAGGAGGAGGAGAGGAGAGGAGGAAGAGGAGGAGGAGGAGGAGAGGAGGAAGAGGAGGAGGAGGAGGAGGAAGAGAGGAAGAGGAGGAGGAGGAAGAGGAGAGGAGAGGAGGAAGAGGAGGAGGAGGAGGAGAGGAGGAAGAGGAGGAAGAGGAGGAGGAGGAGGAGGAGGAGGAGAGGAGGAAGAGGAGGAGGAGAGGAGGAAGAGGAGGAAGAGGAGGAGGAGGAGGAAGAGGAAGAGGAGGAGGAGGAGGAGGAGGAGAGGAGGAAGAGGAGGAGGAGAGGAGGAAGAGGAGGAAGAGGAGGAGGAGGAGGAAGAGAGGAAGAGGAGGAGGACAAAGTTTAGGTTTCAGACTGAGACATTCGTTGTTCTGCGTCAGTGGAAGCAGCAGCCTGTTAACGAGCCCTCAGCAGCTTTATTTAATATTAATGAAGGCAGGCGGAGCAGCTGCTCATCAGGAACAAAACTCCTTCATTTAACTGTTAATTTGATCTGAAAAGGTTTGTTTTGGTGACGGAAACGTTGGTTTTACCTACTTATGTTTGCAGAAGAACTACAAACATGGCGGAGCTGCAAAACCTCTGACGAAAAACATGAAATGTTTTGAAAAACAGCACCAAGAAATGTTAAAGCTTTGAGCAAAGCTTTATTAGCACAATAAGGAAACATGCGACGCAAATATAGAACTTCGTGCAGCTCGCGCGCGGTGACCCGCTGAGAACAGCCCCCCCCCTCTGCTGCAGAGTTTTGATCAAACAGCACGCGCACAGAGGCCGGATCCTGACTCACCTTGGATGAGCCCACACAGGGTTCACGTGGAGGCGCAGACCAGCTGGACGCTTCAGTTCTTCACCTCAGAGTTCCTGGTCCTGGGCTCGAGCTCAGGGTCGGACTCCGTCTGAAGTAACACCGTAGGACAGGTGTGCGTCTCTCAGGTGTTCGCTGAGCAGCTGATTTTCTTTCTTTTCAAACATCTGACAGATTCACGGCGCGCAGGCTCCGGAAGCTTTACAGGGAGGGACCGTGTCCTCCGACAAAATACGTCCGACCGGGGACACGTTCCCACATTGAGAGGTTCCTACCCTCGAAATGTGACTTCACAGCGGTCACCAGTAACTAAGTACATTTACACACTATCGAGCTACTTTACTTTACCTGAGTATTTTCGCTTTGTACTTTTTGCTTCACTACATTTATCTGACAGCTTCAGCTACTTTACAAACATTTTTTACACACAAAATATTCAGAGTTTATAAAATATGATGTTTTACTGTAACAGTTCAAACAAGTACAGCTGCTACATTATTCGACTGACATAAATTTAACTGGCAACTATTAATTTTCATCAAGTTGTTTTTTCACACGCAAAGATAAATGCTTTTATTTTGATTATTTTAATTTCTATTTAACTCTTTATAGGGCAGATATAAATACTCTTTATTCCAGAAATGTGCAGTCCAAGGAACAGCTAGGATACTCCCAGGCCTCTGGGAGAGGAGCTGGAGGAGGACACATAGCACCCCGCAAGGGGGGAGAGGGGGAGTTAAATTTACACTGTCTATGTCACTGTCCGTTGCTCCACCCCATAATACATTAATAAAACAATCAAAATGTAAAGTGTGTAATGTGCTCTATAAGTAAAAAGTCTAAGTACTTGGACTTTAATAGGCTTCTTAAAGACGGCAAGAGACAAAATAAGGCAGCAAAACTAAACTTAATAAAAATGTTAGCCTGGGTTTTGTGTTAGCTTAAGGTTTATGTTAGCCTGAGGGTTAGCATGGGTATTATGTTACCTCAAGCTTTAGGTTAGCCCACGTTTTATGTTAGCCTAGAGTTAAGGTTAGCCTGGGTTTTAATGTTAGCCTGAGTCTTATGTTAGCCCAGAATTAAGGTTAGTCCAACTTTTATGTTAGCCCAGAGTAAAGGTTAGCCTGGGTTGTAATGTTAGCTTGGTGTTTCGGTTCGCCCAAAGTTAAGGTTAGCCTGAGTCTTATGTTAGCCCAGAGTTAAGGTGAGCCTGGGGTTTCGGTTATCCCAGAGTTAAAGTTAGCTTGGGGTTTAGGTTAGCTCAGAATTAAGGTTAGCCTGAGTTTTATGTTAGCCTGGGGTTTAGCTCAGAGTTAATGTTAGCCTTAATTTGGTAATAACACAAAACAACCCAAATGTAAATTGTGTATTGTGGACCTTGAATTGTGATTATCTTGTCAAAGCAACGCTTCCTAAAGACCTCAGGAGACAAAACAGTTTGCAGAATTTGTTTTTGTGAAGATAAAAAAAACTGTGGAATTATTCTTGTATCCGAAGAAAAACACAATTATCTCACCAAAGGTGAGATTAAAACTAAAACAACACAATGAGGTCACCACTTCAGAGGCTTGAATACATCTCAGGGTTCAGAGACGACCTGCTCAGACACGCTGGACAGATCAGAGCATCGGCCTGAAGTCAGACACCACACACCGAGGTGGGATATCAGCAGCAGATTAAAAGCCAATACTCACATTTAAAAACTGATTTGTTTACCTTGAGTCGGCGTCAGAGAGTCAGAGTTAAAGACTGAACTGCTTCCTACCCGTTCACATCTGAGCTGCGGCACAAAGCTTTGATGGCTGCTCGCACACAGATTAGCCGTGTGCTTATTCATATTTCAAAGCAGGAGGAAATGTTTTGAAGCCGTTTGTGAGGGGGGGCTGAACCTGCTGTGATCTGCTGTCAGAGGATGTGATTAACACTCACTTATAGTAACCACACGCTCAAACAATAATTATTTAATCAGATTAAAGTCATTTTTCCTTTTTTAACCAACCTCTGTTATTGTTTTTTTTGGCCTGATGCTTCAGCTAGCTGCTCTTAGCAACAAAACATCTGCTAGCTGCTAGCTAAAGCTTCCCTTTTTGTAAATGAACATGTTCTTGTGTTCCTGTGAACAGCCTACAGGTAGACTCCCAGGTGAGGAGGGAAGGCTCTGTGTGAACAGGATTATTAAACACAGACTGAGAACCTTTATCAGGACAAATCGCCTCAACAGTGGACATTTAACATGACATTGTCTTAACTTAATAATGACAGCAATAAAAAGTAATGATTACAAATGTGACAATAGCTTCATAGCACTGGGCTGTTAGTCGAGGGCTTATATTAACACAGGGTTTATGTTAGTTTAGAGTTTCGGTTAGCCAGGGTTTAGATTAGCTCAGGGTTTAGGGTTATTCTGGGTTTTGTGTTAGCTCAGGGTTTAGATTAGCCCAGAGTTAACGTTAGCCTGGGTTTTAAGTTAGCCCAGAGTTAACGTTAGCCTGAGGTTTAGGTTAGCCCAGAATAAAGGTTAGCCTGGGTTTTATGTTAGCTTGGCGTTTATGTTAGCCCAAAGTCAAGGTTAGCCTGTCCTTCAGGTAAAACCATAGACTGTATGCAGACTGCTGTCAGACTGTAGGACTGCAGCCTCAGGGTCAAGCTACAAACACGATGCAGTATTTTCTACGAGCACCATATCACTGACTTCTTATCTATTATACATACTGACTAAACAACCATTTCACACAAAATTGACAAACTATATTTTACTACTTTGAATTTTCACCTGCCAACTGAAGACATTTCCATTATAAATTGGTGCAGAATATTTCTCCAGAAGTCAGAAAATTTAAGAAAATTTAATGCTCGAAAACATCTGGGGGGGGGGGGGTAACTCAAAGTTACTTATAAATAAAATTGAATTGAATACATAGTATGTTAGAGGTTGTAATTAATATATTTGCTGAGTGACATATTAACATCCACTGCTCATTTTTAAGGTCTGACATAACGTTACTATTCATGGTAACATAATTCTGACAGTTTCAGTTGGGAGCAGTGATTCTTTTAGCTTCATTCAGTCGGTCCACACCTTTTCTCACTGTTTTCATACTGCCGCCGTGTTTCTTTCTTTCTTTTAATATTATGTGCATTTTTTCATCATAAACCTTCTTTACACACAGTAACAGAGACTAAAGTATCCTGCAGGCGTCTTTTCCATTTCAGCATCACTGACTCTGTGATCGACAGCGTGGCTGCTCAGGTCCATTTATCTGAATTTCTTACACCTGGATCGACACAGTCGCTCCTCCTGAACCTGGTTTGGCCTTTGTGAAACTGATGAAGCCAGGATGGACTGACCACACTGGGTCAAGCTCAGCTTTATCTCTTATCCTGGTTTCTCAGCACACTGAGTCCTTCTGTTGGAGAAAACATGAATGAAAAAGTTCTTCTTCTCCTGCTGAAGGACAGACGTCAGCTCATTCACTGAAAGCTCCCATGATTCACCGTGGTGAAGTAACAAGCTTATCAGAGCTAATGCTAATAACGTCAGTGTGTGTGGTTTGTGTTAAATGAATCTTTATGAAAGAAAAACTGGGTCTTTTCATCCACTTCCTGTTTACCTTTCCGTCTGACGGAGTTTCTGACCGGCCTGTCGTCGTTTTCTCTGACGGAGAAACGAGTCGTCGCAGGAAATTAAAGAGCAGATAAGAAGCGTGTGAACACAAACACACAAAGACACGCCGAGCTGATTTCCGTCCCGACGCCTCTGTCAGTGTGACACTCCTCAGTTTAACATGTGAACTCTGAGGACGGAAACACGCACACAGGTAAACAGGTGCTGTCCAGGTTACAGCAGGGTTTAATGGTGACACAGGTCAGACACAGGAACAGCTTCACATCTCAACACCAACACATAAGATTAATGATGAGTGAAGGGACACGTGTTCTTTAAAATGAACTCATGCTTACATGGAAATCTCCTTAATGAATGCACCCCCCCCAAAAAAAGAAAATTACATAAATTTACTTTACAAAAACAAAATCCCTTTGAACACCAAATAAACTGACCATTAGCAAGTGACTGCAGGTGTGTCAGTGCTTGTGTTTGCACACAGGTGTGCACACGGAGCCGGACTCAAAGTCAGCTGCTAACGTTAGCATCTCCAAGAGCCATGTCATTGGCTACCTCTGTTATTTTGTGCGGTTACATGTTAGAAAAGTCCCCTTAAGTACGGCGACATCCAGTCAGATAGTCCACCACGTGATACGGGACACATTTCCGTATATCCTCTTAAAAATGTACAAGGATGGGTAGCTACATCGTTTAGTGAGAAAACCTTGATTCCTGAATTCACCTTTGGGGCTTTCATGGTCACAGTCAGGAGGTTAATCTCTGCACAAGGTTGGAAATAACTGATGTGACTAATGTGGCAGTCTTGACCACAACGCTACTACATACAGTAACTGCCAACATCCACCGTGTTGGAGTCGACTCTGTCAAAGCTGAAGCTAATGTTAGCTTCACCTGCTTTTTCTGCATCATCACACGGCGCTCAGTTTGCATTATAATGTATATTTAGCCGTCAAATGCATATTTCAGACCTTCAAACTTTAAATAGCAACAGATGGAGTTTGGTGTTGGTCTATAAAATGCAAGAAAATAGAAAAAAAAATCCTCAGGCCCCCAAAAGCCAAGCTGACATCTTCCAATGTCTTGTTTTGATATTCAGTTTACTGTCATTAAAGACAAAACATGTGTCCCTCTGAAGGACACAAACAATGACTATGAATTTGTTGTTGTCTGTTAGCTAAACAGGTTTCCAAGCAGGAACCTCCGAAAAGTGAAGCCTTAAACCTGCGTCCTCTCCAGCAGCCAGCAGGGGGCGACTCCACCGGCTGCAGACAGAAAATGTTTCTCCTTCTCAGCTGATTTATTCCCTCAGTAAACACTTTCCTGATGAGTTTATGGTCTCAGTCGCTAGTTTCAAGTCTTCTTCAACACAGCATGATGTTCATTTAGTAAATTATGGTCCCATTTAGAGGAACAGAGACCAGGAAGCAGGGGCTTTAGGGCGGGTTATAAGCTGATTGACAAGTCGCTACCATGGCGACCTGTCAATCAGGATAGAGGCGACTCGTATTCGCTGCTCTGTGTACGTTTAACCATTTAACCTTTATCAGGAGTCGGCTGCTCATTTTTCAGTGAGAACGTTTTGTTTTAAGCCTGTTTGCTAGCCAAAATTAGCATCCCAGCTAATATCAGAGTTAACTTCACAGATGCACCAAGCTAACCGAGCTAGCTAGCTCCACTGTTACGTCCAAATATGGTCACATCCGATGCTGCTGAATGGAAGAAATCAACATGGCGGCGGCCAAACTGCCAAACTGGAGGCTTTAAAATGGTCCCACTTATACTTTACGCTGTCTTTGGTTCTAACTGTTTGCTGTTTGCTAGTAACGTTAGTTAACGTTAGCGTCATAACTAAGAGCCTAATGTATTAGCCTCTCAGAACACCAAAGACTGTTCTTACATATTATTATATTCAGGCAATTTATTTTATGTTTCTCTCGTTGTCTGCCATATAAACGCAGCGCTGCACGGTCCCATCCTGGAACAGCAGGTAAAACAGTACCTAGGAGGGGACTTTGCTTAAATCTATCCACTTTAGTAACTTTGTAAACCTGCACAAAATAAAAAGGCCTCCGTGAATTAATAGTGACATTTATACAGAAGTCTGTGAAATTTGATTTAGACTTTAAGGACACGTGACACAGCTGTTTTTATGTTGACACTGTCCCTTTAAGAAGCGTTCGTCGTCTGTTCTGTTCTGACTGCGCGACGACAGGAAGTCTGATGATGAAGGTGAAGGTGCGCTTGGAGACGACGTCACGACGTGGACGTCTTCAGGCGTCACTCCTCCGTCTCGTCTTCTTCGCTGTAGTCGCTCAGAGGAAACTCACGGCTCTCCTTCTGCGTGTCGTAGCTCTTCCTGTGCATCACACACTCCTGATCGATGATGGCCTGCAGCGCACGCGCACACACACACACACACACGCACACACGCACACGCACACAGCGGGTCCGTGAATCTACCTGTGCGTCCGTGTGGAGCTTTGAAGGCAGCAGCTTCTGATCTGTGATCAGTCTAATCACCGTGTAATGACTTTGGCTTCAACATCACAGACACACACACTTCCTGCGGACGTGTCCGGACCTGCCGCCGCCACACTGTGTGTGTGCGCGCGTGCATATGTGTGCGTGTGTGTGCGCGCGTGCATATGTGTGCGTGTGTGTGCGTGCGCACATGACGGGTTTACTTTTGTTGACTCAGAGGGTTTTTGTAATTCGTTAAGGATGTTTTAAACCCTGCAGCTGTTTCAGCTCAGTTTATCAAATTGTCCAAACATTTTTTATAAAGTGACATCATCATCTGCAGGGGCGTGGCAGGGGCCACTTCTGAGATCTGATTGGCCATCCCGTCGTGCTAAACTATGAAGAAGGTTTTTCTGACAGGGAAAGAATATTTTCTTTCTTGACTTCATGTTAAAGCAAAGAGGGCAAAGTGTCGACGCCTTGTTCAGCAGCTCGTTTTACAAATGAATCCACTTTACTGGAACAACAATTAACCTGAGGAGGCAGCGCGTTCTCTCCCTCTGATGGACGCATGGTCAAGACCCGTCACTTTATAACTCACTGGGGATCCTTATCGCATCAGTTTGTGACAGTAAAGGAAAGTGTATGATATTTAACAGGAAACACTGAGTCAGGAGGTGGATGGAAGGCCAGAACCCGGACCTTGAACCAGGAGGCCGGGGTTTGTGTCCCGTGTGAAAGAAAAAGTCACCGTTAAATATTTTTATTTAAGTTACGCTGTCCTGCTCTTTGGGTTTTTGTGATAATGTCCATTCCTGTTTTACTCTTTGCCTCCTTGTTCTCTGTTGTATTTGGTTTCACGTGTCCTTGAGTATTGTCACCAGCTTTACTTCCTGTTTTATTTTGTAGTGATCAGTTTCATGTGTTTCCTGTCCTGATTCCGTGTCCTGCCTGTGTTAATTGCCCTGCCTGCTTATGTGTTGCCCTCAGTTCTGTTCAGTCCTCCTGTTGGTGGATTTAACCCGTGTTGGACTGCCTTTGTTGGATTTGTTCGGACTCGTTCCGTGAATTTAGAAGTATTCCTGTTTTGTTTGGACTAAATAAATCTTTTTTTAATCTCCTCATCACAGTCTGCAGCCTGGGTCCACCTCTGTTCCTGTCAGCCTGTTCTGACATTCGCGAGTTACGTAAATTACGTAAGTTACGCAAGTTAACTGAGCTACGTTATTATTTTAACCCAAACCACGATCTTTTCCTCACATTAACCAAGTACGTTCTGTTCCTAAACCAAACCGCAATGTTTCGCAACTTTAATAACGTGCCGTTTGAAAATGGCGATGTTTGGAAGCGCCTGTGTTTTATTTTGAAAGTCTAACAGGGCGTTGCCTGTTTATTGTTGCTAAGCGTTGCTAACTTGACCGCAGAGCCTTAAACGTCTAAAAATGACGCTAAAGGGGTTCACAGGGCGTTAAAACGTGACGCCAGAGGGCCTTGACCAAGCGTCAATATGTGACCAGCTGAATTCACTGGCAGAGAGGCGAGCAGCAGTGTCAGCCTGAACCAGCTAAGACAACACCTCCTAAATGGGACAGAGCCTCTTCCTGGTTCTTTGGTAGCAAATAATCACTTGTTTTCCTCTCGGTTTGCTAAACGCAGCCATGGTGACAGATGTTTTGGCACTGAGTCCGGCGTGTTCGAGAACAGGAAGTGACATCAACGCACACCCTCTATTAGAAATGAATGGACGCCTCCCAGCCGACATGAACATGTGTAGTTGTGGCGAGGCCTTAAATGTAAAAGGTTCATCCTCTGGAGATCAGGACATTTTTATGGATCTGATCAGGGCTGTGCCATTTGACCGTCTCTCCGGTTTGACGATAGAAAAACTCTGTCGTTTATATCGTTGTGTCGTAAATTTAATTTACCGTAATATTTGATAATGCGTCGAAATGCCCAGCACTGAAGTTAGCTTGAAGTTGGAATTCGACGTCTATCCAATGTCCAGCGTGAAGCTAATATCCAACTTGAAACTAACTTCACACACCGCGGTACGTTCTTGCACCGAGCCACACAACCTTATCCAGCAGTGAGCTAACGTTAGACGACCTGCCCGCGGACACACAGCTGACCTTATAGTTCACCAGGACATGCTAAAGTTAGCGTCACTTCGCTAACCCACCTAGCTAACATTGGTTACATTACTTGCTGTGTCGGTGTTCTGAAGTTACCCCGCCTTTATAATGCGGACAAATATCCAGAGTTACAGCTGGTTCCATATTTCATTGAATTTACAAAAGGATTTCTGTATCGGGATCAGAATTGTTTATCGCGCAGATCTGATGGTGGTTCACCCGTATTTACCATTTTCTCCTCACTGACGGCAGGGTTACGTAACAGGAAGCAGAGTGGGGCATACAGGATGTTGATCACCCCGATAAACACCATGAGACAGGGAAAACCCACCACCTGGACCAGAGCGCCCCCTGTGGACGGTCCTGGAACAACAGACAGATTTGAAAATATCATTATAATAATGTTTATATCTTTGCCAACACGACGCGTGTTAAGCTGATGATACACAGGAAAACCTTTTGAGCAATGTTGCTAGTGGCAGAGTGGTGGGGGAAGGGGATTACGGTAGTAATCTTTACTCATTACTGTTGACGGCAACGTTGCTCTTAAAGTTGCTCTGTGTATCATCAGCTTTAGGGACATTTTAGGTAAACAAAATTAAAATACACAGCTGTTTCCAAGAAAAAAACTTGAATTTTTTCTGATTCAAAAACTAAAAGTCAAACATTTCTAAAAAAACAGTTTCAGATGAGCTCGTGTTGAAAGCAGGGTGTGAAGATGTCAAACAGCCATCACATATTTACACACATTAAGAGAAACCTCTGCTGTTCAAAGACCAAAAGGCAGCAAAATGCAGGGACTAAATGACTAAAATGCTTTGTTGCTGTCTTATCTGCCGACCTATCTAACCCATCTCTTCCCAGAACAACATTTTCGAGTGTTTTCTTGTAAATTTCAGACTTTAATCTCAGAATTTCTGAGTTTTTTCTCAAAAATAATTCTCCTCTCACCCAGCTCCATGATTTATGTTTATTTTTTCTACCATGGCCCAAATACGCCGTCGTATATTCACGGGAAAAACTTATTAATATTTTACTGCCTATAATATCAAAACCACAACTTCAATATTTTACTTTCCTAAAATTACAAAAACAAATCAAAATCAGAATTCAATAAAACAAGATGTGTGTTTTATACTATACTAATACCCTACTTTGGCTACATCTGGTCATTGTACACTGGTGCAGTATCCACAGTATGTACTGTATAAACGTCTGAGTGCGTGTTACCGATAGCGAAGCCCATGCACAGCGCCACGTCAGCGATAGCGTAGACGCTGCCGTAGACGGAGGCGTGACGGATGTCGACCAGGTATCCCATGATGGCCATCATGGAGGAGTCCACCATACCTGAAGGACAACGATCAATCGGCAGCTGTAAAAAGTGGGTCATTGCTTCCACAGTTTATAAAATAAAATATAAAATTTACCCACAAACACCTTCGACAGGCTAATTGAGATTCAGTGAGGTAACGAACGTGTTGATAGTCACCTATAGCGAAGCCCAGACCGCCGTTCGGTCCAATCAGACCATAGATGTTGGTGGCAAAAGGAACCTGACACACGAAACAGGAAACGTGATGTTACTGCAGTTAATTTGGGTGTTTTTAACATTGAGTTTGGTTCCTGGAGGTGAGAACAGACTGTAAAGACACTAAAGAGATGAAACTCTTGACAGGTCGTCGTTCACCACATGGATTTACTGGACGATTGGTTGGATGAATCGATGATGGATGAACAGGTTATTGGTCAGATGGATGTGGTACTTACACACAGCAGACTGACGCCAACGATAAACATCCCTAACATGGAGCAGAGCCACCTGGAGACACAGAAATACCCATCAGCCACCTGTCTGTCTGTCTTACACCTGCAGGTTTACCAGAACTCTCCAGGATCAGGTCTGAACAGGACTCAGACTTTCCAGTAAAGCTAATCTGTTAATCTCCTGAGTAAACGTCTTCCTCTGCGGCGCTCGTCTGACTTTATGAATGATTTCCAGGCGAACACACTCAGATCCACACTGACCTTCCCATCTTGTTGGCCAGAAGACCAAACAGGTTTGTTCCTATCAGGTAGGAGATGCTCGCAGGGAGGAAGGCCATACCTGCAACACAACACACACCTGTTAGGAGGAGGAGGAGGAGGAGGAGGAGGAGGGAGGAGGAGGAGGAGGAAGGGTGGGGAGGAAGCAGACGGTGGATCGTACCAAGCTGCCATTTAGGGGAGCACATGGTCTGCATCATCCAGATGGGCAGAGTCGGCTCCAGGATGGCCACGCCCATGTTGGCGAAACACAGAGAGCCTGCAGACAGACAGACAGACAGGTGAACGGGCAGAGGCGGCTGGCCAGTAGAGGGCTCAAGGGCGCCGCCCACCCTGCTGGTGGAAAGTGTTTTGATTTTTCCTTTTAAAATAAACAGTTTTAAAATAAACAGTAATTACTTTTTAAGCATCTGTGTGTTTAAAATGCACAATAATGTGTAATATATAAAATATGGACTAAATAATTCTGTTTGTGGGTGAAATTAGCTTCCTGCTCATCCACTGATCTCTTCTGCGGCGCCGAGAGCGAGCCGACGGGATACGCCCACAGCAACGTAAATGAAGCCAATCAGCAGTATCGCAGTATAAATTAGGGCCCAACAATAATTATCAGTATAATTTTCCTCAGTGACATTAAACACTTACTTTTTCTATCAAGATTTTTTTATTGAGGAAAAAGAGACTGAAAAAAGATTTAACTTAATATTTGTTGAAAACAGATTTTCTCAGAATTGCTCTGAATGTTCTGCCTCAGATTTGTGAAGTGATTCACTGTTTGGTGAGTTTCATGCTGTGACCATGAAGAAAAGCTTAAAACACAATTAACCATCAGCTTTCACTGAGGAGCAAAGATCTGCCTTTAAACTCGACAGAAATCATGATCTGACATTTATCCTGATAATTATCGAATCAAAC
Source organism: Lepomis macrochirus (assembly GCA_024633595.2). Classification (NCBI taxonomy): domain Eukaryota; kingdom Metazoa; phylum Chordata; class Actinopteri; order Centrarchiformes; family Centrarchidae; genus Lepomis; species Lepomis macrochirus. Next base: position 38,820,423 of record JALXJV020000005.1, on the reverse strand, counting down.
GGTATGAAAGTGTTTGGCTGTACCTCCCAGCTCTGCTATAAACAGTAAAATGTTAAAGGAAACCTGTTTGAAGCAGAGCCTGACGCAGCTGACAACATAAATATCAAGTATTTCTATATATTATTTGTGGCTGTGCTTAAGTTTGTCAGTAGATGTAGATGCTGGATCATGAGCCAGTAGGAGCAGAGCCAGAGACTTTGTGAGGATGTTTCTAGAAGAACAGGCTTATAACAGACAGACTGTCAGCAGGGAGACCTTCTGCTGTAACATGCAGGTTCAGCTCCTTCTGACTGCACCAACATCAGTGGGCTGAGCGAGGGCAGCCGGTGAGGCACAAACTAACACATTTCATACACTCAAATAAAGAATAGATGTAAAGTTTGGTGTGGGGGGGCAGCAGAGCTTTATGTCTAGTAACGACCCTGTAATCGTGTTAAGTTCTGCGGGGCCTCAATGAGCCCGACCCCGGCGTTTTCAGCAGATCTTGTTGAAGACCAGATGACGCTGGATCCTACAGGCTGTTTAAAAAAATAAAAAACAAAGAACATCCCTCTTAACATTTGAACTGATCGCATGTTCATTACAGCATCAATGAGGATGAGTTTATGCCACTGTCTGAGATAAAAAAAAATTAAGCAAGCGTCTCGACTTTTGAACTGATATTACTGCACATGAATCTGTAAGAGAAGTATTCAGCGCTTTTACCGACGCCCCTCCGTCCAGCCGCTTCACTTAGCTGAGGCTTCAGTACTAAATTGTTCGCGGTTGAAAGCTTTTTGCTGCTCTCACAATGTTTACAGACGATCGTGTTCTTTGCACCTCAGAGTGTGACTCAGCTCAGTCTAATGGAAAGAACGCTTCTCTGCCTCGTTCTTCCTTTAGCTTTTTAGTTAGCAGCTGACCTGAACAACGTTACGTCCGCTGTCTCTGACCTGCAGCGCGGTGACACTTATAGTTATATTAATATGCGAAATGAAACACAAACAGATCCAACTCTGAATAACAGTTAATTATTAAGTTCTGACCGGCCACCGAAGCACTTTGGCCCGCCGGCTGCGTACACAAGAAACCCGTTTACCTCCCGGAGCCTGCTGTCCTGCAGTTTGTGTTAAATTGTGTTGGGACGGAAACTGAAACTGAAACTGGATTTGGCTCCACCTAAATATTTTTCACCAGCCGCCTCTGTGAACGAGTCAAACTTTGAAGAATCTTCAGCCTCCAGGAGCTAAAACCAGATCCCAGATCTGTCTGGGGCCAAATGAGGTCGCACAGGTGAGCGTCTCACCTGCACTGATGAGGATGTACGGATCCTTTAACAGGGTCAGTAACGGGGTCCCCTCCACACTCTGAAACACACAAACTGAAGCTGGTCACCCTGGTCCACAACAAACCGAACAGTGTAACCGGACCAGAATGGATCAGACCCGCGATCGGTTCAGACTGAGCCAGGTCCAGAACATCAGCAACCTGAGGCTGAAGACCAGACTGGACCAGATCCAACCAGATCCGATCAGGTCAGGTCAGTGCTGGTGAACTCACCCCTGGAGAGATCTTTGAAGGCTGCAGGATGCACAGCTGTAACACTGCAACACACAAACCCACACAGACATCAGAACACGGATCAGATCAGCGTGAGCACCAGCACGCGCACAGGAGGTCACGGTTTGAAACCCGTCAGCAGGAAACATCATTTACACATGCAGGTAATCTGATTCTATAAATCAACTTATTCTAAAATACATGAAAACCTGAAACCTGCACACCAACAATTATTTACTACCATGAGTCTTAGCAGGTTTATCCCAGTCCAGTCCTGGAATGATCAGAAACACGAGGTCCCGATGCGGAAAATTCACTTGAACGCTTCCTCAAGTCGAAACAACAACTTAGGAAAGTCTGCGAAGCTGTTGGTGCACGACTTGTGGAGTTGACGCCATGTAACGCAGAAGCACGGCGGACGTAGACCTGGATGAGTTAATGTGAGCACTAAGCCTGATGACAAGTCAGGGAAAAGTGGTTTCATGGTTTCTACTGGTGCAACAACAGACCTGGGACAAAATCTGTAAGCTTCCAAATGTTACATAAAACAAATCCATTATACAGACAAACTGCCCGTCGCTGAGGATGCACCGATATTATACTGACTCAAATAGCTGGATCGGGTGTCGTGACAAGGGCCCATCTATTTAATTCTATTATGCGCGCACTTCTCGCTAGGAGAGCTAACATCACATGCAGGCAGCTACAACCGGACTTTGATCCAGGAGGCTGTTTCCCGTGTCAAATAATAAAAAAAATCTTTTATTTAAGTTGCAAAAATGACACAAGAACCGTCAGGTATTTCAACTTAAACTACGATCCTGTCCTGAACCTAACGAAGCTACGTGCCGTTTTAAAATTGTGACGTTTCGCGAAGTTGACTTTTATTTTGAATGTCTAACCGGCACAGGTGTTACCTGTTGGTTCAAACACACCATTAATAAACTAAAATACAACAGATATCTAAAACATATACCAGGCAAATTTATATGTTCATGTTTATTGGGAGTTATCTGTAAAACATTTCTGTCCATATAATCTCGTTCAAAATAACATAAAGCTTCCAAAACATTGAAATTTTGATAAAAACAGTGAATATTGGGGGGGGGGGGCTGTGTAGCTACAATGAGTCGGCTACCAGACTGTCTCAAAGCGACGCTTCTACTACTCTGCAGAAAAAGGTGAGAGCAGGTACACTGCAAAAACTAAAATCTTGGTCAGATTAATTATCTTAATTGATTCAAAATATACTTGTTTTCTGTCTGAGAGATATTTCTTCTTACCAGGCGGCTTTTCTGTCAGAGAATTTCACTTGGTTCAAGTTTTTTTGGCCTTAAGTAGCAGGTGAAATGTTCTCGTTCTGTTGGCAGATAATTTTGCTAATTTAAGTAATATTTCACCAATTTTAATGCTTATTTTCTTGTTTTTGAGAGCTCAGTTTTTGCAGTGTAATGTGCAATAATCAAGACGTCAGGCGTCCGGAGATATATTTACTAAATCAGCTGATTTTTGAACGTGTACTTTGGCTCGTTTGTTGTTCCTTTATCCAGATAATTAGTCTGTCATTATGGTGATTTGAGTGATGGGAGCTTTGATCTCAGAGGGGTCAGCTTTGGTTTGAGAGGTTGGACATGAGGACACGTTGTGATTGGAGAGAACTGGATGCTTGTGACTGCAGAGCGATTCATGTTGTGAAACAGGCTCGTTCAGATGCTCGGTGTTTGGTGGGTGTTTGGTTTAAACTTCTACAAATGTGAAATTCACGTCTTGAGTTTCAGACGTGAATTTCACATTATTGTTTTGTGTGAAAATCGTGTGCTGCCCCCGATATACAGGTCGGCGTCGGGGCTCAAGAGCGACATAAAATATGATCCATCTCTAATCATTAGTAAGGAAGCACAGAGTAAGAGTAGTTCCAATAAGGAACCCTTATTTTCGTTTTGTACCTCCATCAAACACAGCCAGGAAGGCCAGGATCAGGAAGGGGGCCCTCTTCCCCACGAACTCGTACATCACGCTGCCGAACGGAGCTCCGACTGAAACACACACCAGCATCCACTGACGTTACACACACACACATGTTTTATGTCTGAATCTTTCTTTGTGGGAATAAATGCAGGATTTAGACCATGAAAGCGAGGACGTGATGAACGGGCTGTTTCAGGGTGAAGACGGTGGAGACACACTGAGCTGGTTTAGAAATGACAGAATGGAAAAACTCCTTACAGACTTTAGACTTCACTTCATCTGAGAAGCAGGTATTTACTCTTCACTCGACTGCATTTGTCTGATAACGCTCTTGGTGTTTGTTATAGCTGCGTTTCGACCAAAGGAACTAAACCCGGAGCAGGAACCTTTGGAGGAACTCACTGTTTTTCCACTGGGGACCAGGGTCTGAATGTAGTTCTGGGGTCTTTATTTTACCTCCTAAAAAGTCCCTGCTCGGAGGGTAGTACTGAAAGTACTGGTACTTTGGGGGGGGGGCCTTGCCTTGCAGTGAATTTCTGAACGGGTGAGTAGAGGCTTCTGGCTTTAACTGGAGAATGTCGGCTGTTTTTCTACGACTGCTCGTCTCTTTTCCGCCGTTGTTTGCAAACCAATAAATCACAGTCAACAAAAGCTGCACACGTCTCGCCGCTGTGAGATCGTATGTTGGCATTAAATATATTGAAAATAGCAGCCAGCAGGCAGCGGTGTGTTTACACTAAATACTGGGTCGTAAGTTGTTGTTTTAAGTTTTCATCAGTCAGCAGGTTTCTACGCAGACCTGAGGTCGGTCTCCTCCTCTCCAAAACAAGCGAACAGCTGATCACAGCAGGTAATAAAGCTCGGCTTGTCGGCTGTAGTTTTAATAACCTTCCAAACTGTTGCAATTTTATTTCTGAGTTGCTTTTTCAGCACAGCCTGTAGTTTGTCATCATATTCCATCAAATCTGATGTTCATGTATAAATGTTGCTCATGGATAGTGGTTATAAATCTCTGTGTACGGCGTGCAGGTCTTTGCAGGTCTTCAGACCGCGGTGGAAACGCACATAACAGAGGGCTGAAGGAACCTTTTAGTTCCTTGAAAAGAGATCTGGGGACTAAAAAGTCTTTTGGTCGAAAAGCAGCTATGTGTCCTGTAGTGTGGGGTACTGGTCCTGGTCTTGGCTCAGTCTCGCCCTCCCTTGGTCTCGTTTTCGGTGGTTAACCCAAGCTGAAAGCAGACGAGGTGGCCGAGTGGTTAAGGCGATGGACTGCTAATCCATTGTGCTCTGCACGCGTGGGTTCGAATCCCATCCTCGTCGCAGCATAGTTTTCTTTATTCTGCTATGATTATGTAGCTGCTGCGTGATTACAGCCCAGTAAGGCTTCTCAACAGAAATGTCCTGGTCCTGGTCCACTGCAGCACACACTGAGTACAAACAAACTCCATTAGAGCTCATTCCCTTGTGTGTTGACCGACAGCTTTGGCTCCTGCTCGTCCCCCATGTCGTACAAAGTTTAAAGAGGAACAAGGCAAAAATGGCCACTTTAGTTCACTACATCTAACCAAGCATCACTGCGTGAAGTCCACCACCTGACCCAGCAGGTGACCTGGATCTGACTTTCACTATAAAACACAATCAAAAGCAGACGAGGTGGCCGAGTGGTTGAAGGCGATGGACTGCTAATCCTTTGTGCTCTGCACAGAGGACAGAGAACTGTCTCTGTCCGTCCATCCAAGAGCGTGAGCACGACGGGAGTTGTCGTGGCCGAGTGGTTAAGGCGATGGACTAGAAATCCATTGGGGTCTCCCCGCGCAGGTTCGAATCCTGCCGACAACGAGGTCTTCTTTACACACCTCACTCATGTCTCTGACAATTAATGTGCCCTCCCCCCGCACCCAATCCTTGCCATCGCATCAGACATCCAAGGCATCTTTAAGACACCCCGCAAAGGGACCTGGCTTTGACTTTAACTGTAAAAGTCTGTTTTGTTATGTTCAATGTCACATGACCTTTCAATAAAACATCAAATGTTTCATTGATTACAAGTGTACTAAGGAGTATGGTTACACTACTTTCTATAATTTCCCGGTTTTCTCTATTCCACAGAGCTTGAGTGAAGGAAAAGGAATTCAATACTTTGCAGTCATATGTAACAATCCTGGGAGGTGACCTGGAAATTCTCCAGGAAAAGACACAAGACAAAAACTGTGAAGAACCACCCGCTGGTTGTCTTCAGGCAGTTCTCGGTTGAACTGGTGCAAAAAGTCCCGTTGTGGTCTTTAAGTCAATCATCAGGTCAGGCTGCTTAGAACCACAAGCAAACACAAGGACTGCTGGAGAATGCGGGCATCGATCCCGCTACCTCTCGCATGCTAAGCGAACGCTCTACCATTTGAGCTAATTCCCCTGTGCGAGGAGCAGGCACCTAACTCGTCCCCTCTGCCTCCCCTCCGTGCCACGCCGTTCCGAAACTACACAAGACAAACTGTAAGTGGCCTGATTTCGACTTTCACTGCAAAAGCAAGCCAGCAACAGACGAGGTGGCCGAGTGGTTAAGGCGATGGACTGCTAATCCATTGTGCTCTGCACGCATGGGTTCGAATCCCATCCTCGTCGCAGTATAGTTTACTTTAGTCTGTTCTAATAAGTGAGTTGACCGACCACTTATACAGCGCCTGAGGCTTTTAGTGTAAAAACACTGACACTCAGTTGAGCTGAAAGAATGAGGCTCATATTTTAAATGATCAGAACGTCTCTCTCTTCTTCTACCGCACACACACTTCCTTCCTGCCAGATCAACTCAGCTGTTCAGGCTGTGTTCTCTCTCAGGAACTGAAACCATGAGATCGAGACAGAAACAGTTTTTTAAATGCAGCTTTAAAGCCCACAGATTTTCAGTGAACTGCTCTGAGACTTCACAGGGGAATTAGCTCAAATGGTAGAGCGCTCGCTTAGCATGCGAGAGGTAGCGGGATCGATGCCCGCATTCTCCAGGAGGCTTTTAACCCTTTCCTCTCTGCACTGTCTCATCATGTGATCAGCGGAGCAGGAAGTGTACTCAAGTACAAAAACTTTGTCAAGTGAAAGTCCTGCATTCGAAGCTTTGCTCTAAGTCCACAGGTGTTATCATGAACGAGATCATCTCTGATCTTATCTACTAAACAGGAAACAGTCAGGTTTCATGGAGCAAACAGTCTAAAACCATCTGAGCTCGTCTGCTTTCTGAGACACAAACTTTCCAGCAGCCACGTTCACAGTCTGCAGGAGGAGAGACTGACGGTCAGAGCACAGCCTTCTGGTGGAGAGGCCTTTAACATGCATGTCCTCGGTCTCTCACACCAAAGACATGTGTCTTATCCACTGCTCCATCACCACCTACACATTTATTCATTTAGCTGACGCTTTTATCCAAAGCGACTTACAATTGCTATACATATCAGAGGTCGCACGAGGAGCAACGAGGGGTTAAGTGTCTTGCTCAGGGACACAATGGTGGATGGGTCTCTCACACCAAAGGCACAGTCTTAACCATTGCGCCATCACCACCCTCACTTAATGAGCCTCGTACACATTTCTACATGTGAGCAGCCTGTGAAGACAGAAATAGTTTGTGTTCCAACAAACAGAAGTGATGAGAAAACTCCAACTCTGTTTTGTTCCCTTTTATGTCACTGAAATATGAAAGTTCAATAAAACACCATCAAATGTTTCAGTGATCACACGAGTACTAAGTACTAAATACTCACAGTACTTTCTATGATGTCCATGTATTCTGTCCTCCACACAGCAGGAACACATGTTGTCGTGGCCGAGTGGTTAAGGCGATGGACTAGAAATCCATTGGGGTCTCCCCGCGCAGGTTCGAATCCTGCCGACAACGAGCTCTTGTTTACACACCTGATCAAATACTCTGACAGCTGATTTGTCTTGTAGACGTTTGCACAGATAAGCAGCCTGCGAGGGTGAAAACAGCTGTTTGTGCTCCAACATGCAGCTCTATGTGTCTCATGTCTTTCACACTGCTGGACAAGAACATGAGTTTTCGTGGCCGAGTGTTTAAGGCGATGGACTTGAAATCCGTTGGGGTCTCCCCGTGCAGACGACAGGGTCTTCTTTACACACCTATCAACTACATTTAAAGTGTCTCGTAGACATTGTGAACTGTCCCTCCAGGTGTTTGTTTATGTATTATAAAACGGGTAGCTCAAATCAAGCCATCTGATTGGTTCATAGTCTTCTCAGTAGCTGCTCCTAATCTTTGGAACACTTTACCTGTTCAGATCAGAAACTCCTGACACTTTCAAATCTTTGCTAAAGACCTTTTTTATTCATTGGCCTTCAAACAGAGCTGAGTAGTCACATTTACTTTATTTTTTACTTTATTTATTTCCACTGTTTTCCACGTCGTCAGTTTTGGAGGTGAGCTCAGCCACTTGTTCCTTCAGGGCTGCCAATTCAGTCTTCTCTCCGGCCATATCATCTTCCATGCCTCTCATCCGGTCCTCCACCTGTTCCAGTCTCCATGACAACTCTTTGAAATCCGACTTGATCCTGTTTATTGCAGTCAGGACACTGTCAAACTTTAAACTGGAGTCGCTCTTCAGGGCTGTAGCTTCTGAAATTCCCGCTGCTCCCGAATTTTGCACGCTAGTAGTTAGCATGCTAACATCTTCCTCTGTATCCTCCAGGCGGTCGGCCTCGTTCTGAGCCTTTTTTTAAAGGGCCCGAGGCAGTTTTAGATCGTTTGGTCGACATTTCTTAGGTCCCAGACTGAAGCTAGTTCTGAGATGTCCGGTCGTTTTCAACACAGGGTTATTCAACTTTCCGACGGAGGGAGAGAGCAAAAGTGTAACCGCTCAGCTCTGCGCCATAGCCACGCCCCCTTTCCACTGTTGTTTGTCATGTATATTTGTTGGCTATTGTGGAAAGCACTTTGTTTTTAAACGTGTTATATAAATAAACTTGAACTTGAACATATAATGAGCGTATATAACGGGTATCATGTCAAATTCCTTTGCACAGATCTGTGTCACTCTGCACAAACAGGGTTCCAGTTATAGCCTGGTCTGAGCTTCGTGTGGGTCTCAGCCACTTTTACACCTGATATTAAAATGTGATCCGATACAGATCTCATCGATAAAGGTCGCATTTTACCAGCGATAAATAAATAAATAAAACTAATGAGAGAGAGAAATCACTGCTTTTATGCGATTCTACATTTAGAAAACACAGCAGTGCACCACTCGCCCAGATGTTTTCATAAGTGTGTGTTGATGAAATAAAACAAAGTCAAAGTGCAGGCTAGTGCCTCAGTTAGCCTGCTTTCTTTTTGCCACACTTGGTTTTATAAAAGCAATATCTCGCCCTTTAACTGTGATATAACAAGCGTAAACCACGGCCTGTCGTGAGCGACTGCTTAATTATATCTACGGTGAACACTTGGTTTATGTTTAAGTAACTAGTGGTTAAAGTTAGTGCGGGTCTGCAGCGAATGAATGTAATGTGATGGAAACACGACTGTATGTGTGTGAGTCTCACTCAGGACGCCCATAGCCAGTCCTCCCAGTGCGATGCCCATGGCGATGCCTCTCTCCTCATCATCTGTGTACACACTGGCCAGCATACCCAGACCTGCACACAAACACACACGTGCATGAGGATACGTTGTTCTTCTTCAGTGGTGGCAAACACTCACTGCGGATGGAACAGTGTTTGTTGTTTGAGCGTGAAAGCGTCGACCTGCCACAGAGGAGAAGGACGAGCCGATGCCCTGCAGGGAGCGAGCGAAGAACAGCAGAGCGTATGTGCCTGAGAACGCAAACACTGACACACACATTCATATGGTTAGACGTTTATTGGTAGAGGACGCACTGTCATCACCGTGTGTGTGTTTGTGTGAGTGTGTTGTCTGGTCTTACTGATGGTTGACACGAACATGATGATGAAACCAGCAAACATGGGGATGTGATACCCGACCCTACGGAGACAAAGAGAGCCGGTGAGCTGATGCAACATGTGAAAACATCGTTACAAACACACATTCATCTGATGATGTCTAACAGTTTCTAACGACTTATCCACCAAGTCCTAACAGTTTCTAACGATTTATCCACCAAGTCCTAACAGTTCCTAACGATTTGTCCACCAAGTCCTAACAGTTTCTAATGATTTATCCGACAAGTCCTAACAGTTCCAAACAATTTATCCACAAAGTCCTAACAGTTCCTAACGATTTACCCACGAATTCCTAACAGTTCCAAACAATTTATCCACCAAGTCCAAACAGTTCCAAACAATTTGTCCACCAAGTCCTAACAGTTCCTAACGATTTGTCCACCAAGTCCTAACAGTTTCTAACGATTTATCCACCAAGTCCAAACAGTTCCTAACGATTTATCCACCAAGTCCAAACAGTTCCTAACGATTTATCCACCAAGTCCAAACAGTTCCTAACGATTTATCCACCAAGTCCAAACAGTTCCTAACGATTTGTCCACCAAGTCCTAACAGTTCCTAACGATTTGTCCACCAAGTCCTAACAGTTTCTAATGATTTATCCAACAAGTCCTAACAGTTCCTAACGATTTGTCCACCAAGTCCTAACAGTTTCTAATGATTTATCCAACAAGTCCTAACAGTTCCAAACAATTTGTCCACCAAGTCCTAACAGTTTCTAACGATTTGTCCACCAAGTCCTAACAGTTTCTAATGATTTATCCGACAAGTCCTAACAGTTCCAAACAATTTATCCACAAAGTCCTAACAGTTCCTAACGATTTACCCACGAATTCCTAACAGTTCCAAACAATTTATCCACCAAGTCCAAACAGTTCCAAACAATTTGTCCACCAAGTCCTAACAGTTCCTAACGATTTGTCCACCAAGTCCTAACAGTTTCTAATGATTTATCCGACAAGTCCTAACAGTTCCAAACAATTTATCCACAAAGTCCTAACAGTTCCTAACGATTTACCCACGAATTCCTAACAGTTCCAAACAATTTATCCACCAAGTCCAAACTGTTCCAAACAATTTGTCCACCAAGTCCTAACAGTTCCAAACAATTTATTCACCAAGTCCTAACAGTTCCAAACGATTTACCCACCAATTCCTAACAGTTCCAAACAATTTGTCCACCAAGTCCTAACAGTTCCAAACAATTTATTCACCAAGTCCTAACAGTTCCTAACGATTTACCCACCAATTCCTAACAGTTCCAAACAATTTGTCCACTAAGTCCAAACAGTTCCAAACAATTTATCCACCAAGTCCTAACAGTTCCTAACGATTTACCCACCAATTCCTAACAGTTCCAAACAATTTATTCACCAAGTCCTAACAGTTCCTAACGATTTACCCACCAATTCCTAACAGTTCCTAACAATTTATCCACCAAGTCCTAACAGTTTCTAACGACTTATCCACCAAGTCCTAACAGTTCCTAATGATATGCACATTTTACTGCACTGTTTGTCTGACAAATTTTAGCTTCCGATTGACATCAGTTTCAGATACAGAGAACATGTATTTGACTGGCCAAGGCAGAAGTTGCTGGTGTTACAACATATTCTGGCTCCACTATGAAGAGACAACAGAAGTTGTCACAGTTAAAATTCTATCGGCTTTCATCACTTTTGCTCCATTTTATGGCACTGTAATATGTAAGTTCAACAAAACAACATTAAATGTTTCAATGATCACATGTATTCTGTATTCCACACAGCTACAACAAAACATGTGTTGTCGTGGCCGAGTGGTTAAGGCGATGGACTCGAAATCCATTGGGGTTTCCCCGCGCAGGTTCGAATCCTGCCGACAACGAGCACTTTACACTCCTCCATCAATTCCTCTGACAGTAATTATATCTAATAGACAGTTCTACATGTGAGGATGAAGACATTTCTGTTTGTGTTCCAGCATACAGCACTGAAGAGATGACATGAGAAAGTAACGTTGAATAAAGATGCTAAACTGATTTCAGCTCTTCGTAGGTGGGTGTTTTATGTGACTGTGGATCTTTCAGATCAATTTGAGAAGAGCCTATGATCATGTTCCACATTTTATCTTGTGTTGTGCAGTTTGGGGCTGCTCGAATGCTGCTTGAACAAACACATTACTGTAGAAAAAGTACTGCTAACATGAGCTAACTAGCAAAAATGCTGCATCTTAGTACATAATGACGTTACTGTTATACATTTGTTAGGTAACCCAAGGTCTAGATTATCTCTGTTTCTTATTCATGGGTTTGAACTGCAACAGTTCCTAATTATTTACACTCCTAATGATTCCCAACAATTTATCCACGAAGTCCTAACAGTTCCTAACGATTTATCCACCAATTCCTAACAGTTCCAAACAATTTGTCCACCAAGTCCAAACAGTTCCAAACAATTTATCCACCAAGTCCTAACAGTTCCAAACAATTTGTCCACCAAGTCCAAACAGTTCCAAACAATTTATCCACCAATTCCTAACAGTTCCAAACAATTTGTCCACCAAGTCCAAACAGTTCCAAACGATTTACCCACCAAGTCCTAACAGTTCCTAATGATTTAGCCGCCAATTCCTAACAGTTCCAAACAATTTGTCCACCAATTCCTAACAGTTCCAAACAATTTGTCCACCAAGTCCAAACAGTTCCAAACAATTTACCCACCAATTACTAACAGTTCCAAACAATTTATCCACCAAGTCCTAACAGTTCCAAACAATTTATCCACCAAGTCCTAACAGTTCCTAACGATTTACCCACGAATTCCTAACAGTTCCAAACAATTTGTCCACCAAGTCCAAACAGTTCCAAACAATTTGTCCACCAAGTCCTAACAGTTCCAAACAATTTGTCCACCAAGTCCTAACAGTTCCAAACAATTTGTCCACCAAGTCCAAACAGTTCCAAACAATTTATCCACCAAGTCCTAACAGTTCCTAACGATTTACCCACCAATTCCTAACAGTTCCAAACAATTTGTCCACCAAGTCCAAACAGTTCCAAACAATTTATCCACCAAGTCCTAACAGTTCCAAACGATTTACCCACCAATTCCTAACAGTTCCAAACAATTTGTCCACCAAGTCCAAACAGTTCCAAACAATTTATCCACCAATTCCTAACAGTTTCTAACGACTTATCCACCAAGTCCAAACAGTTCCAAACAATTTATCCACCAATTCCTAACAGTTCCAAACAATTTGTCCACCAAGTCCAAACAGTTCCAAACAATTTATCCACCAAGTCCTAACAGTTCCAAACAATTTGTCCACCAAGTCCTAACAGTTCCAAACAATTTATCCACCAATTCCTAACAGTTTCTAACGACTTATCCACCAAGTCCAAACAGTTCCTAACAATTTATCCACCAATTACTAACAGTTCTTAACGATTTACCCAACAAGTCCTAACAGTTCCTAATGATATGCACATTTTACTGCACTGTTTGTCTGACAAATTTTAGCTTCCGATTGACATCAGTTTCAGATACAGAGAACATGTATTTGACTGGCCAAGGCAGAAGTTGCTGGTGTTACAACATATTCTGGCTCCACTATGAAGAGACAACAGAAGTTGTCACAGTTAAAATTCTATCGGCTTTCATCACTTTTGCTCCATTTTATGGCACTGTAATATGTAAGTTCAACAAAACAACATTAAATGTTTCAATGATCACATGTATTCTGTATTCCACACAGCTACAACAAAACATGTGTTGTTGTAGCCGAGTGGTTAAGGCGATGGACTCGAAATCCATTGGGGTTTCCCCGCGCAGGTTCGAATCCTGCCGACAACGAGCACTTTACACTCCTCCATCAATTCCTCTGACAGTAATTATATCTAATAGACAGTTCTACATGTGAGGATGAAGACATTTCTGTTTGTGTTCCAGCATACAGCACTGAACAGATGACATGAGAAAGTAACGTTGAATAAAGATGCTAAACTGATTTCAGCTCTTCGTAGGTGGGTGTTTTATGTGACTGTGGATCTTTCAGATCAATTTGAGAAGAGCCTATGATCATGTTCCACATTTTATCTTGTGTTGTGCAGTTTGGGGCTGCTCGAATGCTGCTTGAACAAACACTTTACTGTAGAAAAAGTACTGCTAACATGAGCTAACTAGCAAAAATGCTGCATCTTAGTACATAATGACGTACTGTTATACATTTGTTAGGTAACCCAAGGTCTAGATTATCTCTGTTTCTTATTCATGGGTTTGAACTGCAACAGTTCCTAATTATTTACACTCCTAATGATTCCCAACAATTTATCCACCGAAGTCCTAACAGTTCCTAACGATTTATCCACCAATTCCTAACAGTTCCAAACAATTTGTCCACCAAGTCCAAACAGTTCCAAACAATTTATCCACCAAGTCCTAACAGTTCCAAACAATTTGTCCACCAAGTCCAAACAGTTCCAAACAATTTATCCACCAATTCCTAACAGTTCCAAACAATTTGTCCACCAAGTCCAAACAGTTCCAAACGATTTACCCACCAAGTCCTAACAGTTCCTAATGATTTAGCCGCCAATTCCTAACAGTTCCAAACAATTTGTCCACCAATTCCTAACAGTTCCAAACAATTTACCCACCAATTCCTAACAGTTCCAAACAATTTGTCCACCAAGTCCAAACAGTTCCAAACGATTTACCCACCAATTCCTAACAGTTCCAAACAATTTGTCCACCAAGTCCAAACAGTTCCAAACAATTTATCCACCAATTCCTAACAGTTCCAAACAATTTGTCCACCAAGTCCAAACAGTTCCAAACAATTTATCCACCAATTCCTAACAGTTTCTAACGACTTATCCACCAAGTCCAAACAGTTCCAAACAATTTATCCACCAATTCCTAACAGTTCCAAACAATTTGTCCACCAAGTCCAAACAGTTCCAAACAATTTGTCCACCAAGTCCAAACAGTTCCAAACAATTTATCCACCAAGTCCTAACAGTTCCAAACAATTTGTCCACCAAGTCCTAACAGTTCCAAACAATTTATCCACCAATTCCTAACAGTTTCTAACGACTTATCCACCAAGTCCAAACAGTTCCTAACAATTTATCCACCAATTACTAACAGTTCTTAACGATTTACCCAACAAGTCCTAACAGTTCCTAATGATATGCACATTTTACTGCACTGTTTGTCTGACAAATTTTAGCTTCCGATTGACATCAGTTTCAGATACAGAGAACATGTATTTGACTGGCCAAGGCAGAAGTTGCTGGTGTTACAACATATTCTGGCTCCACTATGAAGAGACAACAGAAGTTGTCACAGTTAAAATTCTATCGGCTTTCATCACTTTTGCTCCATTTTATGGCACTGTAATATGTAAGTTCAACAAAACAACATTAAATGTTTCAATGATCACATGTATTCTGTATTCCACACAGCTACAACAAAACATGTGTTGTTGTAGCCGAGTGGTTAAGGCGATGGACTCGAAATCCATTGGGGTTTCCCCGCGCAGGTTCGAATCCTGCCGACAACGAGCACTTTACACTCCTCCATCAATTCCTCTGACAGTAATTATATCTAATAGACAGTTCTACATGTGAGGATGAAGACATTTCTGTTTGTGTTCCAGCATACAGCACTGAACAGATGACATGAGAAAGTAACGTTGAATAAAGATGCTAAACTGATTTCAGCTCTTCGTAGGTGGGTGTTTTATGTGACTGTGGATCTTTCAGATCAATTTGAGAAGAGCCTATGATCATGTTCCACATTTTATCTTGTGTTGTGCAGTTTGGGGCTGCTCGAATGCTGCTTGAACAAACACTTTACTGTAGAAAAGTACTGCTAACATGAGCTAACTAGCAAAAATGCTGCATCTTAGTACATAATGACGTACTGTTATACATTTGTTAGGTAACCCAAGGTCTAGATTATCTCTGTTTCTTATTCATGGGTTTGAACTGCAACAGTTCCTAATTATTTACACTCCTAATGATTCCCAACAATTTACCCACCAATTACTAACAGTTCCAAACAATTTATCCACCAAGTCCTAACAGTTCCAAACAATTTATCCACCAAGTCCTAACAGTTCCTAACGATTTACCCACGAATTCCTAACAGTTCCAAACAATTTGTCCACCAAGTCCAAACAGTTCCAAACAATTTGTCCACCAAGTCCTAACAGTTCCAAACAATTTGTCCACCAAGTCCTAACAGTTCCAAACAATTTGTCCACCAAGTCCAAACAGTTCCAAACAATTTATCCACCAAGTCCTAACAGTTCCTAACGATTTACCCACCAATTCCTAACAGTTCCAAACAATTTGTCCACCAAGTCCAAACAGTTCCAAACAATTTATCCACCAAGTCCTAACAGTTCCAAACGATTTACCCGCCAATTCCTAACAGTTCCAAACAATTTGTCCACCAAGTCCAAACAGTTCCAAACAATTTATCCACCAATTACTAACAGTTCTTAACGATTTACCCAACAAGTCCTAACAGTTCCTAATGATATGCACATTTTACTGCACTGTTTGTCTGACAAATTTTAGCTTCCGATTGACATCAGTTTCAGATACAGAGAACATGTATTTGACTGGCCAAGGCAGAAGTTGCTGGTGTTACAACATATTCTGGCTCCACTATGAAGAGACAACAGAAGTTGTCACAGTTAAAATTCTATCGGCTTTCATCACTTTTGCTCCATTTTATGGCACTGTAATATGTAAGTTCAACAAAACAACATTAAATGTTTCAATGATCACATGTATTCTGTATTCCACACAGCTACAACAAAACATGTGTTGTTGTAGCCGAGTGGTTAAGGCGATGGACTCGAAATCCATTGGGGTTTCCCCGCGCAGGTTCGAATCCTGCCGACAACGAGCACTTTACACTCCTCCATCAATTCCTCTGACAGTAATTATATCTAATAGACAGTTCTACATGTGAGGATGAAGACATTTCTGTTTGTGTTCCAGCATACAGCACTGAAGAGATGACATGAGAAAGTAACGTTGAATAAAGATGCTAAACTGATTTCAGCTCTTTGTAGGTGGGTGTTTTATGTGACTGTGGATCTTTCAGATCAATTTGAGAAGAGCCTATGATCATGTTCCACATTTTATCTTGTGTTGTGCAGTTTGGGGCTGCTCGAATGCTGCTTGAACAAACACTTTACTGTAGAAAAAGTACTGCTAACATGAGCTAACTAGCAAAAATGCTGCATCTTAGTACATAATGACGTACTGTTATACATTTGTTAGGTAACCCAAGGTCTAGATTATCTCTGTTTCTTATTCATGGGTTTGAACTGCAACAGTTCCTAATTATTTACACTCCTAATGATTCCCAACAATTTATCCACGAAGTCCTAACAGTTCCAAACGATTTATCCACTAAGTCCTAACAGTTCCAAACGATTTACCCGCCAATTCCTAACAGTGCCTAACGATTTATCCACCGAGTCGTAACAGTTCCAAACAATTTACCCACCAATTCCTAACAGTTCCAAACAATTTGTCCACCAAGTCCAAACAGTTCCAAACGATTTACCCACCAAGTCCTAACAGTTCCAAACAATTTACCCACCAATTCCTAACAGTTCCAAACAATTTGTCCACCAAGTCCAAACAGTTCCAAACGATTTACCCACCAAGTCCTAACAGTTCCAAACAATTTACCCACCAATTCCTAACAGTTCCAAACAATTTGTCCACCAATTCCTAACAGTTCCAAACAATTTACCCACCAATTCCTAACAGTTCCAAACAATTTGTCCACGAAGTCCAAACAGTTCCAAACAATTTACCCACCAATTCCTAACAGTTCCAAACAATTTGTCCACCAAGTCCAAACAGTTCCTAATGATTTAGCCACCAATTCCTAACAGTTCCAAACAATTTGTCCACCAAGTCCTAACAGTTCCAAACGATTTACCCACCAATTCCTAACAGTTCCAAACAATTTGTCCACCAAGTCCTAACAGTTCCAAACGATTTACCCACCAATTCCTAACAGTTCCAAACAATTTGTCCACCAAGTCCAAACAGTTCCTAATGATTTAGCCACCAATTCCTAACAGTTCCAAACAATTTGTCCACCAAGTCCTAACAGTTCCAAACGATTTACCCACCAATTCCTAACAGTTCCAAACAATTTGTCCACCAAGTCCAAACAGTTCCAAACAATTTATCCACCAAGTCCTAACAGTTCCTAACGATTTACCCACCAATTCCTAACAGTTCCAAACAATTTGTCCACCAAGTCCAAACAGTTCCAAACAATTTATCCACCAAGTCCTAACAGTTCCAAACAATTTGTCCACCAAGTCCAAACAGTTCCTAACAATTTATCCACCAATTACTAACAGTTCTTAACGATTTACCCAACAAGTCCTAACAGTTCCTAATGATATGCACATTTTACTGCACTGTTTGTCTGACAAATTTTAGCTTCCGATTGACATCAGTTTCAGATACAGAGAACATGTATTTGACTGGCCAAGGCAGAAGTTGCTGGTGTTACAACATATTCTGGCTCCACTATGAAGAGACAACAGAAGTTCTCACAGTTAAAATTCTATCGGCTTTCATCACTTTTGCTCCATTTTATGGCACTGTAATATGTAAGTTCAACAAAACAACATTAAATGTTTCAATGATCACATGTATTCTGTATTCCACACAGCTACAACAAAACATGTGTTGTTGTGGCCGAGTGGTTAAGGCGATGGACTCGAAATCCATTGGGGTTTCCCCGCGCAGGTTCGAATCCTGCCGACAACGAGCACTTTACACTCCTCCATCAATTCCTCTGACAGTAATTATATCTAATAGACAGTTCTACATGTGAGGATGAAGACATTTCTGTTTGTGTTCCAGCATACAGCACTGAACAGATGACATGAGAAAGTAACGTTGAATAAAGATGCTAAACTGATTTCAGCTCTTCGTAGGTGGGTGTTTTATGTGACTGTGGATCTTTCAGATCAATTTGAGAAGAGCCTATGATCATGTTCCACATTTTATCTTGTGTTGTGCAGTTTGGGGCTGCTCGAATGCTGCTTGAACAAACACTTTACTGTAGAAAAAGTACTGCTAACATGAGCTAACTAGCAAAAATGCTGCATCTTAGTACATAATGACGTTACTGTTATACATTTGTTAGGTAACCCAAGGTCTAGATTATCTCTGTTTCTTTTTCATGGGTTTGAACTGCAACAGTTCCTAATTATTTACACTCCTAATGATTCCCAACAATTTATCCACCAAGTCCTAACAGTTCCAAACGATTTATCCACCAATTCCTAACAGTTCCAAACGATTTACCCGCCAATTCCTAACAGTTCCAAACGATTTATCCACTAAGTCCTAACAGTTCCAAACGATTTACCCGCCAATTCCTAAAAGTTTCTAACGATTTATCCACCAAGTCCTAACAGTTTCTAACGATTTATCCACCAAGTCCTAACAGTTTCTAACGATTTATCCACCAATTCCTAACAGTTCCAAACGATTTACCCGCCAATTCCTAACAGTTCCAAACGATTTATCCACTAAGTCCTAACAGTTCCAAACGATTTACCCGCCAATTCCTAAAAGTTTCTAACGATTTATCCACCAAGTCCTAACAGTTTCTAACGATTTATCCACCAAGTCCTAACAGTTTCTAACGATTTATCCACCAATTCCTAACAGTTCCAAACGATTTACCCGCCAATTCCTAACAGTTCCAAACGATTTATCCACTAAGTCCTAACAGTTCCAAACAATTTACCCGCCAATTCCTAAAAGTTTCTAACGATTTATCCACCAAGTCCTAACAGTTTCTAACGATTTACCCACCAATTCCTAACACTTCCAAACAATTTATCCACCAAGTCCTAACAGTTCCAAACGATTTATCCACTAAGTCCTAACAGTTCCAAACGATTTACCCGCCAATTCCTAAAAGTTTCTAACGATTTATCCACCAAGTTCTAACAGTTTCTAACGATTTATCCACCAAGTCCTAACAGTTTCTAACGATTTATCCACCAATTCCTAACACTTCCAAACAATTTATCCACCAAGTCCAAACAGTTCCAAACGATTTATCCACCAATTCCTAACAGTTCCTAACGATTTATCCACCAATTCCTAACAGTTCCAAACAATTTATCCACCAAGTCCAAACAGTTCTTAACGATTTACCCAACAAGTCCTAACAGTTCCTAACGATTTATCCACCAATTCCTAACACTTCCAAACAATTTATCCACCAAGTCCTAACAGTTCCAAACGATTTACCCGCCAATTCCTAACAGTTCCAAACGATTTATCCACTAAGTCCTAACAGTTCCAAACGATTTACCCGCCAATTCCTAAAAGTTTCTAACGATTTATCCACCAATTCCTAACACTTCCAAACAATTTATCCACCAAGTCCTAACAGTTCCTAACGGTTTACCCGCCAATTCCTAACAGTTCCAAACGATTTACCCGCCAATTCCTAAAAGTTTCTAACGATTTATCCACCAAGTTCTAACAGTTTCTAACGATTTATCCACCAAGTCCTAACAGTTTCTAACGATTTATCCACCAATTCCTAACAGTTCCAAACAATTTACCCGCCAAGTCCTAACAGTTCCTAACGATTTATCCACCAATTCCTAACACTTCCAAACAATTTATCCACCAAGTCCAAACAGTTCCAAACGATTTATCCACCAATTCCTAACAGTTCCTAACGATTTATCCACCAATTCCTAACAGTTCCAAACAATTTATCCACCAAGTCCAAACAGTTCTTAACGATTTACCCAACAAGTCCTAACAGTTCCTAACGATTTATCCACCAATTCCTAACACTTCCAAACAATTTATCCACCAAGTTCTAACAGTTCTTAACGATTTACCCACCAAGTCCTAACAGTTTCTAAGGATTAATCCACCAATTCCTTACAGTTCTTAACAATTTATCTACCACTTAACTTAAGTAAGTTTCCCAGACACCTCCCTACTTGGACTTTTTTGTGCTACACCTGCTTTTAGGAGTAATTTATGGGTACTAGAACAGGTATCCCCAGGTCATCAAATCTCTAGGTTAGACGCTGTCTCTCTTCTCTGCCTGCTTGTCGACTGACTGAAGCAGCTGAGTTGATAATGATGCACTATTATCCATTTGTTAGGTAACCCGAGGTCTAGATTATCTTTGTTTTGTTTCTTAGCTGACAGACTGACTGGCTCTATGACTGACTGTTGCATGTGGCTTCGTCACATTTAAGTCTTTATTAGTCACCTGAACCTGGCTCACAACTATTCTTGAACACTTTAGTGTTCAAAAATGTTGCTACAGGCCTTCCCTCAGTGCTTTAAACTATGAGGCTAACAAGTGACGACTGTGAGTAAGAACGTGTTGAACCAAGCTACATTGCCATCCTCAGAGCTGGAAGCATGGCTGGAATAAAGTAACTTAAAGAATGGGAGTTACATTCAGATCTATCAAAATTAAGCATATTGCACAACTGTTCTCTGACATGCAACTTATATTCCCCAAACGTTTTCAGACCTCATGTCTTTGGAGTGTCACCCCGAGTTGTGCGACATGTTATATTTGGATGGACGTGTAGTGAAGCTCCCGCTGGTGCACCCTCACTGTTAGAAGTAAAGAGACTGTTTGTACCTGTTAGTGAGCGGGCCAACGAACGGGTTGATGAGCAGCTGGACGAGAGCTTTAGAGGCAAACAACAAACCGACACGAACATTTTCCTCCTCCAGAAACGAACTGTCCTGAAGACAGGAGGACTCCTGCAGGAGGGAGGATAACATATTATCTCACCTGTAATCACTGATCGATCCTCGTCAGGTAAACGTCAGCTTCCACCTACTGTAGCATTAGCAGTCTCGTTGATCTGCAGGTCTGTGACCCAGCTGGTCTGGTCTGTCGGCTCGGTGCCAGAGGTCGGTTCGGTCCGGATCTCCTGCAGACTGAAGGTTGTGTTGTCGAACAGAGACACTAGATGAGGGAAGGTGGGAGGAGACGGCCGGGGGCTCTGCTCTGACTGTGTACCCAGGACTGGCGCACTGTAGCTGGGCAGAGAGAGCATGGAAGGCTGGGCAGTCTGGGGCTCCGGACTCGGATGCTCAATGGCGTAGAGGAACGTCGGGATGATCGGCACTGGATGAAGATTAATCGATTGATTCACTCATTGGTGGCTTGATTAAAATGAAGTTAATTAACAACATAAACATATTTACATGGTGAACAAATTTGTCTTTACAAGCCAGTTTGTAAACAGTGTCTCTGGGAATAAAATGCTCTGAGAGCTGCTCAAAACACAGCTGACGACTGAAAATGAGTGTTTAGCTCAACACACATTCTGCTTTGTTTATATTGTGTTGCGTTTATAAACAAGCGGGTGCACACCCACAAGTATCCATGCACAACTTACCAGCATATGCGTGCAAACAATGCAAAGTTAGATGTGACTGACCAGCCGCAGGGAGCAGTTAGATCTTGGCTTTAGTATCATCTCCTGAGCAGAACCCACATTTCCTTAAATCAGGGATTCATCCACAAACCAGAGGAAAACTTTAAGAGCTGCTGAGTGACTGAAATGTGCAACACATTCTCACACCCAACTATCTGACTAACTATCTGGATAGATTTTCAAAATAAAACTAGTGGTTAACGTTGTGAACCATCATAATTTGGTTAGGTTTAGAAAAAGATTGTGGTTTGGGTTAAAATAAGTACGTGACTCGTGTGTCCTTAGGTTACGTTACTCACTCTTAATACGAACGGAAGCTTGACCATGCGTCCCTATGTAATGACCTCGGAGGAGTAAGAAAGGGTTGAAATGTCAGAATTTGGTGAGATGAATGATTCATCATAACGGGAGTGAAAATAAACTGAAATGAGAGTTTACTTTCAGAACAATCAGTGTGTTTCAAGGTTTTTGGATATTTTTGATAGCAGTACAGTGACCTGTAAAACGTCTGTTATCTCGCTCCACCTGCAAAAAATGTTCATTTTGTCAGATATGAGACTAGACGTTAAGGTTGATGGTTTAAAGGCTTTCTTTTACAGGTTGGTGATTTCCTAACAACGTCCAAATAGTCTTGTAAATAATTATTTAACTTGGTGCTAATTATGGGTTAAAACTGCCTAAATAAATATGAACTGTGCACCAGTTCCCCTTTAATTCATACCAAATAACAGCATTCTGTACCGGAAGCTTCTGGGAAAATATTAGCAAATTACAGACTTATTTGACTTCTAAATATTTATTTTATATCCAAAGGAAGCGGATTAGTGAGTCAAGATTTATTCATTCATTCATTAAAGAGGGAAAAATGACTGAAATAAGTAAGAACATCAGAGGAGAAAAGAGCAGAGAAAAGGGGAGGAGATTTAATCTGAGAAGAGACCGAAGGAGACAACCGAGAACCGAGACTGCAGGCTTTAAAGTTCGAGGTCAGCAGGTCGAGTGTGTGGTTGACCTCTACATTCAGCTCGGAGTCTAACTGCAAACGACAGCTTTGACCTCCAGGTTTATAGTTGCGTCACTAATCTGTTTCTGAGACTTCATGAAGGAGGAATATAAGAGGACGATGGGTTAATGAATAAAGTCTGAATCCAGAGGGAACCTCCGGGTCTGAAAAGCGAAGCCCGAGCTGCAGAGCCTCAAACCTGCGTCCTCTCCAGCAGCCAGCAGGGGGCGACTCCACCGGCTGCAGAAAGAAAATGTTTCTCCTTGTCAGCTGATTTATTCCCCCAGTAAACTCTTTCCTGATGAGTTTATGGTCTCAGTCGCTAGTTTCAAGTCTTCTTCAACACAGCATGATGTTCATTTAGTAAATTATGGTCCCATTTAGAGGAACAGAGACCAGGAAGCAGGGGGGGCTTTAGGGCGGGGCTACAAGCTGATTGACTAGTCAAGACCCCTTGGTGATACTTGGTTAGTCTTAGGCATCATTTTTTGGACGTAAGGCTGGATGATCAAGTTTGCAAGAATAAAATCTGCAATGTCCGGTTAGTCTTTGAAGAGCAAATAGATAAGGCTCAGACGAAGATCAGGGGATGGGTTAAAATAACGTTACTTATGTGAGTTATCTCCAATCAACGATTTGTTTCAGAAGGGAAACAAACACCAGTGTCTTGGATGAAACATCGGAGGCTTTTTTTACAGATAAACTTTTAACGGTTCATTTATCCCATAGAGAAACTTCTCAAACCAACACATTTGGAGATACATGTGTTTCAGTGAGTCTTCCACACTACTAAATATAGATTTTTTTTTCTGACTGGCATCAGGATGTCGTTTGTTTCTAATCGCCCTTCTCTGTGGAGAAGGTCCAGATTTGAGTTTGGTTTCAGGTTCAAGCCTTCAGCTTCAGACTCTGATGATCTGCCAGGCCGGCTGTGTCATTGCTGTACTGTCCATTTAATGTGCGTTGGTGTACTCACCGACCACGGTGAGCAGCATGTTGTCGAGCAGCAGGGCGACACACACCACCACCAGGACGAGTCTGGGAGAACCGCGACTCTGATGGAGCCACGCCATGTCTACACAAACAGATGGTTTTTAGCATCTCTACAAATATTACACAAAATACTGCAGATAACCATGACAGGTGCAGATATTATTTATTAAAGCAGAAAATATTATCATTTCAAACAGCTAAACACATTTAAATGTCTGCGTACTATGCAGGTATAATGTTGACCATGTTAGGGGGCCGACCAGAGTTCATGTTCTGATACATGAAATTACATGACAGGACTTGCGTCATCGTCCATGTGGGCTGCGTCTCCCTATACCGACTCGACACTGATTGGTTGAACAGTTCCACGGGCAGCTTTGACCAGAATGAATGAATGAGGAATGTCCAGATGTCGCTACCTGCAGCACCAACTTAACTCACAACACATTCTCATCTCGATGCTTATCGGCAGTGTTTCAGTATAACACCAGCAGGAAAAGGGTGGTGGTGGCGCAGTGGATAAGACACATATCTTTGTGAGAGACCTGGGTGTGGCACACCATTGTGTCCCTGAGCAAGACTCTTAACCCCTCGTTGCTCCAGAGGTGTGCGACCTCTGACACATACAGCAGGTGGAAGTGGCTTTGGTGTGTCAGCTAAATGACTGATTATTGGTATAAAGACTCCAAGCGGTCCTTCTGCTCCTGCGTTTGGACCGGACCATAACTGTGTCCTTTTCTCAATGCTTTTCTCCGTGCTGTCTGAAAGCGTCAGTTTTGATGCATCGGGATGAGAACGTGTTGGTTAGCATCAGCTAACATTCAGTCAGAGGTGACATTTTACTGTAGAACAAGCTTACATTACGTTATCAGCTGTGAACAGCTGAGGCTGATGGGAAAGCCAAACGGTATTTGGTCACAAACAAAGTGTTGCACACGTTTTAATAAAGTTTTGACCTGATGACGATGAAAAGTTATTAGAGTTCATTCTGAGGGGAACATGAAGGTCTGAAGCACATCCAGCAGACGGGCAGAGAGTCACGCTGCTGCCATGACAACAAAGGAAAACATAAATAGACTTGATATTATTTGTTTTGTAGGTTTCTGTGCTGAATCCAGTTTTTAATGGTTTTAATGGTAACACACCAACAACGGCAGTGAAGAAGAATCAAGAAAGAAGGTATCAGCTCAGTGAAACACGGTGAGCTCTGCTGAGAACGTCAACGGAAACATTTGCATTTAAATGAACAAACAAACAGATGTTCCAGCTGTAAAATCTGTAGGATGTGTTTGTTGTTTAGCTTCCTAATGTCTCTGTGCTGCTCTAAAGCAGCTGAGAGCTCCTCCATATCACAGCTGATCTTTAATAAAACAGATATTAGTCTGAGCCGGACCCTCGTCCTGCCTGTCTGGACTCAGAGCCAGGCTAGCTGTTTCCCTCTGACTCCAGTCCTTATGCTAAGCTAGGCTAACCTTTCACAGTTGTTTCTTAACTGTGTTGCAGAGCGGCAGCCGGCAGCACGTCACTGACCAGGTGGTGGCGCTAACACAGCAGCTTTGTCAACCAAAAGAGAAGAAGAAGAGATTTAACCATTTCCAGCCACGCCAGCAGACTTTTCATTCAGCGCCATCATCAGGTCAACATGTTAATGCGTCCAATACTTCGCTTTATGACCATTTGCCATGCTGTTAGCTAACTCTGCTGCAGCTGATTTGTGCGTCTCGGCCACATAAACAGTAAATGAAATCTCACTTCTGTTAATCTTTGTTGGGAGTTGCACATGTGCAGTACGCAGGTAAGGACTACTAGCCAATCAGAAGCAAAGCGGGGCGGCTCCCGACAAGCAAGGTAACCACGGCTTCGTTTCAGCTGAAGGCTGAACCACCAGAACCAGGTTCAGAACCCGGACTGGAGCAAACGGCGAGTGATGAATCTGTAACACTTTTATGTTTCAGAGCGTTTAAACTGCGCTCTGTCTCTCTAACAGCTTCGTGTCCTCTGCCTGCCTGGGGGGGGGCTCTGACCTTATTAGCCACACTAGCCGCCAGGCGAGCATCACGCTGGGCGTTCCAGAGTGATGCAGATTACAGGTTACAGAGGCTGTGTGCAGTTCAGGAGCAGAGTGTTCTGTGGGAGACGGGGACGCCCTTTGGGCTTTTTAATTTCAAAAAAGAAATGTGTCACATTAAAGGGGAAAAGCCAAAAAGCAGAACATGAGCCGCGTGTTTGGACACACAGTGGACCTGAAGACGGTTTGAACGGCAGCATGGTCAGATTTCTGACTGTCTGCTCTGACTGCTGATTGGTTTAGAGGCTGTTTCCTGCCTCACTAACACGGTTACCTGACACACACACACCGTGTGTTACTGTCTCTGTGGGGACGTCTCATTGACATAATGTTCCCTAAACTGAAACCTGATTCTTATCCTGAAACCAGGCCGTGACCCTTTAAACCTGCAGGGCCCAGCAGTGTGGTCGGACCCCACATGTGTGACGGGCCCCTGATTCTGGGCCCCTGATTCTGGGCCCCACAAAGCCAGTTAAAGACACACCCACACTGTTCTTATCTCTGTCCATCTTGTTTGTTTCACCCACACCTCCCCCTCTCTCCCTAACTCTCTGCCTCTCTCCCCCTTTCTCCTTCTCTCTCCCCCTCCTTCCCACACCTCTCTCTCTCCCCTTCCCCTCTCCCTCTCCTTTTCTGCCTCTCTCCCCTCCCCCCTCCTTCCCATACTTCCCCCCTTTCTCCCCATCTCCTTCTCTCCCCCTCCTCTCCCTCTCTCTCTGCCTCTCTCTCCCCCTTTCTCCCCTCCTTCCCATACCTCCCCCTCTCTCCCTTCCTCTTCCTCTCTCCTCCCACTTTCTCCTTCTTCTCCCTCTCCCTCTTCCTCCCCTCCTTCCCACACCTCCCCCTCTCCCTCTTTTTCTCCCTCTCTTTCCCCCTCCCCTCTCTTTTCTGCCTCTCTCTCCCCCTCTCCCCTCCTTCCCACACCTCCCCCCTCCCTCTCCCTCTCTTCTCTAGTCTCTATCACAAGTAAAAAGTAAACGCAGGCTCAGCTGCTGACAGAGCAACAGGTGACAATCAACGATCAATACATGAGCCGAAGCAACATGTGATCAATACGCATCTATCATAGAAATATCAAAAGAAATAAAAACATAAAATGAAAATTAAATTTAGAAAAAATATAAGCTACAAAGAACAGACACATTTAAATCTAGCAAATCTAAATTAAAATACAGTAAATCAATGAAATATTACAAATCAAATTAAATGTACTTAAATATTTATATATATATAAATAAAATACATTTTAACAGCTCAGAGAATAAAAGCTCAGGTGAAACAAAACAGCTGAAATAATTTAAGCATAAATAAAAAACAGTTCCACTAAAACTGAACACTTAAAATTTAAACCTAAAATGTCTCGTTTACAAAATAAAAGCTCGACTAAATCAGCAAACCAGAAACAGGAAACCTGACGTGGACTGACTGAAGGAAACAGGTGGCTCCTACCTGGACCAGTGATGCTCCTGTTCTTGTTCCTGCAGCTGCTGACGGACCGACTATATATCTGACCTGAGGGGAGGAGAGAGGAAACGAGGAAACAAGGAGGCAAGGAGGGGAGGGAGGACATGAGGAGGAGGAGGAGGGGAGGTTTCTTTTATTCTGATCATGATAAAAACAGACAATATGGAGACGCACACACATCTACACACCGACAACGCAAATGATACAGCCTCTGACCTGTGTGTGTGTGTGTGTGTGTGTGTGTGTGTGTGTGTGTGTGTGTGTGTGTGTGTGTGTGTGTGTGTGTGTGAGTGTGAGTGTGTGTGTGAGTGTGTGTGAGTGTGTGTGTGTGTGTGTGTGTGAGTGTGTGTGTGTGAGTGTGTGTGTGTGAGTGTGTGTGTGTGTGTGTGTGTGTGTGAGAGTGTGTGTGTGTGTGTGTGTGTGTGTGAGAGTGTGTGTGTGTGTGTGTGAGTGTGCAGATGAGGGTGTGTCAGTAATTGTGAGCATCTGCTGTCCTTTTATTGAAGCCCTGGAACAACCTGCAGGCTGGAGACCTTATCACGCACACACATCTACACACACACACACACACACACACACAGGTCTGTTTACACTGCTGCTCTCTCTTGTATGACGTGCTTCATGTATGTTTGTCCTGCTCATACGTGTGCTCAGTCACACCCCACAGACAATCAAACATAAAACAGACAGAACACCGAGTGAAATACAGATTAAAGATTATATGTGATTTGAGTGTGTGTGTGTGTGCGTGTGTGTGTGTGTGTGTGTGTGTGTGTGTGTGTGTGTGTGCGTGTGCGTTGGTTCTGGACCCGACCTGCTTGTCTTCACGTCACTGCTGATCATTTTCCAAATCAGCCGTCAGTCGTTACAGACTTGCTTCCTGCTGGTTTCAGATAATATCCGGGCAGCTCTGAGAGTCCGTCTGCACCTGTGGGGACAAAACCAACAACATCGTGTGCGTTTATTACAGGAAGTGGACGTAGCCGCCGTGACGTCACCCGTTGGTTTGTGCACTACCCTTCTGAAGCCTCGAGTTTGCCAGTTTCGCTGTCGCCATCTTGGTTTCTTGCAGCCAGCAGCAACGTGAACATATTCGGATGACACGGTGGAGCTAGCTAGCTCGGTTAGCTAGGTGCATCTGTAATTCACGTTAACTGTGACTCCTGATGAGCTTTATCAGCGGCTGGTTAAATGTACTCAGAGCAGTGGATGCGAGTCGCTCCTGATTGACAGGCCGCCACGGTAGAGACTTGTCAGTCAGCTTGTAGCCCCGCCCTAAAGCCCCCCCTGCTTCCTGGTCTCTGTTCCTCTAAATGGGACCATAATTTATTAAATGAACATCATGCTGTGTTGAAGAAGACTTGAAACTAGTGACTGAGACCATAAACTCATCAGGAAAGTGTTTACTGGGGGAATAAATCAGCTGAGAAGGAGAAAGATTTTCCTTCTGCAGCCGGTGGAGTCGCCCCCTGCTGGCTGCTGGAGAGGACGCAGGTTTAAGGTTCTGCAGCACTGGCTTCGCTTTTCAGAACCGAAGGTTCCCTCTTGGTTCAGACTTTATTCATTAATCCTCCGTCCTCTTGTGTCCCTCCTTCATGAAGTCTCAGAAACAGATTAGTGACGCAACTAAAAACCTGGAGGCGTTGTGTTTTAAGTTAATTAACATTTTGCAGACGACTTAAAGTCACATGACTTAGGAAATGTCCTTATCTTAACCCAAAACACGGTCTTTTCTCAAACCCAACCAAACTACCACCATTTCACAGTGTTTGCCACACGTCAGATGTGGTGGTCCAGTGGACAGCACTGCCACACAGCAAGAAGGTCACGGGTTCAAACCCCAGTCGTCTCGCCCTTTCTGTGTCTCTCCTCCGGTTTCCCACAATCAGAAACATGTTAGGTTCTTACGTCAGTGCCGATTGAACAGACACTGACGAAGATCTTGGGTCTCATTCATAAAACTGTGCGTAGAAAACTCACTAAAAGTGAATATTTCTTGCCGTACGCCATATTTGGTTTTTGGTCGTACGCCAAAAAATATTCAGACTTATCAAACCGTGCGTACACACATCTGTAAGTTCCCTTTATAAATCACAATCAACTTGAATTATGGCGCTTGTGAGGGAGCTCCACGTCCGACCCTTCAAACGGCCACAGTTGCCTCTAAATGGTCAGTGAAACGCCGCTCATTAATATTAATACGTCCTGACTGCAGGAAGAAAAGGAGGCAAATTCTGACAGAGAAAACAAATCTACAAATTTGGATTTAACTCAGTGTGACACTGACTCCTTTTGGTGAAGCTGAAGGAAAGGGGGCACCTGAGCTCCGCCCCCTTCTAACGGGCCTCCCTCCTGTCCAGGATGACCCAGGTACTAAAGAAAGAGAGTAAACCAAACGCATCCCACCTGTGTTTGAACATTTATTTAGGCTGCACACACAGTCCGCTCACTTAACCAGGCTGCAGATGAGTTAAAAGAAATGACAAATGTTCTAAATGACATAAAATAGTTTTATATTTCCATAATGTGTTTTTACAAGCAGCGCATCACATCCACATGCTGGTTTGATAAGGCCACGAACATGTGAGAACAAAAGGCAATGTGAAACTCCTATTTGCTCGACTGATGCACTGAAAACGGCATCAATTTAAATGCAATTTGTCCTCCTGTTCACCTTATTTATGAGAATAAACTGCACCGCATGAAAGTGTTATTTAATAAGATTCATATCTGAGGCAGATATCTCCGTTCGTGTTTAGTATCCTCAATCATGGATCTCTTTGTGCCTCAAATGATCTTAAATTGTGTGTTTTTTTGCGCACTGCAGTGAAAGACAATGAATCGGATGTTTTTTATTCAGAAAGGCTTTAAGCCTTTAATACTCAGAGGCCGTATTTGGATTTATTTTACACAATAGGCCTATTCATTTCAAACCGTTTCATCCTTCTGCATGAGTCACCGTTTCTCCGACAGGGAATCCAGTACTGAGGGGGTTTAACGCTACAGAAGGAGAGGGAAATATTTTCTGGTTTCCCCTCTGATGTCCTCTAGCTGCTCTGTCTCAACTCTGTGATGTACGGAGTTTACTGATGGACAGACAGCTTTAATTGTTGCTAACGCTACAGGCACCGCTAGCTGCTGCTAACACTAGCTGCTGCTAACACTAGCTGCTGTTATCAGCTGGCTCTGAACCAGCGGTCCAAAGCTTCTGTACTAATGTTAGAGTTGTAAACACCAACACACCCCTGGAGCACCAGGCTTCCAGTCCGGTCAGAATCAGCTAACAGAACAGCTAGCTGCAAGGCTAACTGAGCTGCTAGTTAGCTGCAGCCCTAGTCCCTCCTCTTCTGGTGGACCATCATGAGAAAAAATGCATACGGAAGTCAACGCGAGAGACAAATTACTTCTTGATCCTGTTTGAATTGTGCTCTGAATCACACACATGATGATGGTCAATTTAAAAAATACACTTAAAAGTCAAGAAAGTCACAGTTTGATGTAAAACTGTTGAGGTTTAGACTCTGAAAACACAAAATTACAAAGACCACAGACCCAAAAGTCTCGTTTGTGACGTCCTAACTTCTTCTGACTGAAGCTAACGTTATTGAAGCTAACGTTATTGAAGCTAACGTTATTGAAGCTAAGGTTATTGAAGCTAACGTTATTGAAGCTAAGGTTATTGAAGCTAACGTTATTGAAGCTAAGGTTATTGAAGCTAACGTTATTGAAGCTAAGGTTATTGAACCTAACGTTAGTGAAGCTAATGTTATTGAAGCTAACGTTATTGAAGGTAACGTTAGTGAAGCTAAGCGTTATTGAAGCTAACGTTATTGAAGCTAACGTTAGTGAAGCTAACGTTATTGAAGCTAACGTTATTGAAGGTAACGTTAGTGAAGCTAAGGTTATTGAAGCTAACGTTATTGAAGCTAACGTTATTGAAGCTAACGTTATTGAAGCTAACGTTAGTGAAGCTAACGTTATTGAAGCTAACGTTATTGAAGCTAACGTTAGTGAAGCTAACGTTATTGAAGCTAACGTTAGTGAAGGTAACGTTACTAAACTTAACGTCAAATAAATTACACGAGAGGATGATGTGATAAAAGGACCTAGTTGTTGGATTAAACACATCAGGTGAGATATATTTCTGCGTGGAACACAGCTAAGTTATCTAGCTAGCAGCAATCGACTAATGAACGTTAGCTAGCATTACAGCGCTAACATGTTGGTGACGTATATTGTGCGAGACGAGAGATGTAGTTCATTGAACGGTTTTCACACAAAATGACGTGCAAGTTTACTGTTTTAGGACAAACTGCAACTTTCCTGACGGACAGAATTATCTTTAAACTGACAAACATAATGTGTGTCAATTATTTGTAAAAAAAATGAGTCTCTCATCGTTGACTACTGTACATATTTTTTCTGGAATAAGGTCCCACAGGACGGAAGTGGAAACGAGTGACTTAGGCCCCGTGTCCACCAAAGCATTTTTTTCTGACGCCAGTGTCTTTTTTTTATTTATTCCAATGGGAGCGCCGTGTTTTACGAGCCGTGACGTGGCGCTGAGCGTTTTTTTCCGGTCGCAGAGAGTTGAAAAATGTTCATCTTTGGGGAAAACGCTGTGCTCGTCACTGTCACTTTTTACTCAGCTGTCCAATCACAGTAGAGGAGGGGCGGGACAAATACCGCACCTTAGCAACGGTTACTATCTTGGAACAGGGCTTCGTCCAACCTCAGCTCTTGGACCAAACGGTGGTACTCGCCGAACCCACATACGGCGAGTCGGTCCTCTCTCTACCTGCTTCTCTTCATACAGAGCAAGCTCTACTCTGTGGTGACATTTTACATCAAGTAAAGTTCGGTAGAAGTACATGCAACCACGGATTTGATGTATCATAGCAACCAAAGCAGTCGGAAAAAACGCCCGCTAACGCTCCCTGCTGGGCGTTTTCAGAAGAGCAGCTGGTGTTTTCAGCTGGCAAAAAACGCTTTGGTGGACACGGGGCATTAAGCTCTCTATAGGTAAGTCCTGCCACTCGGCAGCCATCTTGGTAACGCCTACAGGCAGCTATTTCAGACTAAAGAAGACCCCTCCTCTAAACTGCACTTTCCCTGCTCACCGGGACATAAAACCTGCACGTATAGAATCAGCTGAAAAAATCTGATACAAACCGTTAGAATTTTTGGTGACTTCGCCCCAAAATAAGTTTTAAAATGCGTTTTTCTCCCCTGGTTATACTTATATACACATCCGTGGCAGTAGGCCCTTAAGTCAGTGGAACCACGCGAATAGCTTAATATGTTTCCCGCCTTGGCTGTTAAAAGCAGACGATTGGCTTTCTAGCAGGAGGGGCGGGATAACTGCCGTCTTTGGCCTCACGGGCTTTACAGTGGCGTCTCCTCTATAAAACAAATCTGCTGCCGCCGCTAGGCTCCGCCCCTCTGCTGTACTCTGAGAAGTTGGCCAATCAGAACAAAGGGGCCTTTTTTTGGGGGGGGCTTAAAGAGACAGGAGCTTATATTGTGTGAAAAGAGGAGCTGAAGAAACAATAATGTGTTTTGCACCTTTAAAGCATGTAAACATTTTCTAGTAGAATCCCTGTAAACAAGTATGAACCTGAAAAAGAGCTCAACATGGGACCTTTAAGTGTGTTAAGATGCTTTTTTACTTTTATATAACAAAAACCTTGAATGCAGGACTTTTACTCATAACAGTGTTTGTACACTGTGGTTTTACTACACTCCTCACTGCAGGGACACATATTCAGAAAGTAACCTGAGCAACACGAGCCAGGGATCTGTTTTTACTTCAGCTTTAAGAAATAGTACTTGTAGTCTTGTAAACATGAAAACACAGCCAGGAGCGATGAAATGAACTTTTCCTCTGTGTCGTGTTTCCTTCGCTGACACTTAACATCAACACAACTTTACTCACACATCACACGTTTCCTCCGAAGGTCTTGCTTCGGCCTCCTTCTTCATCCTGAGGACACGAGGTAACTGTCCGCCCGTGTCCCGGACAGCTGTGATTGGCCGAGACACCTGTCAATCAAACAGACAAACACACCTGGGCATATTCTTCTCTTTCTGAATCCCTGACATCTCGAGTGGAAGAAGGCTTGTGTTGGATTTCTGTGATCGGAGATGCTGAGCTGAGATTATTCTTTACCTGTTTGCATCGTCATGAAACGGATTCACTTCTGTCTGTTAATCAGCTTTAATCACCTGTAAACACTCGCACATCCGCCGCCGGACAGAGTCGGGTTCAGCTCTAATGAGTCTCTGTGGTAACATTTCAAACCACATAAAGTAAAACCACACACACACTGCTGCTCCTCAAACAGCTCTACCTGTCTCCAGGTGTGTTTTAATCTCTCTGTGGTCTCTGCGGTGTCACGTATCAAACGTCCCGCCTCACCCGAGGCTGCAGGGCTTCCAGGAAGGAAGGCGCTGTCTCCGCCGACTGATGCGGTCGAGCTTCAAACGCACCTTCAAGACTTCTGAGAAACAGGCAGCTGAAAGAGGACGGATCAGAGGGGAGGGGACGGGTATAAAAAACGAGCGCACCTGAAGGCAGCAGGAATCAGACCCAGCAGAGAGGATCAGACCTGATACCTGACTAAACAGGGCTGGTTTTAGACGCAGATTCTGCAGGAATTCAAGAGCAACAGGACAGAAATTTATTTTCTTTTGATTCTTCTAATAACCTGATCAGTAAGAGAATCAAAGCGGTGAAGTTCATCAAATCCGCAGTCGGGTTTCTGCAGGTTTGATCCATCCGTCGGAGAGAGCAAAGACACCAGGAGGATCCAGCAGCTGATAGCTGATAGAGGAGCGACTGACCGACCGATCGGAAGATGTGGGTGTGGCGCAGCGTCCTGTGCGTGTCTCTGGTCTGCGGTCTGGCTCTGGACTCCAACACCATCAGATCCTCCAAAGAGACGATGCAGCAG
Source organism: Lepomis macrochirus (assembly GCA_024633595.2). Lineage (NCBI taxonomy): Eukaryota > Metazoa > Chordata > Actinopteri > Centrarchiformes > Centrarchidae > Lepomis > Lepomis macrochirus. The sequence goes on along the minus strand of JALXJV020000005.1, from coordinate 38,785,988 downwards.
AGCTCCAAGCCGCCGGCGGTAAGAGGACGAATACCTCACTGTAGTATTTCTACCTGCAGCAACAGAGACATGTTGTCCTTCTTACTGCACTACATCCACCTGATTATTGTTTATTACAGGGGGGTTAACAGTATGTAAATAAATATATATATATATATATTATATATGTATGTAAAATACCACAAATTGCTGGGCTGCCATTGGTGATATTTTTACCTTTTGTGATTTCATGAACGAAGTAGCAACAGTAGTTTTAGTCAGTAGCAGGTAGGTCTGGGCACTAAAACAGTAATGATAATTATCGCCATATAATTTTCCTCAATAACAAAATAACAAATGTTCATAAAGGTAAATAATGTAAATAAATTTAATTCATTTGAATAAAGAACAAACCAGCATTTTTCTTTTAAGATATTTATTTTGTTGAGGAAAAGAGATTTTACTGAATTTTACTTGTGCATATTTTATCTAACAGTTCTGAATGTTCAGCCTGTGATCTGTGAAGTGATCCACTGTTTGGCATCAAGCGTTTGTTCTGAGCAGAAAGAAAAGTTTAAAACCAAAAATCAGCCTTTAAAGCTGAAAGAAACAACGACATTTATCCTGATAATCATCCATATCGAATGATGTGAAATGTTTTACCTTGATAACATTTTTGGCCGTATCGCCCCGCCTTAGGAGCTGGACTATGATTATCAGATGTAGCACATCAACAGGACGATCAGTATTTTAACAGCTGGAGTGGTTTTAGCTACAGGTAGCAGTAGCATGTGCAGGATTAATAGTGGTGTATAAAGTACTAATATCAGTAGAAATAACTTTAGAACGTGCCAGCAGCTTATTTTAGAACCCACGGAAACCTCTCATGTTAGCTCTTAGCCTGCTGCTAGCTGTTAGCCTGCTGCTAGCTGTTATCCTGCTGTTAATTCACCTCTGGGCTCGTTAAACGCAGCACCATCAGTGTGTGTGGTGAACTTTAATGTTACTTTTTGTGGCACTTTAATATCTGACCTTGACCTCACTACGTCTGACCTGCCCAGGATCATTCCCATGGCGACCAGGCGGAGCATCCAGCAGGGCGCCGGACGGAGACGGTGTTCAACTCCAATCGGGGACAGACGCCTGCTTGCTCCACACCTGACTGCTCCGTACCTCAGGTGAGCGACGGGCAGGTAGAAGCCAACGCAGTCTACCTGCTTTAAACCAAACGTTTGTCTCGGAGATGTGAGACCCACTGGCTGGATTGTTTTTTCACCGTTTCCACTGGTCATAAATTAACTTTCAGTCTCACTGTGATTTTTTTTAGCTCGATGTGTCCACCAATCAGAGGGGAGGATGCAGTAACAGAGCTCAGAGGAGACCGCCGGCCCAGGACCGACAGGCGGGCCGACAGGCGGACAGAGACAACGGACGAACAGGGCAACACTGGCTTCAACAGGACGAAAGGTGAGTGACAACTACAAGTCCCAGAGTGCACTGCTGTGCGGGAAACATCCAATAAGAAAGTTCCGGGCCCAAAGGTGGAAAGCAGAGCCGAAAAATAATAAATAAAGATACAAATAAATAATAAATTAGATTTTTTTAAAGTAATAAAAACAAACAATTCAAATAAACAATAAATGAAAAAAATAATCTAGTGGCTCTGGTGGAAATAACTAAGTACATTTAAAGGACAGTTCATGCTTCTTCATAGAGTCTACGCCGCTACTATGTTGAGTTTCTTCTTCGTTGGTGCAGCTGCTACAAACAATGGCGGCTAAAAGTGCTCGGATCATGTCGGAGCTGATCGATGTTGAACAGCAGGTGTTTTCAGAGAAATTACGAACACGCAGAAACGAGAGAAGGCCTGAGGAGGCGGTCTGTCCGACCCTCGAGCTGGTTAAGGCAGAAGCAGAGGGACGAGCCGGCCAATCACAGCTCTAGTGGTCTGTGCAGTAACATTAGCGCTAGGCTACGGCGTAGATTCGACGAAGAAGTATAAACTGGCCTTTACTCAGTACTTAGAATATCAGAATTAGAAACTTTACTCGAGTACTGCACCGAGTGAGGTATTTTCACTTAGCGCTGTGCTGCCGCTACACCTCAGAGGTAATCCTGGATTTTTTACTTCACTACATGTGTGTCGTACTTCTTAGAGTAGGAACATTTACTGCAGCCTGGGTACTTTTACTTTCGTACTGTAAGAACATTTGGCTGAAAATACTCACGTACCTTTACTGAAGTAAGGTTCTGAGGCTTCTCCTCACAGTATTAGTACTTTTAGTGAAGTAACGTGTGCATCTGTCTTCCAGCTCCGGAGATGGCGAGCTGCGTGCGGTCCGGCGACTGCGAGGCGGGTCTGTGCTGCGTCCGGTACCTGACCGGTAAGCGGTGCCAGAGGATCCCGGTGGAGGGCGAGGCCTGTCTGCTGCGGGGCCCCACCAAGCGCAGGAGGAAGCTGGGCCGCTGCGACTGCGACGCGGGGCTGTCCTGCGTCGCCGTCAGCCGGCCGGAGACGGGGAAAGCCAAGGGCCAGGGTGTGTGTCTGCCCGGCCAGAAACAGGGCCAGAGGAAAACAAGGCATTCTGGGAAGAAGAGGAGGACGGCGGAGAGAAGCTGCTGACGCATTCATCACAAACTCTGTAGCGTTAGCGCAGTTTGTAGTCCTGCCGAGTCCTCCGGCGGCCATGTTTGAAGGCTGGGACCTGGCTCCCCTGAGGGTCTGTTGTTGTCTCCCCTGAGAGATGGACTTTGTACTCCAGGAGAGCGCATCAGTGGGTCCCAAACTGAGGCCCGGGGCCCTTAGTAGAAGTATTCGCTCCATCACTGTAATTTTAGTAAATAAAAGTCACTAGAGTTTATTAAAATAAAGACTGTCGTGAATCATTAAATCGCCGTACGTCTGTCTCTGAATTGTAAAGTTTACACAGAAGAAAGATTTTTGATTTGTGTCTCTGACACTAACTCATCCTATGAGTCAGGCACCAAATACAGTAATATTATTATTTAATATTATTGATATTAAATAATTATAATATACTATTTATTATAATATAATAATTATTAAATATTATTATTTTTCCAGTCTTGGTCAAAAACTTTTCTTTCTTACCTCAAAATCAGTTTTTCTCTATATATTCTGAGTGTTTGCAGACTTGTGGGCTGATCAGGGAGGAAGCAGGTAAATACTGAGGGTCACGTGACTCCTATCTCTGTTCGTTTCGACCGGTCCCGGTCTCCCCTGTTCCGCTGCTCTCCATACACCAACAATTAGCCTAGCTAACATTACCGGGAACGCAGGACACCGGCACCCTGATATTTCACTCTTACCGGGACATTTTCTTGCGTACCGGGACTTCTCCCGAGCTGCCGGTGTAACACCAAAATGTGTGACCTATCAGATTCTGTGACTAACGTTACACCCAGACGATGTTTTCCCAACATCCAAGAACTTTTGGCGCCTAAACCAAGCTGCTTCACAAAGCCTCTGAGCTTAACTTCCGGTAGGTCACACATTTTGGCGTCACACCTGTCCTCTCCATGTCTCTGGGCGCCACGTGACGCTCACCTGCCCGCAGGAGGAGAGAAGCTCGGTGCGTTTCGAAGCAGCCGCGTGCAGGCAGAAGCTCGTCACGGTCAGTTTTGGTGAACCGACCAATCACAGCCTGGATGGGGGGGCGGGACATTTAAAAGCGTTGACAGACAGGTGTCATTCTCGCAGGGGACGCTGGGAACAGGTCTGAGAGCTTTTGTTCAAACAGCAACAGGAAATAACAAATGAAACAATTAGAAAACCCGCGATGCGACTGAAAAGTAGAAGAAACAAATGCCAAAGCTGATCACGGCTTTATATTCTTATGTTTACCCGCCACCTTGATTTGTGTTTCCCTTCATATAAATAAAGACATTTCCTCCATAAATTGGTGCAGAATTAAGTGTTTAAAGCTCAAAGCGCCCCCCCCTCCACACACATATATTTATTCAAAATACGTTCAAATATCTTCTCTTGTTCTGGTGACCCGAGCCCGTACGTCTTCACCACGTCACAGCACGAAGTGACGCCCCGATCAGCAAACTCCTCACGTGTTGAACACGTCACAGACTGACGGCGTTCACCGTTCGTACAATACCGGGTAATATACAGGGTCTACGGTCTGTAACGTAGACCAGAGTCCGAAACACTGACCCGATCAGTCAGGCACAATAATTTAATGGGGGGATACTGGCACCAATTATCCACTTCAAGCTCTGACTTTATTCTGGTCCTGTATGAGTGAGCTCACATTCCTCCATGTGTCCACATACCTGCCACAACATGAGGATTACATCAGGCTCTCCATGGACAGCTGAGATCGGGGGCTGTATTTCCAAATGTCTTCACATTTTAGAATAACTTTCAGGCAGAGAAGAAAAGCTACCTGATAACATGGACAAAATATTTCTACATCAGTTTACATGCAGGACAAGTTTTACCTTTTGGTACCAGAACGCATCATTTCATTTAGTTCTTTACTGGTGTGGAAGGGGGTCCAAGTTTTTCCTGACTCCAGGAGGCGTTCCAGGGATCTTCTCCTAGTTCCCTGGAAAGCAGCTCTAGTGAGTAGTGGACTTTAACAAAGACCCGCCCTCCGCTGCCTCTGATTGGCTGTCAGGTTAAGCCATCAGGCGGGATGATTGGTTAGGCACGTGCAGCTGCAAAGCACATTCACTTTTTACTGTAATCAGGAAAATATTTTCACACTGTCATACTTTAACAGGCCGTACAGTGAAAACAAAGACACGTGTTTTAATTGTCAAGGCAACTTCTTTTATTTTCTTATTCATTTTTTTGACTTAACAAAAAAACCGTTGGGACCTTTGTGGAAAAAAACGAAACGTTAATGCAAAAGAAACTTTTGAAAAGGCAAAGTCACAAATGCAGCAACATGATCTCAACAAGAACAGAATAAAAAAGGGGGGCAGGGTGGGGGGGGGTCAGCTGAATCTCCATCAATAGGAATGTTGAATGACGGCGGTGTGGGGGGGGCTGGAGCCTACAGGGCAGGCAGAGAGGGTTAAGTGCTGGCGCTCAGAGCTGCCCGCAGTCGGCGATGGCGATCTTGCTGCTGGTTTTGCCGCTCTGGGAGCCGTAGGACTCCATCTTCCTCACCACGTCCATCCCCTCGATCACCTTCCCGAACACGACGTGCTTCCCGTCGAGCCTGCGGGACACACGGCGTTAAGACGGCGACAGACAAGCTACGCATGCATGAACAAAATAAATCCCATAATTTCCCTTAAAACATCTGATCGTCATAAAGAACTGACGTTCAGAAACGAGCAGATCCTGAAACCTTTAAAGCACAGACTGAATTAAATTCTTTACAAGCTCTCAGGTGTTACATGTTTGTGTGGTTTGAGATTTTTATACTGAAGCACTAGTTATTAAAACGTTAGAAATGATCATGTTGCACCTTTCAGACGTCATTAACTCCCTGCAGTAACGCCGCGTTCAGGACTTTGCATCGTCTTTGGTGACTTTAAGGCGATCAAACTGAAACGCCCACCTGAATCAGCGCTACACCTGGGAGGAGGACTTAACTTTGACACGACAGCCGTTTAAAACTCCACAGGGTTTCGCTTCGATGAGTCGAGCCGTGCCGCTGCACTTCACGCCATCCTCAACGCGTTTGATATCGCTGCCCAGTAAAACCAGCATGAACACGTTTTTCAGAGTTTTGGCATCGACTCTGTACCAAAGTGCCGGGTCTCGTGATCCCCACGTGTTTTGAGGACTAGAGTGAAGTCAGGAGGGGCGACTGACTTCAGAGGAACAGAAACTGAGGCGTTTCATAACAGAAAAAACAACTCTATGGAGAACATGGTCGTTATCACTGCTCAGACGCTCGTCACGGTTATGATAAACAAATACAGGCTGAAGCAGCCGAGACGCTTTCATGGCACGAGTTAGTAACACGATCTAAGACGGGTCGAGTCTCCTGCATCTGTAATGTTAACGCCTCCCCTCGCCACCAAACCCACTCTGTCAGCTGTCAAGTAAACCAAATTTTAATAGACTCAAGTCGTTATTCTGATTCCAGCTGTGAATTTTTCTGGCGTCTTTCCTTCTGTGGAGAACAAACTCAATATATTTGGGTTGTGAACAAATCAAGATCTTTGAGAACTTCATGAGCTTCAGGAAACAATCATTTCTCTTTAACAGACTAAAATAAAAAATGCTCAGATTTCCTGACGTAGATATTAAAACTCTGTTTGAATGTTTAAACTTCAGCGCGTGCAGCGATGCCAACATGGCGACCGAGTTCTCGCTGACTTTGCCCTCCGATAAAACCACGTAGCGATAAAGCTAACCCCTCCTGGGGCTGACCTCTGAGTCGAGAGGTTCAGCCGGCCAATCGGCAGCCAGACAGATTAGCCTCCAGTTTTAGCTTTTATTAAATAACAAACCTCTTGTGTGTAAATAAGGCGGCGCTGTGAGACATCCTGTCAGAGCGTGAGCAGGCTGCAGCTCCTCAGCGACACTCACCACGTTGTCTTGGCTGTGCAGATGAAGAACTGGGACCCGTTGGTGTTCGGCCCGGCGTTGGCCATGGACAGGATGCCGGCACCGGTGTGCTTCAGGGTGAAGTTCTCGTCGGCGAACTTGTTGCCGTAGATGGACTTTCCACCAGTTCCGTTGTGGTTGGTGAAGTCGCCGCCCTGCGTGACGAACAAACCAGTTAGCAATTTGACCTGAAACTTCACAGCTGCTCTTGACTACATGTCAACTTAAATTAGTCGCTTTCAGTCCTATTTTAAAGGGGACAAAGGACCAATTTCCTTCCTCTATGACCATAAACTGGATTATTTGGGTCGTGGAAAACAGGAAATTTAAGGACGTCATCTTGAGCTTTGGGAAACGCTGACCACCTTTTACCATTTCCTGAACCTAACAACCGTTTAAGTCTACAGAAGAATCAATAATGAAAAGCTAAAGCAAAAACATCCGCAGTCCATCCTTAAACATGGCTGAACTTTGCTTCACCTGGCACATGAACTCGGGGATGATGCGGTGGAAGATGGAGCCCTTGTAGCCGAAGCCCTTCTCGCCGGTGCACAGGGCGCGGAAGTTCTCAGCGGTCTTGGGCACCACGTCAGCGTCGAGCTGTGGAAACAAACAGGCCGTGAAATCTAGTGTTAGTTTCAAAGACTGAAAAAAATAGAAAGCGTTTAAAGGGGAGGGTTTAAGTAGTGAAGTCCGTTACAGGTCAGTGATTTAACAGTTGGGCTTGTTGCCATTCAGGCCTCGAGCCAAAACCAGGGCAGCTAACCAGACGCTCTGCACTTTGTTCTGTGGAGCAGACGATTTTATAACTGCAGCAGCACGTGGAGGAGAAACCTGCACATAAATCCAGCTGCTTATAGTCTGACAATAGACACCAATTTAATATGACCAAAGTACAATCATTATCTGATAGATTAAACTCCCGTTAGATTCTGTGTTACATGTCAAATCTGACAGCAGACAGACGTCAGGTTATTATGTGGTTAGTGTGAGGTAATGGCGCCGTGTCATGGTGAAACAGGAATGCAGCATTGCACCACACTGGGGTATCTGCATGCCTGCAGTGACGCTACCATGCAAGTATGTTCACATGGGGGGGGGGGGCGCTGCAGCAGACAGGCTGGTATGGAGGTGAGAGCTGCAGCTGAACCCAGAACAGCTTCCACCTGCTCAGCAGTAACAGAAACCACACCTTCATAATTTAAGAGCCGTCTGCTGATCCAGCTGCCTCCGTAACGCTCAGGTTACATGTAGCATCACATGCTAAGCACGGCCAGAGATTACAGAGCAGCATTAGCCGGCGGCTCAGAGGGTTTGGAGCTGCGCACCATTTAGGCTTTGGGTTCAGATGTAGACCCGAACCTGAGCTGTGCATGGGGGACGCCCATAATGGGGCACAGCGGCTGCTGCTATGCACAAAATGGCTGGACGTGCTAGCTGGTATGCTAGCAGCATTTAGCGTGCAGCTGGATGCGGTAAAAGCAGCGGGTATAAATAGACCGCGCGACAATGGAGCCATTGTTATAAACCCTGACTGTTCTCTCACAGCTTATTCACGGTGGGCTTCAGCACGGCGGCTGCTTCGTCTCCCTACATCCGCATTTTTTAGGTTGCAGACATCTTAACCCCCGCACCTCTCTCCGTGGAACTTTCCAGAACTGCTTCGAACACAGGGACCACCGCAGTTAGCTTCCCCCGCTAGCACAGCAGTATTTTGTATTTACTTATGGTTCTGCGGACAGATTCCTCCAGCAACCACACGTTTTAAACGTAAATCCCCAGAAAACAACAACATCCATCGGTTTTCAGTGTTTTCCACTGACAGCAGCGGAGGTTTCGCGGGCTCGCGTGAAGGCCGCGAAACGGTGTAACAAAGAGCAGCGCGAGCGAGCTGCACCCTGCGCACGACCCGTTCTTTGTCTGCGCAGCTAACGTGCTCAGTGTGACTCATGTTAGCATTAGCTGCGCCCGTTAGCCAGCCGCGGTAAAACGCTGCCCGGACAACGAGCCTCTTCACGACTCAAACACGGGCCGCGGGCCTTCTATGAACCCCAACGTGACAAAAGTTAATGTTAGAGGCAGTTTAGCATTCCCCCTCTAACGTCACCGCGGGGTATTAAAAGCGATATGTTTAACGTTACCGTAATCATGCGATCAACTGTAACGCAAGTTAACGTAAATGCGTTGAAGAATATCACCCGCAACACAATGAAACCCCGTCTGTTTAAACGATAACGGCGGAAAGCTCCGCGCTGCTGGCTGAGAGCCACACACACGTGCACAAGGTCCCCTCAAAACGGTCGTGCTCGTGACAGCTCGGCTAACGGCAGCCCGTTGGATCCTAACTGTACTACAGCAGAAAGCTGAACCCGGGCTTTAACTTTCAGCTCACTTAATGTACGTGAAGACACAAAGCGGAGGCGGCGGGCGGCGTCTAACTGGCCGCGGGCTAAGTTAGCTTAATCAGCCCGGCTGACAGCGATCACCCGCGGCTACACTTTGCACATTAGAGACCGGCTTACCTCCATCACAATCCGGCCGATGGATGCACCGTTAGAGGTGATGTCGAAGAAGACTCTGGGCTTGGCCATTTCAGCAGGCTGAACTGGAGACGGTGGACTGAGCGGTTTTCCGGCGAGGGACGCGGGTTGCCACAAGGAACCGAAAAAGATGGAGGTCCGTGGATTAATTTTATATAACACGCCGGTGGGCGGTGTGAAATCACAGCAAGCCAATCGGCAACGCTTGTGTGTTTAACTGACGTACGCGTTAGCGAATCAGCAACCAGAACAGCTGAATCTAATTTCTTACTGGACGGACACATTTCACGGCGTGTTTGATCCATAGATCAGAGTGGACCGCTTGGGCGGAGATTGTCTGCATTCAGGTTTTGTCGAACGGCGCGAGTCACGCAACGCCGCCCCGTTTGGTTGTCCCGGTTAGAAAAACTTAAACTCATGAGTAGCAGAGCAGCGCGCGCCATGGATCATTGACAGCATGGGCGTCCAATACGTGCAGCGCACGCGATGGGTGAACGTCAAGTCCCCGCAGTCAGCGCGCGTTCCCGCTGCTAGGGGGAAAAAATGTGGGTGCGCGTTCACGCGGTCAGGGCGCGGCCCGTCCGGTTCTCCGCAGAACGAAAGAACAAAGTTAACGGAATAACGGACACGGAAAGTTCGTGGTTTGGTGGTGAAAACCGCATCAGACTCACATTAAAGTCACTTTACCGCCTTTTACCGACAGTTTATAAGTGTTATTAAAGATGTGAGACAAACAAACTTTGAAAGATTTCCTCTTGTGAACTCCGGGGTTTCCAAAGGTCACATTTTGTTACGCAATAGGCTTCTGATAGTGTTATTACTGTGTTTAGTCACTCAGCCAGCGGCGTATTCTGCACCAACAGCAGCAGAAAGACTCTCAATCAAATAACAGATCTCAAAGCTAGCATAGCATTAGCAGGGCCAATGCAGGCCTGTTTAAATAAGTAATTTTAAAGCACTTTACATTTACACATTTGCCAGACCGAAACCTTTATCCAATGTGACTTACAGATGAGGAAAGACGGACAAGCTACATAAAAGCTATTAGCATGTACGGGATGATTGGTCTGTGGGTAAAATACCTGTAGGGCAAGAAGTTAGAGTTAATGAAATAGTGCAAGTTGAAATCAGTTGAAACTGTAGACCTGTTATCACTAATCACATTTTACATAAGATTTACTCTTCAACGAAAGCAGCTTCTTTAAATGCCAACTTTTAAAGTACCTTTGGAGTGAGATTCGCTGAAGTCTGTGTGTTCTGAGCAGGGCTTCTTTGATATAACCCACTGCAGGGGTCAGAGGTCATCACTCTTTAATCCTCATCAACCTTAAAAACGTCTGCAGCCACATTCACTATTTTAAAGTATGTATAGATGAAAAGCCAAGTCACTAATCATGTTCAGATCAGCATTCTTACCAACCTCCAGACATGGGAGACCGAACCTAACCTGGTAACGGTGTGTCAAACCACATAAACACCTAATTTCCTGCTTTCTGTTGAATTAATATACACAAATTTATGGTGTAAATCTTTTTTATGTAAATGGAAACACTAAATTCAGGCGGCATGTGAATTTAAAACATAAAATACCAGAATATAACGCAGTGTTATGAGGCTTTCAAGCATTCTGTATTTCTTTATTTTATGATTTCGTCTTCCCTCCTCTTTGTGTCTTTGTTTGGTGAAGTAATCTCTTTAAATGTGCGTGTTTTCACCTCAGTGAGAAATCAATTCATTTTAATTCAGTAATAAACTCCTGGACTTTAATAGCTCCTGTGTTTCTGCAGAATCAGAATCTCTGCCACAGATCTGTGTTCTCTGACATGTGCAGAGAAAAGGCAGAATACTGCAAGACATCATCATTTAGGGTGAACTGCAACTGTCTTGATTTAAATGATCTTTTAAACTGACAAACATCATGTGTGTAATTCAAACAGGATAAAACAATAAGTTGTCATAACGTTTGTGGGCTGTTAGCTTACGTTACAGAGCAAGAAGCTAACATAATGTCATCCGGGCTAAACAGCTTTTTAAATTAAGAATCTTGAATCATCTCTACAGTTAACTTGTTACGAAGGAGCACAGCATTTAAAAAGAAATGACTATTTAACCAAAGGCCGTGTTCATGTGAGTTCAGAAACTTTATCTTTGGTGTTTTTTCACCACCAACGTACCACAAAGCAAGCTAACCTAAAGCTGCCCTTCTTCCTTTTGAACAAAAGTTATGTTTACAGTTTGTGTTTCTCACCAGAACACACTCTGCATCATCGTGGGCTCACGTTACCTGGTGAGATTACCATGTTCCCACTATGCTGTAGGGTTTAACCTGATCTGGACCAGATTAAGTTCCATCAAACACACAGTTCAGCCTGCATGTTTTATTTCTACCTTTTTACCGACTCTGTGTGGAGGACTGTTCTAGTACATGTGGTATTTTAGGAGGCGGTTGTTCCTCTCAGGTTTCCGGTTGAGATGCAGATCCTGCAGAGAGGCGGCGGGTGGCGGCGGGGGTTTGCTATCGATCAGTGACCTTTAATGACGTTTGATGACCTCTGGTTGATGCTCACAGAGAGGCGGCGATGCACGCTGGCACCATGAAGGGAGATCAGCCCCCCGAATTAAAAGGAGCATCTATCCTGTAGTGATGTCAGCACAAACACCTTCAGTCAGCTGTGTGTTAAAGGGTCAGTTCACCCAAAGTATAAAAAGTATAGTTTCTTATTGAACTTCACAATTAAATGTCGTTTCATCCAGACGACCGGCCCAAAGACCTTCAGTCTACTGTCTCTGGCTTTTTAATCATTCAAACTAATTATCAAAATAATCGATTCACTTTCTGCTGCTTGATTCATCATAGCAGGGAACGAAAGGGGAGATGACAGGGTGGAGTCTTGTTTTTATATTCAGTGGATTTGTGTTAAAAGTTTCCTCCTGCTGTCGTCTCTCCTCTCGGATGCTCGCACTTTCCCACATTTCCTCGCACGTACATGTGATTAACTCTGTGATTAAAAGCAGCACATGTTCTCGCTCGGTGTGTCTTTCCAGTGTGTGTTTATTAAATTACAAAGGCTATTAATATTATTATTATTAGCATCATTACTGAATCATACAGCGTGATCATGTACAGTTTTATTTTCACTGGGACATGGAGACACCACAACTGTCTGGACTCTAGTCACTTTACAACATACAGAATCATGAGGAGGAGGAGGATGAAGATGGCCTGTCATTATTACATATAAACAAACCGTGGCTGCGGTCGGACAGCAGCATCAACGGAAACAGCTTTTATTTGGTCTTCTTCTTTCTTTGTTGCCTTGTTGGCCCTCGGGGGGTGGGGAAAGGCTCGACACCAGCGGCACTCTGGGTAGAAAGCTCCAGAGCTCAGCTTACAGGGACGCCGTTACAGAAACAGATTTTGTGAGTGGAGGTGAACTTCAGCTTCGTTTACTGTGGCGAGCAGTTTTAACATTTATTACATAAAACTTACTGGTGACTATTTACAAGATACTCGTACTTAGTTAGTAGACACCAGTAACTATTCCCGTTTTATTAATAACAGTTTATTAGATATTAGTACTTATTTTTAGTTACTAGTGACTAATTGAACTTTCTCCTATTGAACCCTTCGGGGGCTCTGCAGTTCAGATATCACCTTTTAATTAGTTACTAGTAACTATTTTACTGGTATCCATCATTTACTAGAGCTTATTTTTTAGTTTCTAGTAACGATTCCATTCTTAGTAGCAAAAATTAAAACAAGCCATTTTACTAGCTATTAATAAATGACTAGTAACCCCCAAATATTTACGAGTAACCCTGAAACGTATCTTTTGGAATGGTTACTGGTAGCTAATGAACAGATACTAGTATGTGAATAACAGGTACTTATTAAATGGAAATAGTAACTAGTATTGTAGAATCGTGACATGAACTGCAGAACACCGCAGATTTCAATGGCAAAAATTAAAACTAAAAAAGAAGTACTAGTCTCTGGTAACTATTCTAACAAATAAGTACTAGTACCATTAAAATAGCGACTAGTTAAGGAATAAATGTTATAACAGGTTGCCACAGTTTAGACTTTTAATATCAAGCGTCTCATTTCTGCTAAAATCCAGATGTGATTTCAAACCCTCTCGTTTACTCTCAGCCACAGGAACAGAGGGGCGACAGGTGAAGCTATTTTAACCTGATAATTTGCTTCATTTTAAATCCTTTTCACATTGCCTCATTTCTCTTTTCTCTTTTGGAGAGCACTTTGGATTTGCCCTGATGCTGAAAGGTTCCCTCAGTAAGATCACGTTCCTCCAGCTGACTGCAGTTTACATCAGCTCTTTGGACGGCAGCCATGCTGGAAGGCAGAATCTGACTGATCAGGAAACAAATGTCTTGTGATCGCTCCCAGAACTGCATGTCAAATGCACTAGCCACTGGTCAGAGGCAGGTCTGCACTGTGACCATGAATCTGCTTGGAAACAGGATCAGAACAGGATTCGGGTTTCTGATCGTCTGCCTGCAGGTCCAGGTCTTCATTTCTGTACGCCTCAGTCACGACGGTCCGCACCAACGGAGACTGAACTCCGGGATAACAGCGTTGGACCTTTGTTTACATTTCACAGACTGAAAAGATCCCATATTATCGAAATAGCTGCTAATTATCTTTCCATTAATTAATCTCTGAATCAACGTATCGTTTCAGTTATGACAGAGTGACTCTCAAAGACGTGGCTGCGAGGACCGGACGTACCGGCTCTACTCGCCTTTTTTGGTTTTCCATTAAGGTAAAATGGGACCTGGTATTTTTTTTGGTATCACCTCCATTGAGGTTCCAAGCGAGCCGAGAGAGAGAATCGACAACAAAGCCCGTGTCTGAAATAAGCTAGCTAGCAGGCGGTGTGTTTACAGCTGCTGCCTCAAACGTTAGCTTAGTTTAGCTGCTCAGTTTGGACTGCTGCGTTTTTATGTTTGGGTTTCTTTGTTCATTCCTCTGTGCTGGAGTTCTTTTAAGCACTTAATGACTTTATCCAGTTTGTTGTTAAACTTGTTATGAACTTGAATCATGCATCTCTTCATCATTCTCACGCACAGCAATTTCGTGCAGCGTCCCTATGAACACCAGCTACATTGAGAAGGCGCTATATCTGCAATGGGAAGCGATGGACGGGGCACCAAAGCGGGTTGAGGCGAGCTGGGACCATCCGGTGGAAAGGGAGCTTTACTGACTTTTAACTGGAGTTGTTGTTCTGCTAAAAATATAACAGCATAATCTCAGACACACATGAAGGAACAACATCAGAACATTAGCATGAACCTAATTTTCTGGTTCCTCATCTGTGATTTAACTCACACTTCTATGATTGAAAGACAGAACTCTAGAGCCCTTAGAGTCACTAAAAGGGGTTCCACAGGGCTCAATAATTGGTCCACTTTTGTTTTCATTTTATATAAATAACATCAGAAAATAAGAGACATTGTAAATTCCATTTTTATGCAGATGACACACTGATGTATTCTACTGCTCCCTCTGTTAAAATTTTAATATTTTACAGAGATCTCTTCTACAGCTTAAAGTTAATGCTAATAAAACTACTGTTGTATACTCAGTTTGTTTCGTCTTCTCCTGAAATGCTGTGGCTGAGTGTAAACGCTTCATGTGTTCACCTTCAGGTCTTTTTGGGACATCTTACGAACTACGAACAGCTCCTCTTTTGCTAAACACCGCCTTCAGTGTCTCCAAACGTCCCCGGGGGAAAAACAAAAACATCTCGTCTGCTGCTTAAAAAGCTCATCTTCTACTTTTTACACCATCACATTTAAAAACATCATTTGGAGCAGAAATATTCTGGCTTTAAAAAGGGGACCCACAGCGCCCAGTAACTACACAACAGCGTTAAGTCCTCGTCCCTGCAGAACCTCCACGATCAAAACAACTGATGGATTCTCTCTCTGCATTTTCATAGAAATGAACTGAAACCAAATGTTTGTCTGGAGGACTATCAAGGTAAAAACTGAGGGGTTGTTTGTGAAGCGCTCAGCAGTAACGTGTGTAGTTTAAAAGCGTCCGTGTGGGCGTCACTTTAAATCGTCTGTAACGGCGGCCAGAGAGCAGCGGGTGGGCGTCGGCTCCGGCCAGGAATGAAGGATCAAGCATCAAAATACAGAGAATTAAAAAAAAACAATAAAATAAAGTTACCGTCAAGTTCATAGTCAGACAACAAAGAGTTTTCAGATTTAAAAGTAGTTTTTTGTTTCATTTCCTTCTGATCGTCCACGCCGTCCTGTGCAGACGGCGGCCGTGTTGGGCCGCCTGTCATGTTTGGCGGGGCGAGGAGAGAAAGTGTTCTTATTTTACAGGAGATTTAAAGTTCTGGAGGCGTGAGTGTGTGTTTAATGTGTGTGTGTTCAGTTGTTCTCAAACAGCGACAGCAGGTCGTCGTTGTTGTTGTTGTTCGGGAGGTCCGGAGGCCCGAGGTACGAAAGCAACTCGTCCGGGTTGGTCAACTCCGGAAGCAACTGCGGAGAGAAACAGGCGAGTTTCTGATCTGTATTGTTAAGTAGCTATTTACAGTTCTTCAATGGAAAAACACAGAACAGATCTGGGTTCTACTCACGTCCAGAGACGGTTCTGGAACATCCGGCGCCCCACCGAGGCCGAAAGAGCTGTCGCCTTGGAGACGGGGGTTCTGGTTGCTTCGCTGCATCATCTGGTTGCTGCCACCTAGCTGGGAGTTGCCGTGGAGACCCTGTGACTGCTGCTGTGAGAGAGGAGCACCATGGGAAGTGGAGTCCAGGCGGCCCGAGACTGACATCTGAGAGAAGGGAGGGGAGGACGGAGAGGAAATGAGTAGAGGAAAGGAAGGAGGGAGGAGATATTACAAAGGAAAGAGGGAAGGAGAGTGGAGAGAAGGAGATAGAAAGGGAGGAGAGAAAGGAGAGATTAGAAAGGAAGGGGAGAGGATATAGGAAATGAGTAGAGGAAAGGAAGGAGGGATGAGAGAGGGGATGAGATAGAAAGGGAGAAGAGGAAGGAGAGAGGAGAGAGGGCGAGGAGATATTAGAAAGGGAGGAGAGGAGGAGGGGAGGGAAGGAGAGATCAGAAAGGAAGGGGAGAAGAGGGGAGGAAGGAGAGAGGATAGGAAATGAGTAGAGGAAAGGAAGGAGGGAAGGAGATGAGGGAAGGAGAGTGGAGAGAAGAGGAGGCGAGACGACAGAAGATAAGAAATGAGTAGAGGAAAGGAAGGATGGAGGAAGGAGAGGAAAGGAGAGAGGGTGAGGAGATATTAGAAAGGAAGGAAAGGATGAGGGGAGGGAAGGAGAGATTAAAAAGGAAGTAAAGGAGTAAGGCAGAGGACAGGAGAGGAAGTAAGGAGAAGAGGAGAGGGTGGTAGGAAGGAAGGAGGGAAGGAAACAGAGGCACACTTCTGTTCTTCCTCACAGAAGATGAGGATGAAGACGGCGTGTTACTGTACCTGTCCGGCCAGCGGGTGAGGCGGAGGTTTGTCGGGGGTGAGGAGGGCACTGGAGAGCTCGGACTGGTAGGAGAGAGGAGGAGGACCGGGGGAGGAGAAGTCCCCCCGGCCCCCCGGAGTCCCAGGACCGCTGAAGTCTGAGAACCCAGCAGACTGACCGGGATAGGACGGCGCTGAGGAGGAGACACACCATCAATACTTCCTGTTTACACCTGCAGCTGAGCCTCCATGGGTCGGTGCTGGCTCCACCTCCTTTCTATTTCATTATTATGCAAATGATGTTTACACTGATTTTCCTAAACGGTGGAAGCAAATGACCGCCAGTCTAAAATTTCAAGGAGGGGTGGGCAAAAATATCCTGTCATGACTCAATTTCCTTTCTAAGGCTGTTTCTCAAGTTCTTGGTTTAAAAGATAAAAATAACTTTATTAATCACAGAGTTCAGCCTAATGATTCATTCACACAACAAGGAACTGATTCATTTTGTTCTGTTAACATTTTAAAGATTTAATATTCATGTTTTGATTTGATTTTCCCAGGAAAGAACAGAGACAGGGAGGGGCTCGTTCCAGATAGTGATTGGTGTTTACAGCAGCCAACAGCCTGAATGTGCAAGGAAGGAAGGACAGAAGGAAGGAAGGAGGAGAGAAAGGAAGGAGAAGAGGAGAGGACAGGAAGGAGGAGAGAAAGGAAGGAGAAGAGGAGAGGACAGGAAGGAAGGAGGAGGAGAGAAAGGAAGGACGGAAGGAAGAAGGAAAGGAGAGGAAGGAAGGAGGAGAGGAGAGGAAGCAAGGGAGGAAAGAGCGGAAGCATGGAAGGAAGGAGGAGAGGAGAGGAGGGAGGAAAGAGAGGAAGGACGGAAGAAAAGAGGAGAGAAGGAAGGAGGAAAGGGGAGGAAGGAGGAGAGGAGAGAAGGGAGGAAGGAGAGGAAGGACGGAAGGAAGGAGGAGAGAAAGGAAGGAGAAGAGGAGAGGACAGGAAGGAAGGAAAGAGAAAGGAAGGAGGAAAGGAAGGACAGAAGGAAGGAGGAGAGGAGAGGACAGGAAGGAAGGAGGAGAGGAGAGGAAGGAAGGAGAGGAGAAAGGAAGGACGGAAGGAAGGAGGAGAGGAAGGAAGGGAGGAAAGAGCGGAAGGATGGAAGGAAGGAGGAGAGGAGAGGAGGGAGGAAAGAGAGGAAGGACGGAAGAAAAGAGGAGAGAAAGGAAGGAGGAAAGGGGAGGGAGGAGGAGAGGAGAGAAGGAAGGAAGGAGAGGAAGGACGGAAGGAAGGAGGAGAGAAAGGAAGGAGGAAGAGGAGAGGAAGGATGGGAGGAAGGAGAAGAGAAAGGAAGGAGAGAGGAGAGGGAGAAAGGAGGAATGGGGAGGAAGGAGGAAAGGAGAGGGAGGAAGGAAGGAAGGAAGGAGGAGAAAAAGGAAGGGAAGTAACTGTCAGTCATAATCATTGAAACGCTCGGCTCCGCCCTGCGTACCTGGTCCGGGGTAGTCTGGTGTGTGGTTGCTGCCGCCCTGTAGACATGGAAGAGTAGGACATCGGGGAGGAGGAGGCCGCCGAGGGGGCGGGGCCCAGCGACGCGATCATCTCCATGACACTGGGCAGGACCATGTGACTGGGGCTGAGCGTCCGGCAGCGCTTCAACACCGGCCCGTCGGACTCCTCCTTCACGTGGATGTCCGGCTTCACAGGAACCGGCTTCCAGCTGCACACCGGGTCGATGGTGATCTCCTCGTACTCTGAGCTGAGGGGGAGGAGAGGGGGGAGGAGAGGGGGGAGGAGAGGGGGGAGGAACAATCAGACCAGCTTCAGTAAAACCAGAGAATAAAGTTATAAATAAATGAATTTAGGTGTGAAATATTACCAGCAGATGTCAAATAGGCTTTCTGCTAATTCTGACTCATTTATTTATCAGTTTCCTCGTCCCTGTTAAATAAACCTCAAATAAAATAAAAAATATTGTATAAATGTGTGTTTTTGTACAATAACCAGTGCTGTGCAGCTAGGCCCCGCCCCATTGCTGTGCTCCTGGAAGTTGGCCAATCAGAAGCAAGTAGGCTTTCAGGGAGGGGCCGGGGCCTTAAAGAGACGGGAGCTAAAACTCAGGCTGTATTCAGCAGCTCCTTCCACATGTAGTGCTGCAGTATGCAGCCTGAAACGTTAAATGGATTTATTGTGCAGTATGCCAGGCCATGATTTCAGACAATAGGAGGAACATAAATGTAAGTACCACCTAAAACTTTAAAAAAATCTTTTTTAAATAGGACGAACGAGGCTGCAGCCGATTTGTAGCAGCTGTCTGTTTGATATTGGTGCATCAATAAGAATTACATAAAATAAAAGCCAATAAAAAGCAAACAATGTTAACACCAACATTACACTAACAATGTAATGTTAATTTAGAATGATGATGATAAAGCAGTCGTATTTTGATTTATTTACATTCTACATATGTTAAAGTCAAATCAGTGCGAACACTGATGTTACATTTATTTATTTTTACAGCTAACAGCTGCTACACATGTCAGAGGTCGCACGCCTCTGCAGCAACGAGGGGTTAGAGTCTCGCTCAGGGACACAATGGTGTCTCTCACTGTCTTATCCACTGCGCCATCACCCACCCATAGCCTGCACCATGTGGACCAGCAGCAGAAAATGAAGCGGTTCTTACTTCTGAACGTAGATGAGGATCCCCAGCATGTACTGATCCACCTCCAGACCTTCCAGCAGGGCTGTTTTACTGCACAACACACAAACA
Organism: Lepomis macrochirus; assembly: GCA_024633595.2. Taxonomy (NCBI): domain Eukaryota; kingdom Metazoa; phylum Chordata; class Actinopteri; order Centrarchiformes; family Centrarchidae; genus Lepomis; species Lepomis macrochirus. Next base: position 38,766,704 of record JALXJV020000005.1, on the reverse strand, counting down.
CAGAGGTTACAGAGGAGACAGGAAGCGTGTGCGCAGTTTGTGTGTTGGTGTGTTCGAGACCTACTTGCACACAGGGCATCTCCATGTTCCCCTCTCACAGTTGAGCTGCAGGTACGACTCCAGGTCAAAGCACTGCAGGCAGACAGAAGTCCGTCAGTTCGGACAACACAACAAAACAGTTCATGCATGACAAAGTGTGAAAACGCTGCCGAGCCCGTTTGGGTTTTAAACTCCGGGTGGCGTGCTGACAGGTGGAAACGATGACGCTCACGTTCGGCTTCCTGATTGGCTCCGATCAGTCGTGCAAAGATGCTGCTGACAGAGTTTTAGTTCTGCACTGTGGGAATAACACCTCTACTAATAACACCTCAGCGTGTTTCAGCATCAACAGACTGTCAAACCAAACTATCATCAACAAAACGAGACTCCCGTGTTCTCGGTGTGTCTACGGACACGTCCTGGCAGCTCGAAGGTAAACGGCCAAACACGCAGCCTACATGTTTGAGTCTTCTCTGCAGGACTTTGGTAACTTTGTGTTTGTAAAATGTGCTATAGAAATAAAGTGGATTGGATGTGGCGGCGACTCAGACGCTCCCGGTGACATCGCAGCAGAGCGTGGAGTGTTCTGATTGGCTGTGGGCTCTGACCTGTATGTGTCTGCAGTCGTGACCTCTGGCGGGCAGCTGGATGCGGCGGAAAGTGATGGGGCATTTTAACGAGACTCTGATGGCGGTCTGCTCCACGCCGTCCTCTCCGTTTAAGCCGGGGGTCCCGGGGATGGAGCCGCTGCTGAAGTTCCTCTTTACTGAGAACAGAAACACCAAACATTTTCTTTTTTACTCTCCAGCTTCATTTAAAGCAAACTGAATGTTTTGTGTTTCCCACTGAGCTAACAGCTGTGACGCTCTTATTGTGAAACAGCCCCAGCTTCCTGTAGCCTTATTCTCAGACATGCTGCTTTATTTTGGTGCTTTACACCCACATGTGAAGTCAGTTTTAAAAACAACCTGTGCTGAATAAAGTTATACAATAAAAAAATCTGATGAAGATAAACAGGTCAACCAATTTACGACAAAACAAAAGATAGAAAAACAAACAGTTAAACACGAGTGTCCATAAACAGAATAAACGTTTTGAGGCGTCGCACGTTTATTTCACGCTTTGTTTTCATTACGAGAGAGAGCGGCGGCTAAAAGAAACTGACGAGTGACAAAACAGCAGATCAGAAACATGAGGTGGAGCCGGTCCACGTAAAACCATGAAGCCTCCAGTTTGGCAGTTTTGCTGTCACAAAGTTAGCCCCGCCCTAAAGCCCCCCCTGCTTCCTGGTCTATGTTCCTCTAAATGGGACCATAATTTACTAAATGAACATCATGCTGTGTTGAAGAAGACTTGAAACTAGCGACTGAGACCATAAACTCATCAGGAAAGTGTTTACTGGGGTAATAATTCAGCTGAGGAGGAGAAACATTTTCTCTCTGCAGCCGGTGGAGTCGCCCCCTGCTGGCTGCTGGAGAGGACGCAGGTTTAAGGCTCTTCTAGATCTGGAGGTTCCTGCTTGGTCTTGTTGCAAATAACCAAGAAGGCTCGAGGTCTTAAACCAGAGGCTATGTCCACTACTTCAGTCTATAGCCCCTTTTCCAGCGCAGCGGTACCAGCTCGCCTTCACTCGCCTTTGTTTGGGTTCCCACTGTGGAAATGTTCCACCTGTACCTGGTTCTTTTTTTCGAATCACCTCCGTCGAGGTTCCAAGCGAAGCTGAGGGAAACTAAAACCTAACGTGAAAACACGACAGACTGATTGGTCAGAGGGAATATTCACTGTTCACTGCATCATCACTGCGCCAGACAGAGGCAGCAACAGAAATCATTCTTCACTAAATCCACTTCTGAAGTTCTGAGGTGAGAAATCAGCTGTGTAGATTTACAATATTGACAGTTTTACGAGAGAAGTGACGGCGGAACAAAAGTGTGATGAATATTTTCGGAGTTGAGGAGCTCCGCGAGCGGCGGCGGGGGAAGCCTGCGGCGACCCGCGGGAGGAGCGTGTGAGGCCGGCCGGCCGGCCGCCATCACGCAGACTCGTTGGTTTGTCTCCAGGACGTCCTGACTGGGTGAGTTTAATGTTGAGAGAGACGGCAGGATGTAATAAAATGACTCACTCTTGGTGACGCAGTGCTCTGCAGGCAGCAGCCTCTTCTTCATCAGACCCTGCAGCACCGAGCGCACCGACGGGCGATGAACCAGCTGGAGGACAAACAGGTGAGACTGCAGAGAGAGAGAGAGAGGCGTTAAACCGAACCGTAACAGGAAGTTCACCTGCAGGTCTACAGAACATGTCGAAGCGCGTGCGTTCTTACGCAGCAGCAGGCGGTGACGGTGATCTGGATGGTGTTCCTGCCTGGCTGACACACTTGTTTCAGGTACAAAGGCTTATGGGAGGTTTTGTTGTCGCCCCGCTCGATGGTGAGAGGAGTGGCGTTCACACTCACCTGAGGAAGAGGAGGAGGAGGGCAGATAAATAAAAACCAAACACCTCAGTGCAGAAATAAGATTTGTATAAAGGGGGCGGATGAAGGTCGGACCTGGACGGAGGCGGGCCAGTTGGTGTTCATCTGTCGGTCCTCGTGGTGGTAACACTTAAACTGGAGCTCCAGGTCCGGTCTGACAAACACAAACACACCTTACTGAGCTTCGAAACCTGCAAACAGTTCTTCTTTCTCTGATCAGAGTTTGTTGTTCACACCATAAATATTCTGTTAAGTAGAGGCGCAGTAAGTGGAAACTGTAGAGTCGTAGAACAACATCCGGTCTGACATCGTTTTAAACACATCTGTGAAACGCTTTACCGTCTGAAATTAAAACGTTGGCTGAACTCTATGTTTTTAATACACATTTAAATTAATGGCTGAAACGACTCTGAACACTGACTGTGCAGGTTACAACACAATGCAAACAGACATGAGGCTGCACATGAGAGCGTGCACAGACATAAGCACACTTCTTATTTTGTGTTCTTGTTTTGTTAAATGTTTCTAGACTTCATAGATTTGCACATCTACTTCAGCCCTTGTTTCATGTATGGGATGTTTGTATTCTGTGTATTTTAAAGCAACGTTCTGTCCCCGGCAAATAAACATTAACTAAAAACCCCTAACCAAACTGCGACATTAGACAGTAACCGCTCGTTTTATTTTGAAAGAGACGCAGGTTCGCCGCCGCGTGCGTGTTTTCACCTCATGATGAGCGTCTTGTAGACGGAGTCTCGCAGCTGGAAGACGTGGTTGCTGACGGCCAGGTTGTGCTCTAATCTGAAGGGCTCTAGGACCACACCGTCACGCACCGGGAAGGTCAGCCGCAGGTCGTCGCTGGGGTTACCTGGTAACAGGAAGTCAAACAATGAGTGCAGCAGAGAAACATCGTCCTGTTTCCCCCGCAGGACGCCGTTATGACAGAGGCGTCTGAACATCTGTGAGCGTACCTGACGGAGGAGGGGGGGGCAGGCCGGCCATGTTGGGTTTGATGTCCGGCAGGAAGGAGGAGGGCGGCGGCTTGACGTCACCGCTGCCGGGGGACATGTAGGGCGGCGCCATGGAGCTGCTGGGCGTGATGGGAGGGGTCGGGTTTCCGGGTACAGGTGAGGAGGGGTAACCGGGCAACCCTCGCCCCGGCTGAGAGAGAGAGAGAGAGAGAGAGGAGACTTAATTACTGTTTGTTATTTTAATAATTGTTGTTCTGTGACAGGAGAAAATTTTACTTTAGATAAAAATATTTTTAACAAGATATTTTACTTTTTTAAATTTAATTTAATTGTTTATTAAATTAAATTAATCAATTTAATTTGAACTAGTTTGAACTCCACAACATAAAAACAGTACCTGAACCAAACGCTGGTTTTTTGATTAGTGAACTTCTTTTTCATAACAACAAGTATTGTGTCAACAGAAACAAGTACACGGGGATCCAGAGGAGGGGGAGGGGCTTAGGCTCTATATGATAGTCTTTATTATAAATGTAAATGTGGTGGGATAAGAAGTATTTCCTGCAGAGAGGAGGTGGAGCAGAAAAAAAGTCTCACCCCAGACGGCTGGTTGAAGGAGTTGTAGACACCGCCGGCGCCGCCTGCTGTCATAGCGTTTAAACCTCCACCCTGACCGTTAAACTGCTCCTGCTGCACAAACACGCAGACAAAGACACACCTGTTACTGTTTAAATGAACAGGAATCGTCCTTTGGTTTAAACCAGGACACGGTTCAGGCTTCATGATGCTGACTGAGCGTAAACTGGTCTGACCTTGTAGTACTGTCCAGAGGGGGGGTACTGAGGGAGGGGCATCTTATGGCTCTGGTAGGAGGGGGAGGAGCCGGAGCGTTGTGGGACCGGGCCTGGACCACCAGGACCTGCAGGGAAAGAGAAAGACCCTGAAACGCCGACCGACAAACGTGTGGACTTAACCTGCTTTACAGGGACCGTCTTTGTGCTAAGCTAGGCTAGCAGTTTCCCCCTGCGTCCAGTCTTTGTGCTAAGCTAGGCTAGCAGTTTCCCCCTGCGTCCAGTCTTTGTGCTAAGCTAGGCTAGCAGTTTCCCCCTGCGTCCAGTCTTTGTGCTAAGCTAGGCTAGCAGTTTCCCCCTAGGTCCAGTCTTTGTGCTAAGCTAGGCTAGCAGTTTCCCCTAAGCGTCCAGTCTTTGTGCTAAGCTAGGCTAGCAGTTTCCCCGCGCCCAGTCTTTGTGCTAAGATAGGCTAACAGTTTCCCCCTGAGTCCAGTCTTTGTGCTAAGCTAGGCTAGCAGTTTCCCCCTGCGTCCAATCTTCGTGCTAAGCTAGGCTAGCAGTTTCCCCCTGAGTCCAGTCTTTGTGCTAAGATAGGCTAGCAGTTTCCCCCTGCGTCCAGTCTTTGTGTTAAGCTAGGCTAACAGTTTCCCCCTGCGTCCAGTCTTTGTGTTAAGCTAGGCTAGCAGTTTCCCCCTGAGTCCAGTCTTTGTGCTAAGATAGGCTAGCTGTTTCCCCCTGAGTCCAGTCTTTGTGCTAAGATAGGCTAGCAGTTTCCCCCTGAGTCCAGTCTTTGTGCTAAGATAGGCTAGCTGTTTCCCCCTGAGTCCAGTCTTTGTGCTAAGCTAGGCTAGCAGTTTCCCCCTGAGTCCAGTCTTTGTGCTAAGATAGGCTAGCTGTTTCCCCCTGAGTCCAGTCTTTGTGCTAAGATAGGCTAGCAGTTTCCCCCTGAGTCCAGTCTTTGTGCTAAGATAGGCTAACAGTTTCCCCCTGAGTCCAGTCTTTGTGCTAAGCTAGGCTAGCAGTTTCCCCCTGTGTCCAATCTTCGTGCTAAGCTAGGCTAGCAGTTTCCCCCTGAGTCCAGTCTTTGTGCTAAGCTAAGCTAGCTGTTCCCCCTGAGTCCAGTCTTTGTGCTAAGCTAGGTTAGCAGTTTCCCCTTGCGTCCAGTCTTTGTGCTAAGCTAGAATAAGCGTCTGACAGGGGCCTTACCTGGGTGGTACTGCATGTTGGGGCCGGCGTACGGGCCGGGGCCGCCGTGACCGCCTCCACCTGAACCAGGCATTGGACCGCCGGCGCCACCTGGACCAGACATCATGTTCACACCGGAACCAACCGGAACGCCGTACTGCTGAGACATCCCTTGGAAAGACTGGGGACGGAGTTTATGTGAAACTTTAGATTCTGTTCAATAAATCAGATAAAATCATCAAAGTTTGACCCCAGAATGTTTGTGTTCAACGTGTAAACTGATTATTTATGATCAGAGACTTGTTCTGATATCATAATCAGTCATGAGGTGATTGATTCTGATTAAAATCTACCTCATTCAGATCTGATCAGATTAAATGAGGGTCCATCAGGATTTAATCTGGTTAGTGGAGAGCGTCTGCACAGACCTGAGACTCACCTCAGAGCTGTAGGGCCGTTTGAGGCCCTGCGGGGGCCTCAGGTGGCCCTGCTGTGGTCCGGGGCCGTAGTTTGGGTGCTGAGGAACCCTCTGGGGGCCGCCTCCAGGTCCATACATGGGGCCCATTGAGGGCGGGCCCCTGTTAGGTCCAGGTCCAGGACCCATTCCTCCAGGAGCCATGCCAGGGGGCCTGCGGGGGCCCGAGTGGGCCATGAACTGGTTGTTATAGGCTGGACCTCCCATCTGACACACAGGATTACAGCCTGTTAACTCGGAGCACGACGACACTCAACACCTGCAGCAGGTGTCTCATTAATGAGTCAGGTGACGCCCTGATGATGTCACCCTGATGATGTCACCCTGATGATGTCACCCTGATTAATATGTTTAAACACACTAAAACTGATATATTTTTCATTTCCGCTTGAAAATGCTTCCTAACAAATGCTTTTCTCTAATCCTCCAATTGTGTTTTCTGTCACTGGAGAATTGATTTTTTTCCAGGACGCCTGTTTATTCCAACTGCTGCCCCACTAGATTCATCCGCCGCTGGAAATAGTCCCCGACAAATGCAGAGGCTCTGAGCGACCTGAGACCCGCGACCTTCAGGGCTCAGGTGGCAGCTCGCCGGTGGGAACATGAATAAATAATGAACCGCACGAGGACGCCTGAAGCCTCCAGCAGAGGGAGCGCTAGCTCAGCCTACATGTGACCCACCACCACCTCACCTGTCCGTAGTTCATTTCCTGGTTTTGTTTCTCCTGGATGGCGGCGACGGTTGCGGTGGCCGTGGCGGTCGCGGTGGCGGCGGCGGCAGCGACTGCGGCGGCGGCGGCAGCCTGAGTGAAGTCTGAACCTCTGGAGCCTCCGGGGTTCGTCGGGTAACTGAAGGTCAGAGATGTCACAGTTTATTTTTCCCTCCTGCTGACACGTTGCAGCCGACCGTGTCAATAAAGTTTATTCTTGTCATTGAAGGTGAACGGACACATTACCTGTTGCTGTACCCCCCCGGCCCGCCGCCGTAGCCCCCCGTGGCCCGGCCGTACATGCCCTGGTTCATGTAGCCTTTGCTGGGCTCTCCGTAGCCCTGCTGGCCCATGTAGCCGCCGGGCCCGCCGGCCATGCCCGGACCCCCGGGGCCCTGCATCATGGGCCCCCGGCCCGGGTTGGCCCCGGGCCCCATCACCCCTCCGCCCAGACCCTGACGGACACAGAAACACGTCACATCACACGTCTTGTACACAGCACTTTGCTAACTGTGTTAATCATGATTAATTAGTCCGTGATGTCATACCTGGCTGGCCGAGGGATTGGTCACTCCCCAGACCGTGGTTACCACAGAGAGGGATCCTGTGGGCTGATTGGTGGGCTGCTGCCAGCTGGACGGATCATACGAGTACGAACCGTCACTGCAGACACAAAGAGAGGGCGTCAGAGAGTTAAAATCTGACTAACACAGGATCTGTTGCCTTGGTTACCGGGCTCGTTTTAAAGGTCTTCAGCAGGAACTAGGGCGGGAATCCTTTCACTTCCATTAACTCGGGTTATTAAACTCTGTTCTGGGTCCCTCGGCACAGAAGGAAGGAGGTAGGAAGGATGGGAGGGAGGGAGGGAGGATGGAAAGAAGGAAGGAAGGGAGGAGGTAGAAGGATGGAAGGGAGGGAGGGAGGGAGGGAGGTTGACAAAGGGAGGAAGGATGTAGAAAGGATAGAAGGAAGGAGGTAGAAGGATGGAAGGGAGGGAGGAAGGGAGGATAGAAGTAAGGAAGGAAAGGAGGAAGGACGGCGAGATGGACCCCGAGGCGTTGCTGCTGTTAGCGGTCGAACACGGCGAAGCGTTCCTTCAGATTTCCTCCCTCAGACCAAACCTCCTGACTGAGCTGCAGGTTTTAGTGAAGCTGAGCCAAACAGTGGAGCGTTTGCTGTGGGCCCACCACGGTCCAGGACCAGAACCAGAAGGACTGTCTCCTTCAGGCTTTGTTGACCAATGAGGTGACGTTCGGAACCGATGAGCTCGGCGCTGAGAGCCACAGACAGGAAGTGAGACAGTCCTGAGAGCCGGACCGACAGGTTGCTGGTCTGGCTCTGCTGACCTCGTCTGGTCTGACCTCTCATCTTGCTGCGGTGATGTAAGTGTGTGTGGGCCGTGTCAGCACGCCGTGACATCACTGCTGGGTGTGGCTACAGGTACAGTCAGTGTGTGTGTGTGTGTGTGTGTGTACCTGTGGGGGTTGTTGGCCAGTCCAGCCTTCATCTGGTTCAGAGGGTTCATGGTGGGAGGGGTCGGCTCGCCGGGGTCCAATCAGACAAACTCCCTGAGGGCGAGAGAGAGAGAGAGGGGGAGGTTACCGTTAACGAATGTAAACAATCACGGTGGCGAAAGTCTGAAAACAGCGTTAGAGTCGCTTCAGAAACTAATGAGACAGAAAGTCAAAGTGAAATGAAATCCGCCTGGTTGCTCTCAGAGAGGACGGTTAAGAAACAAACCACAGACTGTTTGATACTGAAGACATTTACATTCATCACTAACAATACAATACCCACAATGCCTTGCAGGACGCCAAAATGCCTCCTCTCCTTCAGTAATCAATCAAAACAGACGAATGAACATCTGGTCACTTCATTCATTCACTCTGTAACAGTGAGCGATTCAAGCTTTCCCTAAACGCATCATCATCAGACTGATATTTGGGTTTCCTCTGAACGAAACCTGAGTCACAACTAAAACTATCTGTGGTTTGATAAGATGATGTGTTGCACATGAGGACGCCTGCGAGGAAACGGGCGTCAGCAGCCTTTCACTGGAAACGGCAGGTTCCTCAGAAGAAGGCGCCCTGAGGTGGCCGTTTATTTAGAAGCCGCCCACGTCAACGCGTTTACTTTACCAGCATTCTGACTCCGCTCGGCTGAAGAATACCTGTTAGAAAGCTCGCCAGACCTCGGTGGACCGCTGCATTGTGGGTAATGTAGGAGACAAGTTCTGACAAGAAAGACAAATTAGCCCAGGTGTATGAGCGGCCAGCCTGGGTGTATGAGGCCTATGAGTGGCCGGCCCAGGTGTATGAGCGGCCGGCCCGGGTGTATGAGCGGCCGGCCCAGGTGTATGACGGCGGCCCGGTGTATGAGCGCCTATGAGCGGCCGGCCCAGGTGTATGAGCACCTATGAGCGGCCGGCCCAGGTGTATGAGCGGCCGGCCCGGGTGTATGAGTGCCTATGAGCGGCCGGCCCAGGTGTATGAGCGGCCGGCCCGGGTGTATGAGCGCCTATGAGCGGCGGCCCAGGTGTATGAGCGGCCGGCCCGGGTGTATGAGCGCCTATGAGCGGCCGGCCCAGGTGTATGAGCACCTATGAGCGGCCGGCCCAGGTGTATGGCGGCCGGCCCAGGTGTATGAGCACCTATGAGCGGCCGGCCCAGGTGTATGAGCGGCCGGCCCGGGTGTATGAGTGCCTATGAGCGGCCGGCCCGGGTGTATGAGCCTATGAGCGCCGCCCGGTGTATGAGCGGCCGGCCCGGGTGTATGAGCGGCCGGCCCGGGTGTATGAGCGGCCGGCCCGGGTGTATGAGCGGCCGGCCCGGGTGTATGAGCGCCTATGAGAGGCCGGCCCAGGTGTATGAGCGGCCGGCCCGGGTGTATGAGCGGCCGGCCCGGGTGTATGAGTTCAAGACATAAACACGGAGAATATTTTACCGAATCAGAAAAAAGTAAACACACCTGTGCAGATGTTATTTGTTAGCTACCGCGTCGGTTCCAAGTAGCGAGGTAACACGGAAACACTGAATGAAGAATGAAGCAGAATTAAAACGGTGCAATAAGAATTAAGCTAGGCTACTACAGACAGAATCTACCCCGCCAGTTAATCCTGCTGAGCGCACAGGGTCACTTCTGGTGCAAAATATTCTCATAAAAGGTTAAAGATAAAAACATGCATTCACAGTTCAGAGCGGCCAACAGGTGAGACACCAGCGTCCAGAGAGCCAGCTGACTAACAGTATTAATTATCTACAGCTCATAAACTCTGCTGAGCGAACTCTGTGTTCGTCCCTGCAGAGTCTCTGAAGAACAGACGACACAGAACTCGTCTGGAATCACTTTCGCTGGGCGTGGAGCGCTGCTGATATGGCCCACGTTAAATTGCCATATTTGTGAATGGACTTTGGTGTGACAGGAACACAGAGGAAAACAGCAAACACGCAGCGAGCCGGTTCACGTCTGCACACGTTTTAAAACCAATAACCTGCAGATATGATTCATTTAGTGATCACAAACTGCTGACCAATCAGAGGGCAGTCTGCATTCCTGCAGGAGGCGTTTCCCAGCATGCTCTCTGATTAAATCTGAGGGACGTTAACAATAATTAAACAGCTTGAGAAAGAAATATGTTTAATTTATACAACTTTTATCAAACTTTTGCTCTTGTGAAATAGTGACAACATGCAGCTTTATTTTAGAGCTGCAACGACTCCATGAATCAATTAGCTGATAAAGGTTTCAGTCATTTCAAGAGCAGCTTGAGGATTTTCTGTTTCCTGTCTGAGTGAACTGAATCAGAGAGAAACTGGGACACGTTTCACTATTTGTTTTTTAGACTCGATGCTGATGATTACTTGTGAAGGTGTTCGTTAGTTGCAGCCTTAATTTACTTTAAGAAGCTTAAAGTGTTACTGGTGCACAAATAAAGCTGTAAAAAAAAAAAACGGCGAATCCTTTCTTTTGAGCTCCCGAGACGAGTTCCACCATCACTTTGATCCATTCGGTCGACAACATTTGGAAAGTCTATTTTACCCCCATTCAAATTAGCGGAGGTCTAAACACAACACAGCAGAGCACAGAAACGCCGTAGGTACAGGCGTCAAGTCACCCCAGGAGAACAAATCCAGCACTTCTGGGCTTTTGATTGGCTCTCGGCTTCTTCCACGAGCCAGTTTTGTGACTGAATTCATTAACTGGAGATAATTCAGTACAGTGCTCCTCTCTCTTACTGCACTCCGACAATCCAAACAACCAAACAGGTAAAACGACCAACCCGATGGCTCCTCCCCCTGCAGCCGCTCCCCGCTGTTACCTGCCGTTTACCTCAACAGCTGATAACACCTGAGTCATGTGACTGGCTGCACCTGCCTCCTCTCAGTAACCTGCTCACCAGCCCGTCTTCACATGCTGCTGTCAAAACTACGATCTCACAACTTTGGTATAAATAATATTTATGACTAACACACACACACACATATATATATATTCGTGTAAGTTAGCCGACCTTAATGATGCAGAGAAATCTCATGAGTTACTACTGGAATGAACTCAGTAACAGGAAGTCCTGATATTTGACTGAATTTACAAAAAATGTTGTGTATCGGGATATGAACGGTTTTGTCTTATCGCACAGCCCTGTATTAAAACAGGCTCAGCTGGAAACCTGGCTGTTAAGCTAGTCAACAGGATATAAAGGAGTGAAAACATCTACAGCAGTAAAATGCAACATCCAGGAAAATTAATCCTGTTGCTCAAACGGCTCAAAACTTCACATCCTCTGCACGAACAACAACGTCTCTCCTGCGGCTCCACAGGAAGGATCATCTATCTAATATCAATCCACCGTCAAGTAAACAGGCCGCTCAAATCCTGAGAATCGCTTCCAGAACAACAACTAATGAAAGGCGGGACGTCACATCACATGTTCAGCTGCTGCGTTGGACTGTAAAGGTGTTCCTAATAAAGTGGCCACTGAGGGTTTGTCAGCATCAGGAAGTTCACCAATCAGTAAGTCATCATGGTCACATCACACTCTCACTTCACTGTTGTTTATAATAGCTGTGGTTTTGTTAGACAAAGTTTCAGGTTTCTTATCTCGGCGTGTGATTGTGTTGGTGCTGCAGTTTACAGAAGGCGCTGGCATTTAAATTTCCGGTTAGTTTACTCTCTGACACTGCTGAGGTTTTACGCCTTTATTTTGTTTCTGTCCCACATCTGGACAGAACGCGATAATAAGCCACTAACGGGATCACAAACGCTGATGTTACACGTGAAACTGATTACAGAGATGTTGGTTTCTGCCTCAACGAGAGTCGGCCGGCGCCACAAACTGGACTCACTGCCATCCGACGGAGTGCAGAGTAACTTCAGCCCCACCTGAAGGCTCTGAGGTCCCCAAACCCACCTGAGCAAAGTGTCCACTGCTTCACTGCTCCTCGATACAAACTAGTACAATCATGAGCAGGTTTTACACACAACCTGCTGCGTGACAATAAACACAGACCTTCACTACCGGCCAGAAGTTTTAGAACGCCGCCATGTTTGTAGTTCTTCTGTAAATCTAGGTAGCTCAAGTCCAGTCCGAATAAAGCTTGTGAGGGCGTATTAACAGGCTGATTCCTTCCACTGCTGCAGAGCAACTGAAGAAGGTAAAGACAACGTTTAGGCCAGCAAATAATAATGAAAGTTATTCTGCAGCAGTGGAAGGAAAGTAAACATCCTGAAGCAGCCTGTTAACACGCCCTCAGAAGCTTTGTTTGGATTGTATTATACATATTATATATGATATTAATGAAGGCAGACAGAGCAGCTGGTCATCAGCTGATCCTACAGTGGAATAACGAACAAAACTCCTTCATTTAATTGTTAATTTTAGATCTGAAAATGTTTGTTTTGGTGACGGAAACGTTTTAACTACTTATATTTACAGAAGAACTACAAACATGGCGGTGTTCCAAAACTACAAATATATAGACTATAAAATAGTATGAAAACTGACAAGAAACACATAACATGTGCAGTCTGGCAGCTTATTATCTGATGTTGTGACCCTGTTCGGGTTCATTATCCAAGACTATTCTGTGCTCATATGGTGCAAACTAACTAACTAAAGGTCAGTTTGACTAAATTAACACAAACTGTTCCAAAGAAAGAGCAGAGTGGTTGGTTTAGATTTGGGCAACAGGGTCCAGTCTGAACAGTTTAATCCGGATTAACACCTGCTGCCACACCGATGACATGAAGCTTTATTACCTGGTTATAAAACGGCCGGTTTCACTTCATGTGTTCATGTTTATAATAACACAGAAAACTCTTATGTCACACAAACTGTGTTTAAACTAATCTCCTGGCCTTCAGCCTCCCACCCTGAGCCGCGTGCACGCAGCACACGCACGCTCCCAGCATTAATTAATGTTGTGGCTAATACTTAATGAGTCGCCGGAGCTCGCGTCTCCGTTTGACCCGTGACATGAAAACCTCGGACAAAATGACAGAGTGAAGAGGAGACATTTTGAGATTCCTTGCAGTGTTGCAATCAGGTAGCAGCTAATGCTAACATGCTAACAGACAGCTCCCTGGCTTTCCCTTGCTGTGTGGGTAGCGCCGCTGTTAGCATTAGCATGCTAACGAAACGACAACAGCAGCTTAAACTTATCGACAAAATCTATTTTTATTTGATTCAAATCATCTCGACGTGAGAGTTCAAACGTCAAACGCGTCATCTTTACCGTGTTTGTTAGAAATACGTTAGCTTTTTCACGGTCGTTACGAGGCTAGCCTGTTAGCCTAGCTAGCCCTAACTGGGCTGTGACAATGGAATGCTACGAGGCTAACAGTTAGCCACCAGCTAGCTTCTTCCTCCAACACAAAACACTAATGTTCGCTAACATGTGGATCCGCACGGAGCTGCCCGGTCTGTGTTTCCATTACCGACGCGTCCCCGTTCAGTAAACCATGTAACCGCATCGCCCGGCCGCAGACACGGAGGGTAGACATGTTGTTTTGCACCGCAGCCGACCTACCTCCTCTACTTCCCCGGTGTCCGAGCCCTGCTCCTGGGCTCCGCAGTCTGAGCTTCTCGGGGCCTCCGGGGCATCAAGGACCGAGCGCACCCGAAGCCAGAAATGTCCCGAACCAAGTCCGGGAGGAACAGCCCCAAACACGTCCCAAAGATCCAAAGATGTCCCGGTACAGTCCGAGTTTCACCCAGGAGGAGCCCTGGCTTTACCTCCAGCCAGCTAACAGCTCTCCCCGCCGGCCTCTGCGTCTGATTATCCGGCTTCAGCAGGCGACACCATCCCCCCTCAGCTCCAGGACCGTTAAAACAGAAATAAATAACAATATAACATGAGATGGTGCGGGAACGTGCGGGGTTTACAGCCGCTTCACTGTGTGTCTCCTCTGCAGAGCTGCCGGTGGTGAAACCAAGCAGCGACTGAGAGAGAGAGAGACACGGAGAGGGAGGGGGGAGAGAGAGCGAGACACCCACACAGACACGGAGAGGGAGGGGGGAGAGAGAGCGAGACACCCACACAGACACGGAGAGGGAGGGGGGAGAGAGAGACACCCACACAGACACGGAGAGGGAGGGGAGAGACACCCACACAGACACGGGAGAGGGAGAGGGGAGAGAGAGCGAGACATGGAGAGGGGGAGAGACACCCACACAGACATGGAGAGGGAAGGGGGAGAGGGAGAGAGACAGGGGGGAGGCTGGGAGAGGGAGGGGGGAGAGAGACACCCACAGAGCGATGGAGGGGGGGAGGTGAGAGAGGGAGAGACACTGTACAGAGAGGGGGGGGCACATGGAGAAGGGGGAGAGAGAGACAGGCGGGGGTGGGGGGGGCAGGGAGGAGAGGGGAGGGAGGGGAGGAGATAAGATGTACAAGTAGTAGTTAGTAATAGTCATCAGTGCTATGAGTGAAATGAGCACACGTCTCCATGGAGCTGCTGTAAACGCTCAGCTTTGTTTTGTCTCTCAGGTTCGTTCTGTTCACATGAACCCTGAAGGTCCATCAGACGCTGACATGTCCAAACGATCGGCTCCCTCAGCGCCCCCTGATTTATTTATTAATATTCAGAGCTCCGCTTTTCATATCCAGCAGGTCCGGGCTGAACTGTTTACAGAGACCCAACAGTTCCCACCGCGAGCAGAGCACCTGACCACCTGACCAAAGACATGTTGAAGCACCCCGAGTACAAAGACGTGATATAAAGAGAGGGAAACAGGAACTAAATGACAACCTTTAAGCACTTGGCCACAGGGGCCAGGAAAAACTGCCTTTAGCGGTTAGAAACCCGGGGGGGGGACTGTCTCGACCGGTTGGGTGAGACAGAGAGAGAAAGGGAGGGAGGTTACCACGCCATCAAACCTGTTCTCACTCCAACTCGGTCACGACCCGTTGGCGTCAGACGCAGTGGGGAGCCCAAAGGTGGGCGTGATCAATGACAGGAACGTTAACGTAAGGAGGTGATCACACGAGAGTCCAACGTACCCGAGCCCACACATTATTAATAAGAATAACAATAATACTATTTATCTGTAAAACAAGTTACAAAAAGCTTATCCATGCATTTATCTTCAGTCGACTTGACTACTGTAACAGTGTCCTTACAGGGCTCCCTAAGAAATCCATCAGGCAGCTGCAGCTGATTCAGAACGCTGCTGCTCGAGTCCTCACCTAAGACCAAAAGGTGGATCACATCACTCCAGTTCTGAGGTCTTTACATTGGCTTCCTGTATGTCAAAGAATTGATTTCAAAATCCTGCTGTTAGTTTACAAAGCACTAAATGGTTTAGGGCCAAAATATATTTCTGATCTTCTGCTTCGTTATGAACCATCCAGACCTCTCAGGTCGCTCTGGGATCAGGTCTGCTTTCTGTCCCCAGAGTCAAAACTAAACAAGGAGAAGCAGCGTTCAGTTATTATGCTCCGTATATTTGGAACAAACTCCCAGATAACTGCAGGTCTGCTGAAACTGTCAGTTCTTTTAAATTAAGACTGAAGACTTTTCTTTTTACCACTGCTTTTAATTAAATCAAATGTAAGGCTGCGGATTAATATCGCACACTACCCTGTTTTTATTTCCTATTTTACTCTTCAAAATGTTTTTTATTCTGTTTTATTTTCTATTTCACTGTTGTAAAAATTATATTTTGATGTGTATTTTTCTTCACTTTCCCCGTGTTGCTTTCATGTTTTATGTAAAGCACTTTGAATTGCCTTGTTGTTGAAATGTGCTGTACAAATAAAATTGGCTTGCCTTGTCAAGTGCAAAGACAATAAAATCCAAGAAAAACAAATACATGATAAAAGCACTTAAGAGAGTAAATTACACATTTAAAGTAAAATATATATATGAATATAAAATAGAACAAAATAAAAATCAGGAAAGGGTCACCAATAAAACTGTTTTAAGAAGAGACTTAAAACAGTTCACTGACTCAGCCGACCTGATTTCCTCTGGCAGGCTGTTCCATGGCCTCTTAAGTCACCTAAGTTATTTTAACCCAAACCGTAAGTTATTTTAACCCAAACCGTAAGATATTTTAACCCAAACCGTAAGTTATTTTAACCTAAACCGTAATGTATTTTAACCCAAACCGTAAGTTAATTTAACCCAAACCGTAAGTTATTTTAACCCAAACCGTAAGTTATTTTAACCCAAACCGTAAGATATTTTAACCCAAACCGTAAGTTATTTTAACCCAAACCGTAAGTTATTTTAACCCAAACCGTAAGATATTTTAACCCAAACCGTAAGGTATTTTAACCCAAACCGTAAGTTATTTTAACCCAAACCGTAAGTTATTTTAACCCAAACCGTAAGATATTTTAACCCAAACCGTAAGGTATTTTAACCCAAACCGTAAGTTATTTTAACCCAAACCGTAAGATATTTTAACCCAAACCGTAAGTTATTTTAACCCAAACCGTAAGATATTTTAACCCAAACCGTAAGGTATTTTAACCCAAACCGTAAGGTATTTTAACCCAAACCGTAAGGTATTTTGACCCAAACCGTAAGGTATTTTAACCCAAACCGTAAGTTAATTTAACCCAAACCGTAAGAAATTTCGACCCAAACCGTAAGTTATTTTGACCCAAACCGTAAGGTATTTTAACCCAAACCGTAAGTTAATTTAACCTAAACCGTAAGGTATTTTAACCCAAACCGTAAGTTATTTTAACCTAAACCGTAAGGTATTTTAACCCAAACCGTAAGTTATTTTAACCTAAACCGTAAGGTATTTTAACCCAAACCGTAAGTTAATTTAACCCAAACCGTAAGGTATTTTAACCCAAACCGTAAGTTAATTTAACCCAAACCGTAAGGTATTTTAACCCAAACCGTAAGGTATTTTAACCCAAACCGTAAGTTATTCAACCCAAACCGTAAGTTATTTTAACCCAAATTGTAAGTTATTTTGACCCAAACCGTATGTTATTTTAACCCAAATCTTAAGTTATTTTGATGCCCCCCCACTGGAGGAGGGGCATCTTACCCCACTGTAGCTTAGATGTATTTTAGACACTGAACAGAACCTTTAGCCACCAGCAACTTCACTAGCAGCAAGTCTGAGGTAAATTTCAACAAACAAAAACACCTCAGAAAATATTTTTCTAATGTCTGCAAATTGACATTGAGCTTAGGGGGGCATCTTACCCCATAGAGGGGGCATCTTACCCCATGTGGAAAATGCCTTTTCCCCAAAAAATACATTTGATTAAATACAAATTAATTTGTCAACTGTAGCTATTTATTTTATTATATAATATGTTATCCAAGACATAGCCTTCTTAAAGATACAAAAAAAATTGAAAAAAGTTCTTTCATGTGTCAGAAAATTAACATTAAGCTTAGGGGGGGCGTCTTACCCCATAGGGGATCAGGAAAGGGTCACCAATAAAACTGTTTTAAGAAGAGACTTAAAAGAGTTCACTGACTCAGCCGACCTGATTTCCTCTGGCAGGCTGTTCCAGGGCCTCTTAAGTCACCTAAGTTATTTTAACCCAAACCGTAAGTTATTTTAACCCAAACCGTAAGATATTTTAACCCAAACCGTAAGTTATTTTAACCTAAACCGTAAGGTATTTTAACCCAAACCGTAAGTTAATTTAACCCAAACCGTAAGGTATTTTAACCCAAACCGTAAGTTAATTTAACCCAAACCGTAAGTTATTTTAACCCAAACCGTAAGATATTTTAACCCAAACCGTAAGGTATTTTAACCCAAACCGTAAGTTATTTTAACCCAAACCGTAAGAAATTTCGACCCAAACCGTAAGTTATTTTGACCCAAACCGTAAGAAATTTCGACCCAAACCGTAAGTTATTTTGACCCAAACCGTGAGGTATTTTAACCCAAACCGTAAGTTAATTTAACCCAAACCGTAAGTTATTTTAACCCAAACCGTAAGTTAATTTAACCCAAACCGTAAGGTATTTTAACCCAAACTATAAGTTATTCAACCCAAACCGTAAGGTATTTTAACCCAAACCGTAAGTTATTCAACCCAAACCGTAAGGTATTTTAACCCAAACCGTAAGTTATTCAACCCAAACCGTAAGGTATTTTAACCCAAACCGTAAGTTATTTTAACCCAAACTGTAAGGTATTTTAACCCAAACCGTAGTTATTCAACCCAAACCGTAAGGTATTTTAACCCAAACCGTAAGTTATTCAACCCAAACCGTAAGTTATTTTAACCCAAACCGTAAGTTATTTTAACCCAAACTGTAAGGTATTTTAACCCAAACCGTAAGGTATTTTAACCCAAACTGTAAGGTATTTTAACCCAAACCGTAAGTTATTCAACCCAAACCGTAAGGTATTTTAACCCAAACCGTAAGTTATTCAACCCAAACCGTAAGGTATTTTAACCCAAACTGTAAGGTATTTTAACCCAAACTGTAAGGTATTTTAACCCAAACCGTAAGTTATTCGACCCAAACCGTAAGGTATTTTAACCCAAACTGTAAGGTATTTTAACCCAAACCGTAAGGTATTTTAACCCAAACCGTAAGTTATTCAACCCAAACCGTAAGGTATTTTAACCCAAACCGTAAGGTATTTTAACCCAAACCGTAAGGTATTTTAACCCAAACCGTAAGGTATTTTAACCCAAACCGTAAGTTATTTTAACCCAAACCGTAAGGTATTTTAACCTAAACCGTAAGTTATTTTAACCCAAATTGTAAGTTATTTTGACCCAAACCGTATGTTATTTTAACCCAAATCTTAAGTTATTTTGACCCAAACCGTATGTTATTTTAACCCAAATCTTAAGTTATTTTGATGCCCCCCACTGGAGGGGGCATCTTACCCCACTGTAGCTTAGATGTATTTTAGACACTGAACAGAACCTTTAGCCACCAGCAACTTCACTAGCAGCAAGTCTGAGGTAAATTTCAACAAACAAAAACACCTCAGAAAATATTTTTCTAATGTCTGCAAATTGACATTGAGCTTAGGGGGGCATCTTACCCCATAGAGGGGGCATCTTACCCCATGTGGAAAATGCCTTTTCCCCAAAAAATACATTTGATTAAATACAAATTTGTCAACTGTAGCTATTTATTTTATTATATAATATGTTATCCAAGACATAGCCTTCTTAAAGATACAAAAAAAAATTGAAAAAAGTTCTTTCATGTGTCAGAAAATTAACATTAAGCTTAGGGGGCATCTTACCCCATAGAGGGGGCATCTTACCCCATGTGGAAAATGCCTTTTCCCCAAAAAATACATTTGATTAAATACAAATTTGTCAACTGTAGCTATTTATTTTATTATATAATATGTTATCCAAGACATAGCCTTCTTAAAGATACAAAAAACAAAATTGAAAAAAGTTCTTTCATGTGTCAGAAAATTAACATTAAGCTTAGGGGGGGCGTCTTACCCCATAGGGGGGGCATCTTACCCCACTAGCTGGGAAAAATGCCTTTCTTCTAAAATTTACATTTTATTAAATTCAAATTAATTTGTCAACTCTAGGGATTTATTTTACTTTATATTATGTTACCCTGAGCATGGCCATTGTCAAGATAGAAAAAACCCTATAAAATATTATTTTATGTGTCAGCAAATAGACATTGAGCTTAGGGGGGGCGTCTTACCCCACTCTACCCTAAGTTATTTTGACCCAAACCATGACACAGCTGTTTCACAATGCTAATTTTTCCGAGTCCGTGCATTTTACTCCTTAGACACACAACATTTATGCCCTTTGTGATTTTATGTTGGTTAACATAAAGAAGTGATGACGATTTTGATCATCCAGCAAGTTCGAGCAAAACCAAAAACATTAAAAAACTAATTTTGATTTAAAACACATTAGCAGCGAGGGCTTAGCCGCGGCTCCGTCACCGCCTCAAACCAACAGTCTAACGCATCACTATCACAGTCGGTTTAAATAACTTTTTTAAAGGCAGGAACGAGCACGATGCTGCCCGCTAAGCCACGCCCCCCTTAGTTACTGTTGCTAAGACCGACAAACTGTTAAGACCTTTATCGCTGCCACAGTCTGTTGCTGCACCGCCCGCAGGAACAGAGACAAATGTGTTGGAAAAAGCGACCTCATAATACGCATTATAACATAATATGACACTGATTACTGAGCTGACACTTAAATTACATATAACATTTGTTCTGCAGAGCGGCGGAAACACAGATTTAATCAGCTTTTGTGTTTAATTCTGGAAGGAAAAGGGGCTGCTCCCACAACGGAACGTTCCTCATTTACAGCAGCGACTTAATTTGCAGCAATTTTCGGTAAATATTAATGCATAAAGTGAATTTATTACGATGTTCAGTACAGTTCTAGTTGTATTCTGTCCTGGGAGTGAAGGACAGACAGCAGTAACAGTGTGGTCTGTTGACATGTAACTGTAAGAGAGATGGTTACTGAGTGAATTAACTACATAAGTACGATCCGTAACATTCCTGGTGACAGTGGATTCCTGTCAGTGTGGCCAATGTTCCCTCTCACCCTTCAGAGGCTAAACTCTGTAAACTCCACACCACCTGCTGATGCAGTGGCTCCACCTTGTGTCTGGCTGCTTCCTCTTGCTGGTGTAAACTCTCTTCTCTTACCTTGGAAACTGAGTTCGGCTGTTTCACCACCTACATGTCATTAGCGCCCGTTTTGTTTGTTTCATCAGCTGATCCATGAGTTCCACCAAACTTTGACTTTTCTTTTTGTTTTATAACTAATAACGTCCATTTGTAACTTTAACTGTGTGGATTGACAAATTGTACTTTGATGCTTTGGAAACACTGTTCTTGAAGCCTTCATGCCAACAAATCCCTTTAAATTTAATTACATTTTTTTGTTTAATATTGGAAGGAGGGGGGGGGCTGTTCCTATAAGGTTTAATATATTACAGTATGGAAATGTTTATTCTCATGCTTCTATTGTCATAATAACTGATATTCTCATGTTAACACACATTTACAAGTAAAGATCAATGAATGCCAGAAGCTGTTTAGTTTAAATCAATAAAGAAGTTTTGGTAAACAGTGTAAAATATACAAGTGTTCAACAATACATTTTATTATACTTTATATCCAGGGAGGATGGGTACGTTTTCCTTGTGATGTCTTCAGAGAAACAGTTTTTTAATTCTCCCATCCTGCACCATCAGACAGGAGGCTGGATTTCATGCCAGATGTCCCACATCTGGTTCAGAACTTGTCCTGATGGTGGACAGCCGTTTCTGCAAACTCCATCAGCCTGGTCATCGCTCCACCCTGCTCACAATCCATCCTGCTGAAAACAAACAAGACAACAACACACACATAGTTGATTTTGGACGGCCTTGCAAATTAAATCTCAGCTGTTTGACAGCTGGAACTTGATGCTTACTTTATCTGAGTACAGATATGTCAGGTGTTCATACACCTGAAACACCTGGTCATACGTTCCTTTACACTCAAGGGACTGTTAGTTTAAAGTTCAGTGTGTCAGCAGCAGTGTACATGTGCTGCTCTCATCAAAACTCTGAATCACTATTGTGTCACGATTTTACCTTGATTAGTCACAGGGAGCGTTAACGTGAGGAAAATCATTGTTTTCTAACAGATGTCCAAAATATGACCTCGGTCATCACCTGTCACTGATCACCTGTCACTGATCACCTGTCACCGATCACCTGTCACCGATCACCTGTCACCGATGAGCCGTCTAACAAACATTGTGTGTAAGGACTGAAGGATCAACATAACCAGCCATGTGTGCCGTGCAGAAGTAACGGAAAAGAATATGTACACAACATTCTGTTCCGTTTCGTTCCTTCTGCACGGCACAGACAGAATAATGTACATGTAAATATCTGCAACGTTGTCCTTCCATCACATATTTATATATTTCTTCATTTATTTATGTTGCCTGTGTGTTTGTCTGCGTGTAGAACCTCATCACCACAGCAAACTCCTGGAATATGTGAAACACCACTTGGGAATAAAGCTCCTGATTCTGATGGTATCTAGCTGGTAGCTAACTTTTTCAACAAACGCACGCACACTTACTGTTCTGTTTATTTTATTTTAGTATTTTTTTTAAAAACACACACTGTTTTATTTATTTTATTCTATAATATATATATATTTCTTTTTTTAACACAAACACATCTGCTTTGATTACTTTAGGCTGTAATTCTTTAATGAAATGTTCGGGGTTGATTGTTATGTTGTGTGCTTCGGTAATATTGTTTCACAGTGATGCCAATAATTGAACTGAATCTTCCGATCGACCTTGACTAAAGCTGGAGACATAAAATAACTAGATTCATGAGGACAGCTGATGAGTTAACGTGTCAAAAAATGCAGTAATTTCATCAACTTACCAGGCAGCGTGCTTCAGAAACACTGAATGAACGAAGCGCTCGAACTGCTGCTCCATCTGACACGCGAAGGCGGAATTTCCGTCACGCGCGTTACTTCCGCATTCCAACAGAAACCAATGGGACTGTCGGAACTCTCTTATTTAACGGCCCTGGTTCTAACCTTTGGTTCTGACCTATGGTTCTGACCTTTTTATATACAGCCTATGGTTCTAACCTTTGGTTCTGACTTTTTTATATACAGCCTATGGTTCTAACCTTTTTATATACAGCCTATGGTTCTGACCTTTTTATATACAGCCTATGGTTCTGACCTTTTTATATACAGCCTATGGTTCTAACCTTTGGTTCTAACCTTTTTATATACAGCCTATGGTTCTAACCTTTGGTTCTAAGCTATGGTTCTGACTTTTTTATATACAGCCTATGGTTCTAACCTTTTTATATACAGCCTATGGTTCTAACCTTTGGTTCTAAGCTATGGTTCTGACTTTTTTATATACAGCCTATGGTTCTAACCTTTTTATATACAGCCTATGGTTCTAACCTTTGGTTCTAAGCTATGGTTCTGACTTTTTTATATACAGCCTATGGTTCTAACCTTTGGTTCTAACCTTTTTATATACAGCCTATGGTTCTAACCTTTGGTTCTAACCTTTTTATATACAGCCTATGGTTCTGACCTTTTTATATACAGCCTATGGTTCTAACCTTTGGTTCTAACCTTTTTATATACAGCCTATGGTTCTAACCTTTGGTTCTAAGCTATGGTTCTGACTTTTTTATATACAGCCTATGGTTCTAACCTTTTTATATACAGCCTATGGTTCTAACCTTTGGTTCTAAGCTATGGTTCTGACTTTTTTATATACAGCCTATGGTTCTAACCTTTTTATATACAGCCTATGGTTCTAACCTTTTTATATACAGCCTATGGTTCTAACCTTTGGTTCCTAAGCTATGGTTCTGACTTTTTATATACAGCCTATGGTTCTAACCTTTTATATACAGCCTATGGTTCTAACCTTTTTATATACAGCCTATGGTTCTAACCTTTTTATATACAGCCTATGGTTCTAACCTTTGGTTCTAAGCTATGGTTCTGACTTTTTTATATACAGCCTATGGTTCTAACCTTTTTATATACAGCCTATGGTTCTAACCTTTTTATATACAGCCTATGGTTCTGACCTTTTTATATACAGCCTATGGTTCTAACCTTTGGTTCTAAGCTATGGTTCTGACTTTTTTATATACAGCCTATGGTTCTAACCTTTTTATATACAGCCTATGGTTCTAACCTTTTTATATACAGCCTATGGTTCTGACCTTTTTATATACAGCCTATGGTTCTAACCTTTGGTTCTAAGCTATGGTTCTGACTTTTTTATATACAGCCTATGGTTCTGACCTTTTTATATACAGCCTATGGTTCTAACCTTTTTATATACAGCCTATGGTTCTAACCTTTGGTTCTAACCTTTTTATATACAGCCTATGGTTCTAACCTTTGGTTCTAAGCTATGGTTCTGACTTTTTTATATACAGCCTATGGTTCTAACCTTTTTATATACAGCCTATGGTTCTAACCTTTGGTTCTAAGCTATGGTTCTGACCTTTTTATATACAGCCTATGGTTCTAACCTATGGTTCTCACCTATGGTTCTGTTCGGGTTATGGTTATAACCCGAACATGGTTTGAGTTCCAGCTGCTGTGGTGTAAGGAACAGCATCAGGGAGTTTGAAGAGTGAAGCAGAGGCTCAGACGTGTCTCTGTCTCTGTCGGCCGGTGATGAGCTTCACAGGTTTATTTACATCTTTGAATATTCAGCAGGACTTAAGTCACCTGAGCCGCTGTGACGACGACGGATCTTATTAACCTGTAACTTTTCACTTATTATACTCAACGTTTGTTCATTTAGTCACCACCTAATGCAGATTAATTTCAGATTAATGTTGCGACCCCTTCGGGGCCCAGACCCTCAGGTTGGGAAACGCTGCTTCAGTCACAGTCTTATGCTTTTTGACCACAGACTCTAAAACAGAGACAGAGCAGGTGTCACAATCGATTCACCACTGGCAGCACAGTAACAAGGCCTGATGACATCACTATGACGTCATCAGTTATTTTCTGAGGATGTGACGAAGCTGGTGGCGACACGCCGAGTGTCCTCACCTGAGAAAAGGTAATTTAATGTGACATCTAACGGACAGGGAGGGGAAGGGGGAGGGAGAGAGGAAACATAGGGAGGGAGAGAGAGGAAATAAAGGGAGGGAGGGAGGGAGAGGAAATAAAGGGAGGGAGGGAGGGAGAGGAAATAAAGGGAGGGAGGGAGGGAGAGGAAATAAAGGGAGGGAGGGAGGGAGGGAGGAGGAAATAAACAAAGGGAGGGAGGGAGAGGAAATAAAGGGAGAGGAAATAAAGGGAGGGAGGGAGGAGGAAATAAAGGAGGGAGGAGGGAGGAGGAAATAAACAAAGGGAGGGAGGAGGAAATAAAGGGAGAGAGGAAATAAAGGGAGGGAGTGAGAGAAGGAGGAAAGGAAACATAGGGAGGAAGATGAAGGGTAAGGAAACAAGGGGAGAGGAGTGTGAGTGCGGTTGGAGGGGGAGGGGCTGGAGCTGACAGACAGAGAGGAGCCGGTTCTCTTCAGTACGACTCTTTATTGAATGAAGCAAAATAATGCAGAGAACCTCAAACCCCTAAAATAAATAATAAATCAGCTTCTTTGTCTCAGAAACAACCTGCAGCCGATCACTTCTCTTTATTCTGCGTTCCTAAACAGAGAGGCCTTTCAGCTCCTCTCTTCCCGCTCCAGAGTTCATTCGGCTGCTCGGACCAGAGAAACAATAAAAACACGAGAGCGTCCGACCTTTTTGGCACACGGGACAAAGGAGAGAGAGAGAAGCAGAGGTTAAACTAGAATCTGCAGTGCATTTGGTTCGCTGAAAAACATCCCTTCAAAATAAAAGAAAAACAATTTCCCAGTGTGCTGCTTAAGCGCTGCGGGGGGGGGCTGATGATTCTCCTTAACGCACCTGCACCTCCTCCACCTGCTGTAGTGACTCATATCACCTCTCACCTGCTAGCCGGGGGCCCATTCGTTTTCAATGGGGAGCGCTAACGATGCTAACGAGCCGTTTATTGACAAAGTAAAAGCGTAAATGTTTCCAGAAAGAGATGACGATGCTGTGTGTGTGGGGGGGAGGGGGGGGGGTGATGAAGAGGATGACGTAATAACTGTTACAGCTGGAGTGTGTGTGTGTGTGTGGACGGACGAAGGTGTGTGCGTGTCGCCGACCCGTAAACTCAGACTCGGGCTTCACTCCACCAGACACGTTCCTGCAGCGCCACAACTCTTCAGCTTTCACAACAAGACGACCTCCGGGCGACAGCCGGGGAATCAAACCTGCAACCTTTTCTGGCAGAAATTAAAAATGAATCTGCAGCACAAAGCATCACAAACTGTCGAGAACCGACAGCTGGAGTTCTTTTACGACACCGCACCAGACTACATTCAGATTTTCGCTCATTTAAGACTAGATTTTATTCAGTTTTTGCCGTGTTCTCTGAGTCTTTGTCGCCCTCCTGCACTTGATTCTGATGGATTATTTATATTTTTATCAACTAATAAGTTAACGCACAAATATAAATGCTTCGTTAACCTTCCCCGGTTGTCACACATGAAAGACACACTCCCGTTATACTGAGTGGATTTCACATGAGCTTTGGCACATGTAGGATTAGATTTCTCTTTCTGTCCGTGTTGTTTGTTAATGAACTCAGTAATCTTGCAGTAATAGTAGCTGCAGACACGCAGAGTCGCCTGGTGGAGTCGAGCCCGCCGCCGGAGTCCACGTGTTTCTGCTGCAGCACGCCGAGTTTTCCTATGACAGGTAAAAATCAAGCACGACCATGCACGACTACTCCGACTGCTTCGTACTCTCATGGAACCTGATCCTAAACTTCCCTAACATGGCCGAAAGTACGTGGACGGCCGAACGTGTCGTCCACCTCATGTAAGACAAACAGCAGGCGTCGTGTCCTGATGCGACAGGTCTGATTCTGATAATCGAAAGCTTTTTATCAAACGGATCTCGGTGAAGCGGATCTTTGGGTTTTGAAACGTTGGAGAGAAACTGCGTCCAAATGTCCTGATAAATGATTCAGAGGGAAAATCTGTGGCCGACGGATCGAGGACAGAAACTCAGGCTGTCAGTATTTAACTGCAGCTCCACATCAGCACGACGCATTACTCCGTATTACAGAGCAGCACACACTCTGCTGAGTAAACTGAGTGCTGCTTCGTGGTACCAAGTAATGACAGAAGGTGTCAAACACGTACTTCAGAATTTAAAACTATTTATTTTCTGGGTTTAAACGCTGCTGTTTGTAAATAAATGCAGGCTGTAAACGCAGCACTTCTCTGCTGAATGCAGCACAGACTGTGTGTAGGATTTTCTACGGTTTAACTGTGTGTGTTTGTGTCCGTGAAGCAGTTTGAGTGTCACAACTGAATCCGGGAGGGTGGGGGTCAAAGGTCGGGCAGGTGAGGGTTTACTCCAGGTGCCGCGGGTCGGAGGTCTACTGCCGATCTTTGAACGCGTCCAGGTCGAAGGCGGTGTCCAGGAAACGCCGCAGCTCCATCAGGTGAGTGTTCTTGTTTCCTGTCGCCGGAGCCGCTGCCGGTTCTCTGCCGGCGTACCTGAGACACACAGAGGGGTCAGAGGTCAAACGAACCGCCGCCTGACCCGTGCTGATAGTGAAGAAGAAGAAGAAGAAATTACCAGACAGGTTTGGCTCTCTGGGTGGTGGTCCTGATGCGAGGCTTCACGTAGTCGTAGTAACCCTGGTTCTTGTGCTCCTCCTGACACCAAACCAGGTCGGCGTTACAGTAACGGTCCGACTCGGCCTTCACCAGGTCGAACGGGAACGGAGACAGCTGGGGGGGGTGAGAGAGGAGGGGGGGGGGGGACACAGAACATTACTCATCGTTGATCCTGATGATCCTGACGGCAGATTTAAATATGAAGTTGTGCGGCGCCTCGTGCCCGCACTGATGAGCCCGCCCCTCGGCGACCTCATCAGCGCGAGCGCCCTCTCCTCATTCTAACCTGACAGGTGCTGTTCTCAGAGCAGGACGTTAGGTCTGCGAGAGCGTAGCGAGTGTGTGGGCGAGCGAATGTGAGCGCGTGGCGGTGAAAGCGAGCGAGTGGTCAGCGGTCTGTTAATACAAGTCTGCTGTTTCACCAGCTGCAGCAAAGCGAAGGTCGTCAGCGCCACCGAACATCTGCCTCCGGTGAGCTGAGCGGGACTCGACGGGGTCACGTGACCGCACGTTTCACCACACAAGCTGGAAGAGCTGTTGGGGAGAGGTAACCACGGCGTGCACCAGGAGCCGGGTGGCGTCCTGAGTGAGGAAGATTTGTTTAGCTGACGTCAGCAAAGGTACGGTGCACAGCGAGGGTCACTTTTAGTCTCAACCTGTGAAACACAGCGACGTAAACGTGGCCTCACGCAGATATTTACAGTTACGTTACCTGGCGCTTGCGGCGCTGACGTGGGACCTGCGTGACGCCACGCTGTGTGTGTGTTTTAGCGTGAGTACCTGCTCCATGCGAGCGATGGCCACCGCCCCCTCCATGCCGCGGCTCTTCCTCTCTTTGGTCAGCTCGTAGTAAACCTTCCCCGTGCAGAAGATCAGCCTCTTCACCTCCTCTGGACGCTCCGCCGCCACGCCGTCCTCTGGCATCAGCCTCTGGAAGTGAGTCCCTACACCGAGGAGGAGGAGGAGAGCGAAGGTCAGACTGAGCGCGCTCCACACATTACTGCTAATAATGCTAATGCTAACGTGTAACAGTACCAGGCAGCATCATGTCGAAGCTGGATCTGGCCTCTGGGTGACGCAGCAGAGATTTAGGAGTGAAGACAATCAGCTGGAGGGACAAACAGGAAGTATACCATGACAGATGATTGTGGCTTTCAAAATAAAAGTCAAGCTGTGTGTGCGTGCAGGTGCGCGTGTCTCAGTGTCTCACAGGCTTCCTGAACGGGAGGAGAATCTGCCGCCTCAGCACGTGGAAGTAGTTTCCAGGAGACGAACAGTTCACCACGATCCAGTTACAGTCGTACAGCTGACGCACAGCAAAGTCCTCTGTGAGGGTCTGAGGGGGGGGGTCATGTTAATTCAGCTCAAAGTGAAACATCAGAATCTGATTATATACAGACACCTGTCATCCTGGTGTTTTCTGTCTGTGTGAATCTTAAACAGAAATAAAATAATAAATAATAAAAGGATAAAAATCACATTCGGTTTGTTGACAAAAGTTTTGACGCTGACGGTCAGAATCATTTAAAAGCAGCCGCTAGCTGCAGATTTATGTGATCGTTAGCTTCACGTTAGCTTCACGCAGGAGCTGCTGTGCGTTCGTTACCGGCATGACGTCGGGGTCGTCGTTGCACATCTGGAGGAATCTCTCTGGACGAGCTGACGAATGTTCTGGACCCTGAGGACAGAAGAAGAAGGAGGAGGTTTAAAGGATCCACATCGAGGAAAACAACAAAATGCCATCAGCTGATTTAGCCCTTTAGATTCACCAATATCTGAACCAGCCTCTGCTGGGCTACATCACAGCTTAGCTTTAACATAATCTTTATATAACAGGTCGAGGTGAGACGGCGGCCCCCTCTGGGTCCAGTCCTCTGCCGTTGGCACCGTTGCCACGGTGGAAACAACCACATTAAAAAACATCAGATAAAAAAGGTCCATGTCAGACTTTAACCTACAGAAACATTAGCCTGAAACCCTTTAGCTAAACTTTCATATGCACTGACAGACTATTTCTGACGGAAGCTGCGTGCAGGAAGTCAGACGCAGAACGGCAGAGAGAATCCAGGTGTTTTTCAAAATAAAACACCCTGTGCAGACTCCAGATCTTACATCAACAATAAACACAGTTAACAGACAAATAAATAAACAATTTAACCACGTAGCTACTTAGCCGTGATAGAAGCACAAAAATCAAGGACAACCGAACAAATCAACAATCAACAAGCTAATCAGGCAGGCAAAACGCTCTTATTCTGAAGGGATTGAATTTGTAGCTGCAGGTCTGTTGTCATTTTAATCGCTGTCTTTCTCGATGAGTCGCTCAGCCCTGATCAGCTCCATCGCCTCTTTAACACTTCCTTTAAAACTGTTTTTAATGCGGTGCTTCCTTTTATATCGGATTATTTTATTTGCCTGCTGTTTGTTTTGTTTTCTAAGATTTCTGGGTAATTATTTGCCTCCTGAGAGGTTAAATCGTGGTGAAGCTCTGCGTTTTCACCCTGCAGAGCCTGTGTGACTAAAGGCCCGTCCTCACCATGCCCTCCATGCCGTGCGGCAGCAGCAGCACGATGCCGTTCTGGCGGACCCACTTGGCCTGACCGGGGCAGATGAACTGGTCGATGATGCACTGGGCCGTGTTGTGGAAGTCTCCAAACTGGGCCTCCCACAGGATCAGAGCGTTGGGACTCGCCATCGCGAATCCCAGCTCGAAGCCTGCAGACGTGGAGTTTAGAGAAGATGTTTAATCTGCGGTCTGAGCAGAAAGAGAGCGAGCAGGGCGAGCAGGGCGAGCAGGGCGGACTCACCCAGGACTCCGTACTCGGACAGTGAGCTGTTGCAGACGGTGTACGGCGCCTGGTCCGGAGAGAGGTGGTTCATGGGGATGCAGGTCCGCTTGTCCACGTTCTGGTCGTGGAGCACGTGGTGACGGTGGCTGAAAGGGGACAAACAGCGTCAGTCAGCACAAGTTTCTCTCTCTCTCTTTCCACAGACCGCTAACCACAAAAACCTGGACCTGGAAGACCCAGCGGGGTTCTTCTTCTTGGTTTAGAGATCGGATTGTCAGTGACGATCAGCTGCTGTCGGATTTTAAAGACGTGAATTTAACCCGAACACAAACACCTGAACAGCCTCCACACAGTTTTTCCTCCTGACAAATCTCAGCATCCTGCTGACCCTCAGCTTCAGGCGCTCCGGTCACTTTAATGACCCGACCCGCCGTCACGTGACGGGACTCGACTTCACAGCCACAACATAATGTTGAAATTGTTTTCCAGGACAAAACATTTTACTTTTCCTCTCGTCTTTCATGTGTTTTCAATGACCACGAAACCTGTGAACTTATTTCCACCTGGGCCGAACGACACGGCCAAAAATATCTTTCGATATCGATAATTATCAGGATAAGAATCAAACTGATTTCTGCTCCTCGGTGAAACTTGAATGGTTAATTGTGGTTTAAATTTTTCTTCATGGTCAAAACAAACATTTGATTCCAAACAGAGGATCACTTCACAGATCTGAGGAGGAACATTCAAAACATTTATGATAAAATCTTTTGACAAATAAAGTAAAACTAAGTAAAAGCTTTTTTTCTGTCCTTTTCCCTCAACAAAATAAACATCTTGGTAAAAATTTAGCCCTAATTCCTGATTCAAGTCAATCAAATCAAACATTTATTGAATATTTGTTATTGAAAAAAATGATATTGTGATAATTATTGTCATTGTTTTATCGTCCAGCCCTAATTTCCAGGTTTTCCAGGACCTGCAGGAAGCCTGTTTAGTCTCAACTGTGTTTTTACAAACCAGAACGTTCCTGAGCAAGAAGCTGCTCGGGGCCCGAGTCCAGCAACGTGTTTTTGTACCAGCTGAAAACGGCCAGCTGGGAGCGCTTTGATCATTTACATAATGTCCGTGGAGGTGATCAAGTTCTTCATTTTACTGAATGTAAAAACGTCACCACAAAGTAGGTGTGAAGAGACGGCTGACAGGCTGTCCGTACGGCGAACGGGAACATCAGACGTTTGTCCCGCCCCTGCTGCACTGTGATTGGACGGCTGGGTAAAAAGTGAGTGACGAACGCAGCGTTTTTCCCAAAGATGAACATTTTTCAACTCTGGGCGACCAAAAAAAAACGCCCATTGGAATGACTTGAAAAAAAGACGCTGGCGCCTGAAATGAAACGCTTTGTTGGACACGGGGCCTCAGACCGGGGTGGACAAACCGCTTTAAAGTAAGGCTGCGTTCATAAATACACATGTTGATAGATTATGTTTATCAATCATCAAAAGCATCTGGAGAGAACAGAAGAAAAACTGAAATCAAATCATGTGACCAGCCGCCGCCCTCAGACAGCGTCAGCTCTTCTACCTGAAGGTCCCTCGCTCCACGTCCTGTCCCGACAGCCTGATGTGGATCCCCTCCTGCAGCAGCGATCCGAAGGCCATGTACTCTCCCAGAGCCCAGTCCACCGTCCGGTTCCGGATCATCTCGCCTCGGCCCTTCAGGATCCGACTCAGACCTGAAACAAGCGACGCTCACTGAGCAAAGAACGCCATCTCTGCTGGACCAGGTTCTGGTGTCTCTGATTAAAACCTCTGAATAACTGGACCCCCAGACTCTCCTCCTGTCGCTGTGCTAAAGATCAAAGTGTGAAATGAGTAAAGAGTTAAAGTGACCTCCGTGGATGGTGAAGTCCTCCACAGGGACGGACGAGGCCACCTGGCCGATGTGGTTCAGGTTTTCTTCTGTCAGACCGGTAGAGGGGCAGCTCATGGACTTGGGCTGTCCGTCCAGAGTGAAAAAACCTGCAGACAACAACAGTTCAGTTTGTCAATAACAACCTGAGACCGGATCCCGACCCGGGACCTGAGACCTGTTTCACACGTTCACATTCTCAGCTGCTCCTGAAAACGTGTTTGACCGACTGATTCAGACAGGAAATGACCTCACTGCAGCCCGACTGGTGTTAAAGAGGGAAAGAGCCGATTCGTGTAAAACACGCCGTCTACGACTCGTTAACAGTCTGTAACGAGGACCTGCAGCTCTGAGAGGAGCTACGTAACTTCGTTAGGCAGGAAGCAGTTTCACTTTGAGCTCACGTTTCTTGACACGCCCCCTCCGGTTCCATCTTTTCTGATGCAGCGACAGAAACTACAGACGAGCAGATTATTTTCATTATCCGCTCGTTTCTTTCCACGATTAATCAGATTAATCAAAGTCTTCAAATCGCTTCTTCTGTCCGACCGACAGTCCAACACCAAAGTGTCATAAATGACAAAGACAAGATTACTCAGATTTAAGAAGATGAGAGCAGCAAATGTTTCACGTTTTTGCTTAAAGAAATGACCGGAAGGATTAAATCGAGCTGTCGCTTAATTTCCTTTTGATTATCGACTGTCGCTGCAGCTTTTATATTTCCTGTTACTTAAGTTAAGTTTGGTTTAACCGCTGTTCCACTGATAAACGTGCCATTAGCTTTGAGGCTAATCTAGTTTAGCATTGTGCAGCGTTGAATCGGTGAGAAATGAAGGAGCGTTCACCAGAACCTCCGGCTCTCACCTCCGGTAACGTTAAACAGGCTGCTGTGAGTCAGGTCATAAACGTTTTCAGAGGTGAGTCCAGTACTTCATGAGACAAACGACTCAGCGTGAACGTGTTGGTCAGCTGATTGTGGCCCTTTCCTAAAGCTTCCTGCGTTGGGCCAGTAGTTCATACTTGTGCGTCTGCGTTGTTCTGCAGTTACACCCCCAGACGCTTCCGGCTAACCTGAATGGGAGTAAAACTGCAAACGTGCGGCTTTTCAAATGTTACCGACCGAACGGGTCACATCCTGATAGTGAAACGAGTCATTTCACTCGGGTTGTGACGCTCTTATTTATCGATCCACCGTGTTACAGCCACATATGGAAGCGGCCCACTTCTGAACTGGAAAAGATCAGATTCCATGTGACCTGTTCACACCGTCAGAAAAAGATCAGGTCTGAGTCACATATGGGCAGAAAAACAGGATTTGGGTCTTTTTTACTCGTCATTAATCAGCTGTTATTATCAGCTGACAGCAGATCAGGTGAAACAGGCTGCAGATCCTGACACTCTAGTTCTCATATGTGTTTCTGGATCTTCCTCTAAACCCCACCAAGCAGTATTAGTTAACCCCCCCTCACCAGGCCAGGGGGAGTCCAGCCAGTGCTTGATGTGGAGGATCTTCTCATCTTTAGAGCGAGCGTGCGCCTCCTCACAGATCTTATCATATTTGGCGATTTCCTCCTGCAGAGAGACACAGAGAGAGAAACAGTTCAGTCTGCACACAGATCAGACACACAGGCGTGTCGTCGTCCTCACTGACTTTAAAGTGAAGCTTCAGGCTTAAACAAAACTTTATTCAGTCTCCTCTCAGCACATCC
This sequence comes from Lepomis macrochirus, assembly GCA_024633595.2. Taxonomy (NCBI): domain Eukaryota; kingdom Metazoa; phylum Chordata; class Actinopteri; order Centrarchiformes; family Centrarchidae; genus Lepomis; species Lepomis macrochirus. The sequence goes on along the minus strand of JALXJV020000005.1, from coordinate 38,732,972 downwards.
AGTCACACGACAGATAAAACAAACAGGTCTGATCAGCTTCGTCTTCTGTTCTGATACAAAGGAAACGGAGGGACTTTGAACTTCCTGTTGTTTCAGGGGCCGTATTACAGAAACTACCTAACCATCAGATCCTATCCTAACTGCTTGGTTACCATGGTAACAAGGGGTAGGAACTGTTTTTATTAGTATTATTTATTTTATTTACCGTCATATTAACTTTCTTGAGGAGACTACAGGTTCCTCAGCTGCCTTTCTGCTCACTGTAAACGGACTGATTTTCTTTCTGGCAGCATTAACGCTCCGCTGGACGCCGGATATGCGGCGGTGACTGTGTTCACTATTTCAGCCCGCTCTCAGTCTGTAAGCTCATGAGTTATGTGTGTTTGGATTTCTGGACGGAGGTTACAAACACCTCTGAGTCACCTGACTGAACGTTCAGTGACAGTTGGTTGTTGTTTCTGTTTCTCCATTTTCAGTTTGTTTCACTAAAAAAAAAACAGCGATTAAAAGCAGTTTAGCTCAGAGAGATGAGCAAAGTGGCATCGGTTGCTAGGTAACAGACATAAAAGTTGATAACCGATGTTGGATCGAGTGTTTAGGATTTCCTGATCTGAGATAAGACAGGGTTCCTAAAGTTTACATTTATTCTTTTATCCAAAGCGACTTACAGCTGCTCTACATGTCGGAGGTCGCACGCCTCCGGAGCAACGATGGGTTAAGTGTCTTGCAGGGACACTTTGGTGTCTCACAGTGGATTCGAACCCGGCACACCAAAGGCATGTGTCTTACCCACTGCTCCATCAACACGCTAAAGTCCGTTAGGATTTGCTCCTGTGATACCAAACTTGGAGAAATCCTCTCTTCAGACTCTCCTGTCTGAACCTAGGACTTAAAACGCCCCCGGTCCTTTTGTCCTGGACGTCCACTGTGCTCATGTCTGACAGTAACGTTCTGTTATTCATCAACTCTGAAAGAAAAAAGCTCCTGATGGTAGTTAGTTCACCGTTCATGCAGAACAGAGGGCGTCACTTTGTGCTGAGATCTGGGCTCAGAGCAGGGCTGCAGTCAAACACTCGCTCACAAAATGCAAACAAAACAACAAGATGTCAGGATAAATCTTTACACATTTCTTTACAAGATTTTCACATTTAGTTTCTAAAATATTTAAATTACATTACATTTCTCAAAGCATTTTCATTGGTTATTTAACATTTCCTGTTGCCAGCAGTTTATCAGAACCATTAAAGAAATACTTTCAAAGAGGGACAAAATCAGCCTTCAAGAAGTTGGATGTGAAGTGTGAATGACCCTGATGTGCAGAACGATGAGTTTAACAACCCTTTTTCAAACGGCTCATTTTCTCCCAGTCACTTTTTTAAAAGCATTTCTTAAAAAAAACAGCCAGCAACAACAAACGTTAAATATGAAAGAAGCAAATGTGCGGAAAATAACTTAAAACCTAAAAGCTGAAACCTCAAGCTGCATTAAAGCTCATTTCTAGATTCCATCTGAATTTTGTTTATGTAAATAAAGACATTTCCAGCAGGAGGAACCGAACATGTCTTCAGATGCAGGAAGCTGAGCCCTCACCTCCTCGCCGCTTTCCAGCACAAAGTGACGACCCTGAGCAGACGGCATCCTGGGAAACTCACCTCGTACTCCTGCCTGCTGACCGCTCCCTCTCCGATCAGCTTCTCGGCGTACTTCTGCAGGACGGGCTTCTGCTTCTTGATCTGTTTGTACATCAGCGGCTGCGTGAACATCGGCTCGTCCATCTCGTTGTGACCCATGCGGCGGTAACACACCTGCGCACAAACACAGAAGAGCGTGAGGAGACGGCGTCCTGCGGGAGTCGGCCGAGACGCGTGCTGGCGCTCTGTATCGGCGCACTCACCAGGTCGACCACCACGTCTTTGTGGAACGTGGCCCTCCACTCGGCGGCCACCTTGCAGACGTAGATGACGGCCTCGGGGTCGTCGGCGTTGACGTGGAAGATGGGAGCGTTGACGACCCGGGCCACGTCGGTCGGATACGGAGAGGAGCGCGCCATACGGGGGTCTGTGGTGAACCCGATCTGGAGACGGGACGTGAGAGGGGTCACGGCTCGGTCGTCCGTCCGGCTGTCTGTCTGCGTGTTTTATGTTTGCGTAACTTACCTGGTTGTTGACGACCACGTGCACGGTGCCGTGCGTGGTGTAGGACGGCAGGTCAGACAGGTGGAAGGTTTCGTACACGATGCCCTGTCCTGCAAACGCCGCGTCTCCGTGGAGCAGGATGGACATCACCTGAGCGCACACACAGGAGGGCGTTCAAAGGATGAGGTAAAAGTCTTAAAAAGAAATCCCTGTGAGCCAAACCCTCAGAGGTCCCCCTGATCCCAACGCTCTGCTCTCAACTGTTTTTTCTACTAACGGCTCGGTATGATGTCATTCCGAGCCGGATTTCCAAATATGGTCATTTGGTCCAGAGAATGCTGGCCACGCCCACAAAGGAACATGCAGCCCAATCCCAGCAGCAACCCGGTAAATACATTAGACAATGGCCAATCAGAAGACAGTGGGGGGCCGGGGTCTCAAAGAAACAGAAGCATAGACTGCTTGTTTCCGACAGAGGCTGAAATGAGGCCCCGGCATGAAGAGCCAGTATAAGATAGAAACACTTCTTTGAACTTTGAATCGTGCAAAGCTGCAATACAGGAGTCACAGAGCTGCAATATAGAGCTGGACATGCAGCATGACAGGCCCTTTAAATTGTTTTATAAACTTAAAAGATAATCATTTGTCAGCTTAAACCTCCTCATTAATTAAATTTTTTTATGTTCTGCTTCTTCTCCTTTTTCTGGTTCGCACGCATCTATTTTAGGAGCAAATGCATGTGAAACACTCTGTTCAGCAACACATCGTCCGTCCTGCACCTTCCTGTTTTACTTGCGGTGCTGCTGACTTCCCTTCACTGTCACAGAGCTGTTCTCCATGCTGCCACTGGCTTTACCGCAGAGGACAGCGGCACAGAAAGCGGTAAAACGCAGGAGAAGCCCGGGGAAATCGGAGGGTTGACAGGTTTGCACGTTACCATGGTAGCTAGCTAAATGCTAAAAACACTCCAGGGGCCGTATTACAGAAAGTTTCCTATCTTAGGTCTTAAGTTCAGACAGGAAGAGTCCAGATAGGATTTTTCTCAGTTTGGTATTACAGAAGCAAATCCTAACGAACTTTAGGAATCCTATCTTATCTGACTTCATCCGTCTTATCTCAGGTTAGGAAATCCTAAAAACGCAATCCAACAGCGGTTATCAACTTTTATGTCTGTTACCTAGCAACCGATGACGCTTTTCTCTCGTCGCCGAGCTAAACTGATTTTAATCGCTGTATTTTGTAGTTTTTTTTTAATGAAACAAACTGAAAATGGAGCGAAAACAACAATTTTACTTCAATTAAGATGACTTTGTTGGTAACCACCGTCGAGAAATCCAAATCCACATAACGCTTAACTCGGGTAGAGTCAGATAGAGAGTGGGCTAAAATAGTGGACACAGTCACCGCCGCATATCCGACATCCAGCGGAGCGTTAATGCTGCCAAAAAGAAAACAAGTCCATTTACAAGTGATACGAAGAGAAAGACAACTTTTGTGTCCACTGAGCAGAGGGAAGCTGCTGGTCGCTGCTCCTGAGCTCCCTCACTGACGCCGGCAGAAACCCGGAGTTCTTCTCGGGAAAGGCTAATAAAGGCTGCGAGCTCACGTCATCATGTTTTTCATGTATTTCTTGTCTCTAGCGATCTCCTTCTATCAAAGACCTGCATTAGGATCATTTTGTTACATGAAGCCTTTACGTTATGGGCGATAACGCCTCTAGCGTTACATCGCTGACAGCCTTTCTACTAACGAGGGTTTTGTCATAAAACACATCGGTAGAATCAATTAAGTTCTGCCCGTAGACATTTTGTTGATTTTGTAAAAGCAATTAAACAGCGACAATGTGGATTAAACGAGTTAGCAAACACTAGCTGGTGGAAAAGTAAAAGTTAGGAGAGCTAAACAGCTATCCTAAAGTTAGGAGAGTTTATTTAAGATTTTATGAAGTTAGGATGCTTCTGTAAAACACTTTTCCTATCTAAAGTTAGGAAAGGAATGTTGACTTAGGAACTGTTAATCTGTAATGGCATTTTTCCTAAATCAGTTCCTAACCCTTATAACCATGGTTACCGAGCAGTTAGGATGGGATCTGACGGTTAGGAAGTTTCTGTAATACGGCCCCACAAGAAACCTGAAAGGAACAAACAACAACCAGTGAAGGCCCCTATTCCGTACACGATTTTAGATCCCTGGGTCCAGCAGGGAGACCGTTTTAGGTGAGCTGTCCTGCAGGTAGCCTTCCAACATTTAACCGCCAAACAGAAGATTTCCCCTTATTTGGTGTTAATTTCCAGCTGGTAGAAAGAAATCCTGCCTGTTTCAGTGCAGGGGACGGGGCCTTTTGCTTTTGGATTTGATTTGCTTTTACTCTTTGTCTCTACTGTGAAGCTCTTTGTAACTTGTTTTAAAAGGTGCTTCATAAATAAATGTGTGCGTGTTTTGCCGTTCTATTAAATAGTTGGACCTCAAACAGGTGCAAACGTAGACCAGTATGTAAAAGATCTCCTGGTGCTCAGCTTTAAACCTGAAGGTCCACGGTGTGTTAACGTGTCCTGCAGGGTTGGTCCAGCTCTCAGAGTCTGTGAGTCTCACCCTGTTGCCGTTGGTGTCTCCGCAGTAGAACTGCTCGGCCTTGGTCTTCCCCTGCACCACGGGGTTCACGGCCTCCAGGTGAGACGGGTTCGCCACCAGAGACAGGGTGATGTTCCTGTCCGTCACACGGTTGATACGGCGATGGTACATTCCCAGATGGTACTTCACATCCCCGGAGCCCTGAGGAGGAAAAACCCACAGCAGGGGTCAGACTGTTGAGTCCAGAATCTGTTTTCTTCATCAGAGAGACTGAGGATAATGTGCTCACTTTAGAGACCTCACCGCTGTCTGCCTTCTGTCGGGGTCAGGGTTTAAGTGCTAGTCCTCTAAAGTGTCTGTTGGTCCCAGTTTAGTTCACCCATCTCAAAGACTAAAGAGGGGCAGGGAGGCAGTAAACTGAACTAAGGCTGCTTTTCCACCTGTAGTTCGGTTTTAGAACTGTGAGATCGCCGTCACAAATGTTTCACTGTATTTTATGAGTTTAGGAAGCAACCACCATCTCCATATTTACAAGTGGGCTCAAAACCTTTATTTTTCATGAAGCTGTTAGGCAGGGATGGTTTCCTCACTCTGTGCAGAGGCTTACAGTTAGAGCCAGGGTTGTTTTAGGATTTCTAATTATTTATTTATTACCTTTTTGTTTTTTCAGTCTGTATTTTATTACACTTTTATTTTGTGTATCATATGTTTTTTTTAGATGCAACTCATTTTTACATGTCTGTGCCTTTTGTAAAGCCCATGGCTGTATTTGGAACCACCTACTACATACTACTGCCCACCGCAGTGTGCAGGATGTTCTGTATACTACATACTGTATGAGGCATAGTATGTAGTATGAAACTGTTAAATAGATTTATTCTGCAGCATGCTACACCAGGCTTTGATAGATTCCGGTTTTCAAAATGGGAACAATAAGAGGAATATAAATGTAAGTAGGCCGACCGTTTAAAACGTCTTCTTTTTTCTAAACCTCATCTGTGAGAACGAGGCTGCAGCCGATCTGTGGCAGATGTTTGCTTTGGTAAATTGGTGCATAAATAATAATTATATAAAATAAAAGCAACCAAAAAGTAATAAAACCACAACTGTAACATTACACTAACATGGTAATTTAGAATAATGATAATAAAGCGACTGCAGTCCCCTTTCATTCAGCTATTGTTGTTTATTTTTTTATCAACGTGCTTCTACCTTACACAATCCTGCCCATCACGAGCCAGATGTCTCTTGATTAAACGTTACGACATTACTCAGACTGTCATGACAGAATAACAGCGGTACGAACATTTAAACTGTGTCACAGCTGCAGGTCTTTCCTGTCACGTTGCGTTGGCTGCAGAGGTCTGTGTGGCTGTGGGCTCCGTGAACTGGCTCATTAGCTTCCCCCACCGCACTTGCGGAGCTTCTAAACTCCGAAAATGTTCGAGCACATTCTCGATTCGCCCTAAAACTGATGATATTTAAAATCTACACAGTTGATTTCTGGCCTCCAAACTTGTTAGAAGTGGATTTAGTGATGAAACAGCATTTGAAAATTGTTAAACAAGTTCTGCTGTTGTCCTCTACACAACACTGTTACAGTTCTAGCACTTTGCATTATGGGCCACAGTACGCGAGGTGGACTGGTCCGAGGCATACTGGAGATTTTTCCCCAATCAGTACGCCATCCGGGTATTTTTAGAATACTGCTGATTTTGCATTCTACATTTGGGCCAAATCAGTACATGTACAGTACTAGTATAGTAGGGGGTTTCAAATACAGCCCACGTCATTGTTGATTTTACACTTAAATAAACTTGACTTGATAACATTGCGCTGCATTGCCTTTTGTGCTTGGACCCCCGTATACTTGGCAACAGGGTTTGGTTTTTACAGAACATGAATGAATGGCAGCATGTGACCATCTAAAATAACTCTCCTGTGGGAGCAAGTATAATTACAGCAGTAATGAAGCTAAGAGCAGTAAAATACCTCGTCAGCAGATTCCAGCTTGGAGTCAAACTGACAGAAAATCTGTTCCAGCTCTTTACGGATCACGTTGGCCAAAACATTCAGACGACCCCTGAAACAAGAAACAGTGGAAGAAGGACGAATGTAAACTGTGTAATACATAAATAAAGAAATAAATAATAGACTGTGTTGCGTGTTACCTGTGAGGCATCCCCATGATGACGTTCTCCACTCCGTTCTCAGAGGATTTATCGATGATGGTTTTCAGAGCGGGGATCAGAGACTCACAGCCCTCCAGACCAAAACGTTTCTCTGCAGACCACTTCTTCTGCAGGAACTCCTCAAACCTGCACACAGATTAATAAAACATAACAACTAATGCTCACTTTGAGTCATAGACTCATACAGACACTTTGGCATCTAAACCCTGCACAGTCAGACAGAGTCTGGAGGAGTGCGTGTGGAGGAGTGTGTAGGAGTCTGGAGGAGTGCGTGTGGAGGAGTGCGTGTGGAGGAGTGCATGTGGAGGAGTGCATAGGAGTCTGGAGGAGTGCGTGTGGAGGAGTGTGTAGGAGTCTGAAGGAGTGCATGTGGAGGAGTGCGTGTGGAGGAGTCAGGAGGAGCAGTGAGGAGTGTACCTGGTGGAGCGGACCATACGGGCTAGCAGCGTCCTCTTCTCTCGTCCAGAGTGAACTGCATCACCCCTGGAGTCTCAAACTTCTCCCTGATCCACTGACACTGCTCCAGGTCGTTGATGAACATGAACTCCACGCCGATGTGCTGACAGTACGCCATCTGACCAACAAACACAGCAGCACAGGTGAGCGCTGAGAGGAGCACGACAGGAGAACGACACGCTCAGGCAGAAACTCTGAAAACGACCTCATGCCCTTCAGTTACTGACATGTGGTCCCGAGGATCAGACCGAGCTCTGTGTGTGTGCCGTGTTTACCTCCAGACGCCGTATGATCTCTTTCAGCGGCAGGGCGCTCTCCGAGCCTCCGATGAAGGTTGTGGTGGGCAGCCGGAACACCTTGTCCAGGTCTGACTCATCCAGACCGTAGAAGCCTACAAGTCCCATGATGCCCCGCAGGACAGGAGGGGAGGAAGGAGGAGGAGGGGAAGGACACAAAAAGAGGGTAGAAGGTGAGAAAAGGTTGAAGGAGGGAGGGAGAGGACACCAAAGAGATGGACCAGGCCACGGACAAATGAAAACATGAGTTAGTAACGAATGAACAAGCATTATGAACACATTATGGAGCAGCAACAGGCAGACAGGTGAGGAAGAGGAAGAAGCACGAGACGACAGCAAACAGGAGTTTCAGTGGTGGAGGAGGGAGTTTCAGTGGTGGAGGAGGGAGTTTCAGTGGTGGAGGAGGGAGTTTCAGTGGTGCAGCAGCAGTGTGAGTGGATTTACAACAAGCAGGACGGGGTGAGGATCGGATGTGGGGTTCAGTACAATCAAAAAAACAAAACAGCAACGTAAGGAGAGACATCGTTAGGGTCATTAATTTGAGCCAATCAGAAGGTTCACACATTAAAGCAGACAGAAGAGCTCAGGATCAGAGTCAGTAGTGATGAGTCTTCTTTCTCTGGACCACAGAAACCAGTAAACCCATCAGTGAGCCTCACTGCTGCACTGGGTCACATGTTCCTTCATCACCATGAACACACGTTTATTCTGACTCAGTCCCACATACGCCGTCCTGCCGCAGCGCATGTGGATTAATCCGCCGCTGGAAATAGTCCCAACAAATGCGCTATGTGAACTATGGAAAAAAAATGTTGAACTATTTATCTGTGAGGAGTTTCTAAAGCTTTCCATCTTCAGCAGGAACCAATGGGCTGAGAGCCACCACATAAAGCTGCATTTACACCAAAGGAACTAAACCCCAGAACCAGGAACCTTTGGAAGAACTCCAGGACCAGGGTCTGAATGTAGTTCTGGGGTCTTTATTTTACCCCCCCCAAAGGTCCCTGCTCGGGGGTAGTACTTTCCAGAAGTATGATTTTCTACGTCTGCTGCTCTCTTTTCCACCGTTGTTTGCAAACCAATAACTCACAGTCAGCAGTCAGAGAGCCGCACGAGTCTCGCCGGCGTCGCCTGAGATCGGACGTTGGCACTAAATGTGTTGCTGGGAAACAGCAGCCAGCGTGCTGCGGTGTGTTAACAGCTGATTACATTAAACACTGGGTCCTGAGTTGTTTTAAGTTTTCAGGAGGTTTCTACACAGAGCTGGAGTCGACCTCCTCCTCTCCAAAACAAGCCATCAGCTGATCACAGCAGGTGATAAAGCTCGTTAAACATCCTGATCCTCCGACGCTCAGGCGACACAGACGTGACGCTGCAGCTGATCTGCAGCTCTTGTCGTTTTGTTCCTTGAAAAGAGATCTGGGTACTTTTGGTCGAAAACAGCTTTAGTTGGATCAGGGACTAAAGAGATGCACAAACGCCTGCTTTTCATTAGACTCTCAAATTCTGCCAGATAAAATGTAAAGCTAAAAAAAAGAAAGCAATGTTGTTGAATTATCGTTTCATCAGTTTGGCTGCAGATGAATTTAGGAAGGTGGTGATAATGTTTCCAGGCATCATAACAGCCACCTGAAAACCTACCCAGTTTCCAGAAACCAGCATGTTTCTTCTGAGATTAACGAAGCTGAAGCACCTCGTCAGACGGCGGCTGCACGTCAGGATTCCTCCACAAAACTAGTTATTTATTTTTGAAAAATCCACAACAAAAGTTAAGCTACTCTGTTTATCTGAAGAATTATAAAATGTTCTGTAGCACACACAGCTCAGCTTTACAGATGCAGGGTCAGTGAATTAACAGGTCTCTAATGGTGTTTCCTGTTCTCTGCACTGACGTCATCCAGACCTGAATCACTGATCTACTTTACGAGCCACTTCCTGAGTGGCTGACCTTTGCTGACGCCCTGTACGTCAGCACTCTTCTCCTGGAAGACAATACTGAGGGTCGACTTGCTCAGAGGACTCTGCCAGTTTCCAGTTTGTTTATAACAGAAATAAAAAAGCTCCAGGTCACCACAGAGAGCAGTGATGAGTGACATGTTGGGGGGGGGTTAGGAGCATTTAGTTATTCTGCAACTTCAAACTGATTATGGGAGCGTTAGGGGGCGAGGTGTTATGAGGAAGAGAGGAAAGATCTGTTTTTGTGCGTTTATGTCAAAAGAGAAGCAGTGTGGTTGGACAAAATACAGTTTTAAATCCCTCGGTATCAAAAATGGTCACAGTGACGTCAAACGCTTCCTGTTACACTCAGCGAGAAAGTACTCAGCCTGCCAATCAGAGGGCTGAGCCTGGCAGACACAGGTCCCTCCCTCCTGAACGGCGACAGACAGCTAACGTTTTGATCCTGTTTGAATTGTTCCCCGAGCTTCACACGCGATGTTTGGCAGTTTAAAAGATCGTTTAAGTCTAGAAAGTCGCAGTTTGTGGTGAAACTCTAAAGTTACGTTTAGGTGTGTGTGAAACCGCTCAGTGAGCTACGGCTCTCGTCTCGCACAACGTACGTCACCGACATGTTAACGCTGTAGTTTTCAGATGCAACACGATGCGAGCGTTTCATGCAGCGCGAAAACATACAAAGACGCAAAGACAAGACGCGAGTGGTGCGATGGACACGAACGACGGGATAAATCGCATCCTCCATCGCGTTTGTCGGGGGTGATGCTGAGCTACAGGGAGCTCTGGAGGAGAGAGCCGGGGCGGCGCCGGAGCCTCTGGACCAATAAACAGCTGCCGTCGGATTCTGCTCTGATAACAGCGCCGTTATCCTGCTGAGAGACCTGACAGAGCACAAATTCACGTGGTTACCAAATCGACATCATGATGTTGTTTTTCAGCATCAGTTTTATCCATTTATTGAAACTAAAAGCTGAAGAAACTCTCACACAAGCATAATTTAAAAGCAGAGAGAAATTTAATGTAATGTACTTTAAGCACAGTGCAACTGTTTTCTAGGAAAACACAAGCATCGGATCAGGACTCGCATCTGGCATTGACTCATTATTAAATGACTCGGATTGGGTGAAAAAAAATGCTATGAAGACGTCCCTAAGATAGTCTTCTAACCTGAAAAACATCATGAGTGTAACACGACTCAAACTGGATCTAAACATTAGTCTCATGTCGTGGACTTAATTATAGATTTTTCAAAATAAGATCCCATGGTGATCCGCCAGAAGGGGAGGGGCTTAGGCTCTATATCAAACTCCTCTGGTGAGCTGAGCAGCAAGGAGGAAAAACCAATCAGACGATGGATAGCCAAGCCGGCCAATCAACAAGCAGAGTCTCTCAGCAGGCAGACGGGTCACTGCTCAGCGTCACACATTCACTTTCCTCACTTCCTCCTGCTGCTAAGAGGGGGAGGAAGTGAGGAAATACAAAACAAGGCTAACAACACGATGCAGCCGACAGCAGGTTTCTGATCTTTACCGCTCTGTCTGCAGCCGACACTACACTGAGACTGGCAGTCTGACTCTGAAACACACAGTCACAAGCCTTTATTCACCACATCCACACATGGTGAGGGCAGACTCGCTGCCTCAGGGCTACGTGACATTTCTAATGTTTACATGGCGTCCACACCACTGAAGAAGTGACCGCACACTGTAGTTTAATCAAACCAACACTTTTCAGCCGACACGCTGCAGCACGGTGTCTTACACTACGGGATAACTGCACAGTCCTCTTTATTTTAAAACACACGGCTAAAGGCTTAAACTGCAGAAAAGCCTCAAACATGGGAGCAAAGCTGAAAACAGAGAGAGGAAGAGCTGAAAGGAGATTAAAACCAAGAAAAAAAAAAAGAGAACCAGCTCAGATCAGTTTCACTTTAAGCACCAGCAGAAACATTATACAAGCTAACAGCGCTAAATAACACAGCCTGAACATTTTCATGTTGTTCATTTCTATCAACTTTTTTTAACCCCAGAAAACCAAAACAGATATCTTTCCTAACAGCATCCTGGCCAAAACACAAAAAATAAAACTTTCCTATCACTTTATTCATCAGGGTGGTTAAAGATGTTTTCTTTTTCTTTCTTTTTTTACAAAAGCACTGAAACATTTCAGGATGAAGGAAACCTGTGGGAAGTTCATCACTGTGGGAAACCTACAGGAAAATATTCAGCCAGTCTTACAGCGCGACAGTATTTTTAAACAGACGGCCACAAACTGACTAAAACGTGTTTAAAGTTACAGAAGAGCAGCTTCTCTTCCTGACGTCACGCCGCCTTTGTGCTGTTTGGCTTTTTGTAGTTCCTTGTTTTGTATGTAGGAGGGAATGGAGCAGTGGATCAGACACATGCCTCTGGTGTGGGAGACGGAGTTCAATTCCCACTGCGACATTGACCGATGTGTCCCTGAGCAAGACATTTAACCCTTAGCTGCTCTAGAGGCGAGCGACCTCTGACATATAGTGTATATAACAACTGTAAGTCACTTTGGCTCAGATCGATTTCAGTTTGTTAACGATGAGTCCTCCATGCATGCCAAAGTTAGTCATGGAGTTCCACAAGGATCTGTGCTCGGACCAATCCTCTTCACTTTATATATGCTTCCTTTAGGCAATATTAACAGGAAACATTCCATAAACTTTCATTGTTATGCAGATGATACTCAGTTATATCTATCGATCAAGCCAGATGAAACTAATCAGTTAGCTAAGCTTCAAATGTGTCTTCAGGATGTTAAAACCTGGATGACCTGTAATTTTCTAATGTTAAACTCAGATAAAACTGCCTGCCGGCCCCCCGCCTAGTGCTGCTCTTGGTGGGAATTGTTGGGCTTCTGTAAATAACTTCAGAGTACGGTCTAGACCTGCTCTTTATGAAAAGCGCTGTGAGATAACTGTTGTTGTGATTTGGCACTATATAAATAAAATTGAAAAGTTAATTTGGACAAAAAGCATCAGCTAAATTACTATTTATATCGTCGTCTTTTTAAAGTTTTTTCCCTTTTTCGTAAAGCAAATTTTTACGTTGTGTTTTAAAAAGTGCTTTTTAAATTAATTAAGTTTGTTTGCTTTAGTCCCATGAGAAAAGTCAAAATGTTTTAAGCTGGCCGCTGAGTTTAGTTCAGTGGTCAGAACAGATTGAAAGGATCCTGTAGTGTGAAGAGTTTACAGACATAATCTGAAGGTCGCTGGCTGGACAGGAGTCGCGTCGATTTCAAATCATAACCATCCAACTTCTGATCATAAACAAACATGTAGACTCCCGATCAGAAACCCACAATGAGAGCGAGCTGAGCAGGAAGCGTCCCCAGCGTGTTGTGTATCTGCTCTTGAAAATGTAGAAACCTGCTGATTCCCTCTTCTCAGCCTTGAGCTCATCCACAGTTTGATTCTTTGCAAAACACACCTGACGACGACAGTCTGCCTCCATGTTTGTTTCTGTCTGAAGTCACGTTTGACCCGTGACTATGAAACCGTTTAGTATAAACACAGAATCGTCTGGTGCGTTCTTAAGATTAAAACATCTGATCTGTTTACTTCTGTCTGTGGGATCCCCCTCGGTTAAGATCTGATCTTCGGTGTAGTTTGCGAAAATCACTGGAAGAATCAGGAGCTGCCACCTGATCTTATGGTGCCATGATATTTTTTTATTCCACAGATCTTGCAGTTATTTGTGGTATATAAACAATATTATAACAAACAGATCGGCTGTTAAATTTTAAAAGCCGTAACCCTGCTGCCTAACTACAGTAAAACTGGAAAACTAGGCTGGAAGCCTGCAGTTCTTCACGACATGAAAACACGGCTGCCTGAAAGGTACTTAGGTTTTCAAAATGTTTTAGTCTTTTGAAGGAGAATAGAATCCAACAGAGGTATTAGATTTTCTTGTATTAATAATAATCAAGTACTGCAGGTTTAGTTATCAGGGTAAATACTGAATACAACCTGTTGTTTTGTCTTCAGGTCTAGAAAATGTCAGTCGGTGTGAGGCGCAGGATGCTTCAGCTGATCCTATTGTACACTTTAATCATTTTGTGGCCACAGTTAAAAATGAGAGATGACTAATCTATCGGCGAGCTCTACAAACTGTTCTACTGGTCAAAGCAGGGCGCTAGCAGCAGCTACAAGCTAACAAGGCTAACTACACCGACCTGAACACACCGGAGACACTTAGAGGCAGCAACACAGTAAACAGCTGCTTCATTCAGCCGAGGGAAAGAGCCTCCTGTCAGATGTGTTTCCTCCCAGTGTGTCCAGTGTACTGAGGTCTTAAAGGGACATTTCACTCTGGTTCAATGTCTGACACCTCCATCACCAAATAAACACACCATCTCGAACCACTGCCAGTGTTTATATTAAAGGAATGTTTGCTGAAGGACACAAGGTTTATTGTTTTATTTTGTATGGTGGAATCAAATTGGTATCAAGAATAGTGTAATTTCACTATTATCAGTACCGACTACTAAATCTGGTATTGCAAACTGTCCCTAGTTCTCAGTCTGAAGTTTAGGGATGTACCCAATGCGCTGATTGGTTTCAGTTGCAGTATTGACAATGTAAAGTGTATCGGCCAAGATGTGACAGATCCATTTTAAAGAGAGTTCCTTTGTCCAAGTCATTATCAAACTGCGTGTGGTTGAAGCGGCCTATCACCAGATCTATTAAGTCTATCTTATCGCATAATAATGACGACATGTAAACCAAACTAATATTTGTAGCTCAATATATTTGTACAAATAACATAAATCTAAGTCTGAGGAGTCTTGTTTTTATTTATATGTTTGTCCTCATGTTTATGTTTAGCCTAGCCTTTAATATCATAAAAAACACTTGTGGTGAATATATACTGGTGTCCAAACATTCATTAACTCCCCCAGAAACAGGTTTGATAAAGGCAAAGACAGTGAACTAATGAAATATCCCCACTCTCCTTTTTATTCCCACTCTCTATGGCAGTGACCTCTACAGGGGCTCAGGATGTCACAATGCTGTCTGCTGGACTGATGAGGACCAGTCCAGCAGACAGCAGGATCAGTTTCTGACTCCCTGCAGACGAAACGTGCACACTACTGCAGTCTAAAGATGAACAACTGGCTTCACAGCACTGCGCAGAGACACACCAGGGTCGATGATTCTCATACCTCCTACCGTTAGGATTCTCAGCCTCTCCTTGAACACAGCCAGGTCTGGAAGGGTAGCCAGCAGAGGGCAGCAAAGGAAGAGACAACCGGAGACCATTAGTGACCTATGACCTGCTTAAACCAGACACCCACGGCCATTTTACACCACCGCCACAACTGTCTACTGCTAAAAGAGATCACAACAACCAGCCCCGCCATCTCAGCGTCTCCACCACCTTTTTATTTGCTCGCCAATTTACAGAAAAGGTCCAGAGGTTTGGTTTAGAAGTGGTGTGATTGGAGTGGTAGAGAAAGAGATGTGCAGTTAACACCATGCTGAAGTCCAGAGTACAGAAGCCAAACCACACTGAGGAGTTTTCCCAAACAGGAAGCCATTCTGCACAGGTCACCTCCTCTAAAGCATACTTCTGCTGCAGGAACACACAGCTCAACGCTCTCTGCTTTCACTAGAAACTTTAAATACTTACTTAGTGGTACACATAGCAGAGCGTCCGATCTCAAACCTTTCACGATCTGTAACTATTGCATCATTATGAGAGTCCTATTAAACGTAGGTGTAATGAGTCATGAGATATTTTGAGTGACTGAATCAGATGGTGTATGATGGTTTTTTTACTTCAGTAAAAGCAGACAGATGCCAGTTATTAGGCAACGCTAAAGCTAATCAGCAGTTAGTGGCGATTCGAGCCGAGAGAGCGGGCAGCAGGAGACAGAGATCCCACGATTTAAGGCCTAAAAAGGTTTTCCAGCCCAGTGAGTAAAAAATAAATGCAAAACTCAAGAGATTCCTTTTGATAAACTGTCCAGCTATTCTGACAGAAAATGCACGTTATCTTGACGTTAAATTCAGTCTGGTTTTGGAGCTTTGATTCGCTGCATACGTCACCTGTAAAATAACCAATCAGAGCTTCATTTTCGGGGTTAAAAACGGTGATGTGTGGCTAAGATCCTCTTTAAGCTGAACAGAAGAAGAAGAAGGTACTTTTGCAACGTAGGTTGCTGTAAACTACAGAAACTACGACTCAGTGTTAATATGACAAACATTAACTGCTAACAGCCTCTAGCTCTTCTGCGTCGACTGATAATCAACAGGGCGAAGGCTGGTGATTGGTTAGAGCAACATAACTGGTCTTGTCACACAGAAAACCACAAACTTAAGCACCAGGTGACACTAAATGATGTAGTGAACAAAACTCAGTCTGATTATCAGGTTAGCATTTAGCTCACTGGTAAAACCTGTTAGCCTGTCTTTGTTCCTTTGGGTAGCGGACGTATGCTACCAGCTTTAAAAACCAGGCAACGTGTCCTTCTGACCCCCATCACCAGCCGCACATGTTGACCACCAAAGACAGATTATCTTCAACAACTTGCTAGTTTAGTTTGTATATCTTCTAAAAAGGCCTGAAATTAATTATCATCTTGTGACCATGTGTGGAAGTTTGGACGCCAAGGTTGGGACCCACAGTGACAGATGGACCCATGTCAGGTAAGAACTCCTCATTCTCTGCAGCCACTAATCCATCGTTACGTCACCTCATTAGCAAACAGCCTGCAGTTTATTGGTCCTGAGATAAATGAACTGGGCCTGGCACTGGTAGGCGAGACACAGCAGTCATTTCCACTTGCATTACGACACTATTAGCTGATTCAATATTCCTCAACCTGATCAGCCAACAGAAATAAGCCGCACGCTACTAAAACAACAAGCTAACGAGCCCAGAGCTGAGAGCTAACGTGTCAATGCAAAAGCCAACCAATGAAAAGCAAAAGCTAGAACATGTCTAACTACAGCAGCAGCAGCTCTCTGCAATCAGATCAAAGATGCTGCAGATTCCAGAGTAGCTAGTTATGGATAAGCCAACAGGGTTAGCACAAAGCTAACAGCCCAATTACAACAACCGATACACGTAGTGCTAACAGTTTTATTTTGCTGGGATCAAGACTCCAGAGGACAGTCAAGACCTGAAACGTTGATTTAGGAACTGTTCTGGAGCTTTTGATCAGAGCACATGGTCTTCCTCAGCAGATTGACCCAGCTACCACTGAGTTTTAGATGCTCAAATGTCCTTTTACTGCTCACTAAATGTGAAATTTTATTCTCAACTGCTGGTGTCAAAGGTCAAACGTAAACACTGACCTGACTGAGGTAAAGTTCTCCTGTATAAACTCCGTCTGCTGACTAAGATCATGAAATATGAGTGAACGCTCCGAAACAGATCATAAGGTGAGTCGTTTTCTCAAGAATTAACTTAAATAACATCATGTGAACAATGTCTCACAGTATATGTTCTCATATTTAGAGAAAAGCCTTTATCTTAGTCCGCATCCACACAGTGGCAGATCTTTTCCTGCTTGCCAAAGTGAACCCAATTAAGATTTTTCTCAACAAACCTATGAAAAACAACATGTCCCAGGTTTTCGATAGGATTTTGGGAAAACTCCTTTAAGTAAACTATTTCAAATTGGTAATAAAGAGGATGGTTCCAGTTAAAATATCACCAACAATATGTTTCAGAAACATTTACAAGGTAAAAGTACCCAAGACGATGTCTGATACTGATTGAGATGTCCTAGAAACCTTTGTTGTGTACAAGGTTTCTGAAATTGTAATATAATCATTAGGGGTGTGACGAGATCTCGAGCCACGCAGTGAAAAACAAACTGATGACGTCGCGGCCCAGCTGATGCGGCGCCGGTGTACGCCGTGCCAGTAATGAAGTGAACCTCTCGCGCTGTGAGCTGCAGTCAGCTTGGGACGAGTGGCAACGTAGCTGGTAGAGTTTTACAATATAAACATGTAAAAAGTGAAGCCAGCCTTCTTCTGTTTGGGGCTGTGAGCTGCACTTTATCACTGGAAGTTAACACCTGTGGATCTGCGGTGAGATTTCTGCCTGATCACAAGTGTTTCGGTTAGTTTTGTTTTCCAAACAGTCCGAAGGGGAAACTACCAGAAGAGCAGTAACGTAATGCACAGCAGGGAAACATTAAATCACGTTCGTCTCGTAATATACTGACTTTTCTCTGGACGTGTCAGAGAACATATATGTGGGAGGGATTCTGACTGTGCAGAAAGTTTTAAACATGAGCAGAAAAGCTGCTGAAACACAGCAGCTGTTAAAGTCCAGGAGTTTATCACTGAATTAAAATGAATTCATTTCACACTGGAGCTGAAAAGGAGCCACAGTCACATTTAAAGAGGTTGCTTCCCAAACAAAGACACAAACAGGAGGGAGGACCAAATCATAACTCAGGGTTAGAGTCTGTGTTTCCCTAATAAAAACATTTCCACCTTAAATTGGTGCACAATAACTAGTAGACTACAGGAAATGAGCTGTAAAATGCTCAAAATCTTGTCTCGTCCCGTGAGCTAAGTGTCGTCACACCCCTGCTAACCATCCAAACAAATTTCAGAAACCACGTAAACATCCTCGTTCACAAAGTTAGATGAAGTTTCAGAAAGTTCAAGGTTCAGGTCAAAGTTTCAGAAACGTGTTATTGTACACAAGAAGGTTCGGGAAACTCTTCCAACGTGCACAACAACAAGATTTCAGGTTAAGACACAGAAACATTCCCAGTTCCCAACTTTACCAAACTTCCCCCGACTACCGGTTCAGAGACAGCCTGCGAGGCAGACCGGGTGAGAACATGGGGGGGCGGCGGTCGGGTTGTTTTCTAAGGGTTTAGCTCCTCACCCAGCTTGTCGGAGGAGGTGATTATGTCAGTGGGGACACACGAGTCCAGATCGGCGTCCATGATGCCGAGAGGGTCCAACTGGGCCACATGGTGCCCTCGGATCTACAGGGAGTGACAACAGAGCCCACCCAGGACAGGAGGAGGAGGGAGGGGGGGTGGAGGAGGTGTACGAGTGAGGAGGAACGAAATGAAGGAGAGGG
Source organism: Lepomis macrochirus (assembly GCA_024633595.2). Lineage (NCBI taxonomy): Eukaryota > Metazoa > Chordata > Actinopteri > Centrarchiformes > Centrarchidae > Lepomis > Lepomis macrochirus. The sequence goes on along the minus strand of JALXJV020000005.1, from coordinate 38,714,283 downwards.
GGAGGAGGAGGAGGAGGTAACAAGATGCAACAGAACGGAGAGGGAGGAGAGAGATGAGGAGAGCCGAGTGGATGAGAAGCAGGATGGAGTGGAAGATTTATAAAAAGAAAGGAAAGACACAGAAAAGGGCAAAAAGGTCAACGTCAAAACAGGATTTGACACAAAAACAGAGGACAGGAGGAAGAGGTCAGACAACAGCAGGAGAAACAGCAAAGAGGAGGGAGAGAGGAGAGGGTGGGTGGGAGGAGAAGCAGCGTTAACACCACACACTGGAAGCAGTTCGTCTGTTTAGCTCTGGCGTTCTCACCGACGTCCTGGAAGCCGGCTTTGACCGGAGCATCATCAAAATTCACACAGCTGATTCCCAGAGGATCCAACTGGGTGTTGTGATGCCCCATCACCTGAACACACACCCAGCACACGCACAAAACACACACACACACACCTGGTTATCACCACAACAGCAGCACCGACAGGCCGGTGCTGGATTACCGGAGGTCTTCACAGGTCCACATTACTGAGCGCTGAACCAGGACTCCAGTCTGGAAGATCGACTCAAACTAACAGCAGGTTGTTTTTCCTCGCTTGTTAAACAAATATATTATAAGGACACTTTCGCACATGATCACAATAACGCTTGTTTGATCCCCATTTATAAACCTACAGACGCTTATTTTCATTTCTCTGAGGAAATTCCAGCCACATTTTACTGACGGCTTTTTCAGAGGCGTGTCGAGCCAGAGTCTCTTAAAGCTCTCAGTTAACTTGTCATAAAGCATTGCATGCTTTTATTTTGGAGGCACAGTCGCTTAAGAGGAAATGACTGTGTGAGTAACTGTCTCTGTCATGACTGACATCTGTTTCAGCATCAGCTGCTATCAATTTAATTTCTGATCACAGCAGTCTGGCTTCAGGACGGATGTTATTGCGGTGTGCTGGTTTTGGCACAGACTGGACACGTGTAAATATTTAAACTAGAGAGTTTTATGTTTAAATATTAATAAATAAATATGTATTTCTGTACATCAGTCAGATGTAAGAGTGCTGATTTGTGAAGAACCAGCTGGATTCACCAACATCAGAAACTCAGCTTCTTCTTTTAGATTTTATTCGTCAGCAGTCGAGTGATTCAGGTTTTTTTCTCCTGATGAGAGAAGTTTAATCCAACCTAAAAGGTTTCGTCTCATTGAATCAGGTTTTCCTCTGAAATCTCATTTGAACCTGTGAAGAGCTCCACTAACATCAGCAGCCGTCAGCGTTTCTCAACCTTTTCATGATGCCAGCGGCTAAAGAGCATGAAGGAAGCTCCACTGTGATCACAGAGATGTGCAGTTAACCAAACATCACTTATACAAGCGTCTTAGAATCAAACCAGATGGCTCCATGTGGGGTCACGACCCCAAGGTTGAGAAACTCTACATCGTACAATACCAAACACATCCTTTCACGAGTTTATTCACTTTCACGCAAGGATTGAGTTTGATATAAATACGATGATCAATCAAAAGAAATCATGATACAACTAATAATAATATTTAAATTTAACGATCACTTAAATAATAAATCACAAATAACAACAGGCATTTAAAACACAGTCTGTGTCGGCTCCTCTGAGCTCCTGGAGGATCTGGGGAAGAAAGACAAGTTAAATATCTCAGTGAACAGACGGCAGGTTCTGGATCTGGATCCAGATGTGGAGGAGAAAAACTTCTCTTTTTTAGAAGATTTTTTAATGAAAATCATCTAAAGAAGAGAAGAAACAGTGCAGAGTTACATTCAAAGACATTTCATTCAATAAAAAAACTAATTAAATTAAATGTAGGATTAAACCTGGTGAGTTGAGCCTCAACTGGCTCCCGACTTCTTCCTGTGGCCCCGTGAACAAAAAGGTTCTGGACCCTCTTCTATTAAAACAACATTATGTGTACTTTTATTTTATGTTGATGCTACGCTGACATGTAAACAAGGTGAACGACGTCTCGATCATTAACACTTCATCTGGTAGGACTGAAATCTACCGCAGGAACAGCGTGACGTTTTACAGCTGTAAGACGAAGACACAATAACGCTGCGGTCCTTCTGAGGACTCCAGCTCTCAGTTTATATCCTGGCAGAGGCTGAGGAGGCCGAAGAACTGGATGTTAGGCTGCAGCGGTGTAGCGCACAGATCTGTCATGGTTACTCTAGAGCGCCTGCTGTTTAGTTTCAAGAGCGCTCGTCTCCCTGTCTGATCACATGAGGAGCTCGGAGCGACCACGATGTGATTTTATGAACGTTCCTCAAGTAGCAAGTAGCCAAAGTTGGCTACTTGCTAGTTTTTGATTGCACTGTCATCATAACAAACGCAGGTGTAGAGCTGTCCTTATTGGCCACAGTGCTGAATCAGACTGAGACAGCAGGGGGCGCCGCATCTCCTAAAAACACATCTCACATAATGTTGCTTTAATCCTCCTGTGAGCCGTCTGCGCTGGCTGAAAAGCTAAACATGAGTCTGGTGCCAACGTTCGGCTTCTTCTTATTTGACCTTTTACGACACGCCGTGATGTGGCGTTACCTCCTGCGGACGGGCCACGCCCACCTGTGTGCGCCTGTGTGTGCGTACCTGGTAGGCCCTGATGAGGGACTGGACGGCCAGGTGATCCTCCACCAGCTTCTCCACGTTGGGCTGAGCTCCGACCAGAGAGGAGAGCTGAGGAGCTGAAGTCAGACCCAGAGGGGACTGGTAGGCGGCGCCGGGGGGGGCGCCGGCGTTGGCATTCCTGAAAAATACATCCCACGACTGGACGAGGGAGGAGGAGGAGGAGGAGGAGGAGGAGGAGGAGGAGGAGAGAGAAAAAGAAAGATGAAGGAGGTGAGAAGAGCTTGAGTAAAATAACAGAAGGAGAGCAGCCAGCTGTTCGAGTCCTTCTGGGCAGGTTTTCACATTTAGATCAGGTTCCAGGTGTTTGGTGAACATTTACGATGAAGTTAGATTTCTAGATTAGGACGTCGAGGATCTGCAACCTTTAAAACGAGATCGATGAACAAAGTGAAACATGCTTCTGTAAACGGACGGACCTGAACTGGGAGGCTGAAATAAAAACCCTGGCTGGGGCATTACTTCTTTTTGCAGTGGAAAGCTGATGTTTCTGTCTTTCGCTCGCGATGACGTCATCACCGTTAAACTGCCTGTGGTGGCAGACGGAGTGAAAACGCTTGGCGGTGCTAGAGGTTTTCCCCAAACTGGCCCCTGCAGCCCTTTGTTTGTATCACACTCTTTAAATCAATAAAACCCGTGACAGCTGGAGCATCTTTGTCTTCTGCAGCAGCAGGAAGCTGAGGCTTCTGACAGTCCAGTCATCGCGCTGTTCGGCCTCGGTGACGTCATCACGTTTCGTGGCGGAAAATCACATGACGACGCACGATGGTCAGATGAGTGGCGCCGAAGGAGCAGCTGAGCGGATCACGGCAGGAACGCCACAGAGAGAAACACTGAGATTCAGTAGCTTAGCATAGTTTAGTTTACAGCTAACATGGAGGGCCTTGGTCTGACGTACTTCAGTAGCCATGACGACTGCATCAGGTGAACATACAGCACTGTCACAGTATAAACACCTCGGCACGCTGCTCATAAAGATGACCATCATCTCAGTTCAAATAACCTGAGGAGGGTTTAGAACTATTTTGTTCATCTTTCTACATTTAGAAATACTTTGGATCAACATGCTTTGTGTTTATTTTGTAGAATATTATGAGAAAACATGTCTGATTTTGATATTTCTTTTTAATTTATCACACAATTTCAATACATGACCTTTATCAATTATTATGGTTTATGGACATTTGAAGTCTGAGGATATGACTACAGATTGGCAAAGTATGAGAGTGGCAGCATTTGTAATGCAGAGTTCTCAGGGTTAAAATTATTTTTGTTTTAAGTTCAGCTCCATGAATCCTTCCAGGAGACTCGTGGCGTCTCTGTGACCGCAGGCTGCGCCCTCTCTGAACAGCTTCAAGCGCCACACGTGGTCAAACAGCACGCCGCGTGAACACGGCAGCGAGGAGCGAGGACTTCCCTCTGACGGAGGAACAAACAGCAGACAGAGGCGCGCCCTGCAGCCCGGTTTCTCCGGCTTCAGGTTTCCGCTCGGTGCTCCACGAGTCCAGAATGAGTCGAATAACCACGGACGCGTCATCACCAGCAGCTCTCGCCACAAAGACATTTCAACACACTTGGCTCCCTCGCTGCAGCTCAGCCCGCCTCACGCACAAACCAACGCTCACTGGGAGATCCTGATCCCAGCGCAGGACGCCTTCAGGACCTGCAGCAGATCCAACGTAGCTTAGACGGGGTATATACAGGAAACTCCGAGGAAAATTCAAAACCTTTTCAACATGTTTTAAGACCGCGGCGTCACTTTGAGCTGTAACCCATTAAATCAGCCACACACCTTTAAAAGGGACATTTTTTTGTTTTCAAAGGGAATTTAAGTATTTTTATAAAATATTGATTGCCTGTATGTCATCAGGTTGTAACACCACCTAAAAATTGAAGCATTCACCAACTTTCTCAGTTGCCTGTAACAACATCCTGTATGAGCCAACAGTGTTCTATGTGAAGGACTGGACTGTCTTACATAAGCTATGACGTTGGTTTTAAACTAGATAATGTGAGTTTCCCTGCAGTGATATACGTCATAACTTTCAACGACCACTTCATCAATACAACAAAATTCAAATAGGCCAGGAGGGAACAAAGATGGAGAGAATAAACTGCTCCAGGCTACATGATAGTCTCCGACCTTTGTTTTGGGTCGGTGACTAACTCGTCAATAATTTGTTAGTTCGTTAGATAGTTTGCTGCAGCACAAATCCTGCTCCATCCAGGCTGCGACTGATCTGGTCACATGACAGTGACACTGACGAGAGCGTCGGCTTTTGAAAAGTTGCATGTAGCTAATTAGCCAGCTAACGTTATCCAAACCCACGCGCTGCTTGTATTCTCCTGCTGTCTTCGGTCTCACAGATTCAGCTGCTGGCGGTGGCCAGCCTTTTAAGACTTTTTCAGACCCCGCGGACGCCCTGTTAGATGAGTCCATCTGTTTGTCTGCACGTTCTCCGTGACAGACCACATGACGCACGAGACATTTACTTTGACGGTATTAATCCACATTTGTCCAAAAGGGACGTGACTTTAGTTTGAACGTTTTGAGTGTAATGACCCGTTTGACTTAAAGTCAACAGCGCAGGCCTGAAACATTCATCATTTTAATACAAAGCTTTTAAAGACTCAGCAAAGAGAAGAGAAGCTCCATGAATCACCGACATGTAACAGCAGTGTTCAGCTGGTTTGAGGTCAAAGGTGGTCAAAGGGTTTTATGTGTAAGCTTCTTGCTGCAGGCCTTCAGTTTGGACAGTAAAGCAGCTGCGTCATGTGACTGAGCTTCAGCTATTATTAGCCCCGGTGGTGCTTTAGGACTCGGTTTTAATGTGGGGGGAGTCTCTGTAGGTGGATCACATGAACACCTTCAGGTTCAGTCAGTCCCGTAGGGGGCGCTGCCTCCCACCGAGCCTCCTTCATGTCATACTGGCACGATCTACTTAAACTATGTTGTTGTCTTAAATTCAGAAAGCACGTTGATGGAGGTGCTGCTCTGATGCTCGTTGCTTCTGTCTGCAGTCAAAGTCCTTACAGACAGGACTCGCCACCCAAGCTACAACGGCTTCACATCGACAACAAAGCCTCTGGCGCGCTTAACGTCCCATTTGGGTCACTGAATCTGACAGGTCACACATTTTGGTGTCACACCGGTGCAGTCACTTTCACATTGTACTCTTTGGCGCACCGCTCTGAGTTCAGCGCCAACCAAACGTAGGTGGTTCCCTGAAGACCCTGCTGTGTACACAAGCTGAATTTTCAAAATCAAACAAATCAGAGACTGACCAACATGTAGAGCGGTTTTATAGCCTACTAATGCTAAGCTATGGTAGCCTGTACTATTATCTGAAATTATAATGAACATACAAACAGTTGCACTAATCAAACCTTCACCACAGTGCTGCAGGCTGATACCAGAGAAGGGTTTGATTAGTGAAACAGCTGAATCTCAACTAACAAACTATCTGTAGGCAGATTATGCAAATAAAGTGTAACCTGTAAATAGATGATACTGACATTACAATATCTAATGTTATAATATTTACTCATTTATACCTTTACTCCTCAGGGTTGTGGATATACTGTTTATCAAGTGGTCAGAAATTACAAGGAATTAGATTTCTGTCATAAGGTGACTCACTGACTTTACTGTAAGTCCTATGAAGTCACCCTCCCAAAGGCCCACTCTGAGCCAGGAAAAACCCTGTAACGTTTCAGCTGCTCATGCTGCCCATTGCTAATTTAGCCACAAAGCTAATGCCGTGTTTATGGGTGGAGGAGCCGTTAAACTACAGTTTCTGGTGTATTCTAAATATATCTGCAGTCGTCAGTCTGCAGTTAGTCTGCGTGTCTGAAACGATTAAACCAGAGCGGACATGTAAACACACGTCTAACACAGCTTCCTGTAGCTCCTCTTAGTGCGGCGCTGTAGAGGTGAAGCGCTGCAGTCAGAGCGGCTCTGGCTGTAGTTAGAACGTTAAATTAAATCTCAAAGGTCCTCGTTGTGGAGAGTCATGTTGGATTAGATGCATCCAACAGCAGCTCACTGTAACATTATCATGATTTAGAGCCGGCTGAGAGACGCTTCTCATAGCTTTGCATATTGTTAAAGATACTACAGGGATGAACTGGATGAGAATATGCTACAGTGAAATTAGGGCAGATTATGTCCAAGGTAAAACACACAGAGCAAATGTTCAGCTAATCATCGGCTCTTAAATCGCTTTAATATCGCCCCAGAAAGCCCATACCGGTCGGGCTGAAGTAGTGACGCAGGTGTAGCGGACCCTTCCATCAGTGGAACCACACGATTGGCTTCATGTTTCTCGCCTCTCCTTTTAAAAGCAGAACACTGGCGTTCCAGCAGGAGGGATAACCGCCACTTTGGCGTTACGGTATTTCCCTACAGAGTTATACTGAGGATTGTTAAAGTGGCGAGTCTCCTCTTAAAACATCTCTGCACCGGTAAAACCTGCGTCCCGGCGCCTCCAGTCTAGGTCGTGGCAAAGCTGCGTGTACAACACCGTTTCAAAATATGTTTACTTTCTATGGAAATGTGTTTAATGGGGATGAAATGTGAAACACAAAATGCTCTCTGCTCTAGACAGACAGCTTTTATCCACTGAAAAAGGAAGCATGAGAAGGATTTTCATTCAGTTAGAAGGTCCTTACGTACTTGAAAACATACTGTTAATGTAATATAATCCAAGGTGAATCCTTTAAACCTGCCCAGACGGGGAAAAACAACATCACTGACTGCTTCACAGCGCCATTCACTCTCATTCCTTTTAAGGCGCCTGTACATCCATGAGCCCTGTTTGTGGTCCTCCACACCAGCAGGGGGCTCCACTGCTCCTTACCTTGTGAACACTCTTGGGGTTCTCCAGCCAGGCATAGTACATCTCCTCCACGTAGTTGGAGCTCGTCCCGTTTAGGAACGGCTCCGAGGCCACAGGCTGTGTAGCACCTGACTGGCTGAAACGTCCTTGTGCCGCCCGTGGAGGCGACTGTGATTGGCCGCTGCTGGCCGACAGTCTGAGCCGCCTGCGAGGCGGTGAGCGGACGCAAACGCGCCGCACAAGTCCTTAAACGATGCATGAGCAGTCCTTAAAGTATCGCACGCACACGGTGGTGGTGGTCAGTCCGACGGGCGGACGTCCTCAACCTCAGAACGAAGACGGGATAAAAACGTAGTCCACCCGGCTCAGTCCCAGACGGCGAGAGAGAGGGATGAATCAAGCGTCCACTGGTGCGTTAGTCCACTGAGAGGGAGAGAGAGACACTGTGTTAGAGAGGGAGAGAGAGAGTTCACGCCTCAAACACCCCGACCCTGAAGAGACAGAAGTGTTTACAGCGCGAACGCCCTGCGACGAAAAGGCCAAACAAAGTGTTACCGAAGAAACGAAGAAGACGGGTGTTCACATGTAAACAGGAGGAAATGAACACACGGTGCAAAGAGAGAGGCGGCAGTGACAAAGTGTGAAACACACGGTGGTTACCCAGCAAAGCCTCAGGATTTTTATTTGTCATGCATTCATGTTTCTGCTCGTTCTTCCGTTTATAGATATTTTCCATTTTTAAAAGTAGTATTAGGGTCTGTCACAACTGAAAGAATTCACGATAGCGATCTGCTCGGGCTGACCTGAATACCCGGCGCGCTCTGATAGTCCTGATAACTTAGACCTGAAGACCTTACTAATGTCTTCATAAGACTTTAAAGGAGACCTATTAAACTGCTTTTCCAGTCCCATGTTGTGGTTCTGTGACTCCTGTATGGCAGCTCTGCATGATTCAAAGTTCAGAAAAATATTTTATTTTCTCATCCTGACTCTTCATGTAGGCCTTCATTTCAGCCTCTGTCTGAAACAAGCTGTAGATGTTCCTGTCTCTTTAAGGCCCACCCTCTCAAAGCCCACTGTCTTCTGATTGGCCAACATCTGAAGCATGTTACCAGGCTGTTATTGTTGCTGGGCGGAACAGGCAGACTGAGTGTTGCTGTGCTGTTGCTGTACCATTGCTGTGGGTGCAAATGACCATATATGGAACAACCTCAGGCTCCGTATTACATAGAACAGAGCCTTTGGTAGAAAAAGCAGTTCAGAGCTTTCAGAACAGGAGGAAACCTGAGGTTTCTGCTCAGAGTTATTTCTTTTAAATAACCTCATTATTTGAAGCTTTGGTCATGTTTAACATGAACATCCAACGTTATAACATTGTAGAAAAGTCATAAAATGTGGAAAAGCATAACAAGTCTCCTTTAAATGTTACCCATTTTAGGGCGACCAAACTAACTGCAACCTTATCTGCAGGATGATGGAGGCGAAGGTGGTTGAACAGCTTTGTGATGTGACCCCAAATCAACACCCTGTCCTTTATAAATAATCCAAGAAATCGCCACGAAGGCGGGCTAACTTCCACGGATGTCTCGCTCTCGTCTGCCGTCCTCCAGCTCCAACTTTATGGGATCTGCGTGTCAGTCGTCGCCACAGACTGCGTGGTACTAAGCCTGAGTTAGACGTCTGACGCGGATCTACGTCGTGGCATTTATTCTTGTGCGCTGGTGTCTGCGTTGTTCTGCAATTACCATAAATACGCTCGTTGGCGGTAGCGTTACAGCGTCCCCTGTGTTGACCTCTGCCGGCTAAGCAGGCTAACTTCTGGTTTCGCGCTTTATTCTTCCCTTTTCCGTTTCATGGCCGGTGGCTTGGGGAGCATTAGCGCCACCTAGGCCTACTGTGGTAAACAGAAATGATTTGTCAATATTTCATTTTGTCAATACTTTACATTCATTTAGCTGCCGCTCTTCTCCAAAGCGACTTACAACTGACCCTTCGCTAAGCCACGCCCACCTTAGTTACTGTTGCTTAGTCCGACAAACTGTCGGAGCTGCCGCTGTCTGTTACTGCACTTCCCGGAGAAATACTGACAGATTCGTTGGAAAAAGCGACCTCAGCAAGAAGCAGACAGTTTTGCAGTTGCGTTATACATTTGAAGGTTGTGATCAGACTGTCAGACTCAGACTGACTCAGACAGATGTGAAAAAATGTAAGATAGAAGCTAAAGCCTTCTGATCTCACAGTACAAGTGAACCACCGCTTCTCCCGACGACTGAGACAAAAAACAACAATATTAAGGATCAGCTGTGTTCCTGTAGCTGGTCGGCCTCTGTTCATTATTACGGTCATTAAAAAGCAGAACAGCAGGATTTCATTACGTTACATTCAGTAGGAAGCAGGCAGGTAAACGTACTCAGTACGTTATCGCCGTATAATCTTTCTGACGGCAGCTTGCAGCGGATTTTTGTTAATTAGCATTTAAAGAGGAGGTTTAGGCTGAATGATAAAGAATGATTAAGAGCAGTGAGGAGATTTAAGTTGAATGATTATTAAGCATCTTGTAAGTTTATAAAACAATTTATTTTTCTGTCTTAAGTACATTTAAGAACAATAAATTTCAATCTGGTGTCTTTATGTTTGTATTCGACAGAACACCTTCTTATCTTAATTTAAAGTAAGAAACAAACGTTCATGTGACATAAAAAGGCAAGTTATTAATTTGGCAGGTTAAAAATATGTTTGGTTGGTGGATTTTTTCCTCTACTGGTCCCTTTGGCAGCTGAGCTTCCACCCCTGGTAGCTAAATAACATCACATTAGGAGCAGCCCACAGCATTTTTCTGGATTTATTTTAGGTTTTGAAAGAGAATAAATCATATTTTCCTTTCAGCCTCTCTGAGTATCTGCTGTAACTGTTACAAGACGAACCAGGAACAGCGTTTGACCAGATCCTGGAAAAACACGGCAGAAGAAACTTAGAAAACGATTTTTACATTGGAGTGAACGGAGCGCAGCCATGAAAGCGTCAGACCTCACTTAGAGAAAGTCCTATTCTGTGCTGCGATTGGCCAGCTGTGTATTTGGGGCGTGACTTAGCGCAGGGTCAATTGCTATATATGTCAGAGGTCGCACGCCTCTGGAGCAACTAGGGGTTAAAGTGTCTTTTCTCAGGGACACATTGGATGTGTTGGGAATCGAACCCTGGTCTCCCACACCAAAGACATCAATAAGGTTATCACCAACACATCAGGACAAAATGTTCCAACTGCACTCAGCCCTACTGGGATTTGTGTTTAACCTCTGTGTCCCATCTATCAGGGGGTCTGTCGTGGATTTGGGCTGCAGAGCCCAGGTGGAGCACAGCGGGACAAACCTTTTCACCTGAGACTGACATGTTGAGAAACCTGTCGAACACACACCTGAGGCTGCAGGTTGTCCCCTGCAGCCTGAGAACCTGCTAAATGCCGTTCCTCACAGTCCTGCTGGTCTACGTCCCCAAACCCCGGCACGTGAGAGAGGCAGTCTGAGGCAGTGAAGGTCCAGTAAAGCCTTCAGAAGGCTTTAGTCTTATAAAATAACCGTAGCTTCAGTTACCTCCGGTCTGACGGAGCTCAGAGACCCTCACGTGCGGCCTCAGCTGGAGTTTGTCCGCCTGTGTTTTGACCTTGCTGGGTCTCCACTCCCTGCCTGCCTCCATTCTCCTTCCCTCAGCCCGAACCGGGACCCGCCCACCGCTGCCTGCCCCCGGCCTTCCGATTGGCTCACAACGAGAAATCCCGCCCGGAAATAGGACCCCAAAGCTTCCCTATTGGCTGCGTTAGCTGTCGGTCACTTTGTCCTTTCACAAGTCATGAGTTCCCGAAAATTACTGCCCGCTTTATGACAACATTATAAAATGATCCTCTTCTGAATGTTTATCACGTGAACATGAACTAAAACCTCCAGCCTGGACGCCAAAGCGCGCCGGTTATTATCTATCCGCCCGAGACAGAACGTGTTAGGTTACGTAATTAGCCGGTTAGCTCTAACTTTCGAATATTAATTGGCATTAGCACGTTTGGCTAGCGGCTACACTGGTGCTAATTTAGGAAACTTAGCCGGACGTCAGGTCACAAACTCTCAGGTTAATATCAGCTTTGATCTTTTATTAAGTGAATCTTCATTCGCACCAGCACCGACCCTGAACCTGAGCCCCCCCCCGGACCCGCTAACCCTGTGTGTGTGTGTTAGCTAGCACGCGGGTAACATGCTAACAGGTTTTGTCTCTCACATTCCTCCGGACCGATCTCTACTTTTCTCTCTGAACTCAAACCAGGACGCGTCTCACGCGCTGCAGACCGGATCGGAACAATCTTTCTCCCGTTGACTCTCGGGACGTCGCGAGGGTCTAAAAGTTCCGGTTACTGACCTCGAGAAACGGGTTTCAGCGGCTCCCCTCTCGGCCGGTCTCCCGGATGCCCTTCGCCTCTCCCGGTAAAATGATGACAGCTCGTCGGGGCGGGAGGGGGGGCGGAGCAGGAGCGAGGCCCTGCGCGTGATGCGGCAGTGACGTCAAGACGCACGTTAGGGGGCTAATATTAAATTTGCAAAAACACTTTTTTAAAATAAATAATCGGAATTATGTTCAAGTTTTTTTTAAATAAAACGTAACAATAACAGAAGAATAGAGAAAAAAATCAACTGACAATATAAAAAGTAATAAAAATAACAAGGGAACAACAAATTAACAACAAATACGTGCAATGTTTCAGGTTCGTGCATGATATGATATGAAGTGATATTTACATGTGTAGAAACGATTGTATTATTTGAACACAATCGTCTCTACACACGGAGGGGGGGCAGCGGGGGGACCGGGGCCTTGTTAATGAGGCAGACGGGTAGAAGCTTTTTTTGTGGCGATCTGGTTTTGGTCCTGATGGACCGCAGCCTCCTGCCAGAGGGGGGAGTGAGAGCCGCATCTTTCCTGCTGGCCTGGGGCGAGTTCAATCTCAAAACGTTTTACACCGGTTTGCAACGTTTAGAGACTGAACTAATGTTTGATGGTCCAAACATTAGATAGCTCTGTGTGACTAGTCTCAGTATTCATCCTTGGTTCAAACCCATAAAGACTGCATTCCTGTTAAAGACGATAAGCCATCAGCAACGACCGCAGTGCTGAGGAAGGTATCCCATCCTCTGGGGAAGACTCAGAGCAGAAACAAGAGGCCACAGCTCAGATGGAAACGCCAGAGACAGAAAGGTTCTGGATCACAATCTGATGGACTGATGAGATGAATCTGGACCAAAGAGATGGAAAGGCCAAAGTGCGGAGAAAGAAAGGAAGTGCTTCTGATCCGAAGCTACAAGCTCACCTGTGAAGCACGATGGAGGTAACGTCACGGCTGCTTCTGGAACAGGCTCATTAATATTTATTGATGATGCAGCAGAATGAATTCAGAAGTGGACAGTTTACTCATGAAGTTTGTCATGCAGCAGGACGACGAGCCAAAGCTCACTGCCAACAAAACAAAGGACTTCATCAGGGCAGAAAGGTTTCAGACTGAACAAGTCAGTCAGCTGACCTGAACCCAACAGAGCTGCATTTCACCTCCTTAAGAGGAGGCCGAAGGGAGAAACAACCTGAAACAAACAGGAACTGAAAGAAGCTGCAGTAAAAGCCTGGAACAGCATCACTCATGAAGAATCCAACAGTTTGGTGATGTCGGTGGGTCGCAGGCTTCAGGCAGTTATTGCAAGCAAGGATTATACCACCAAATATTAACTGTTTAAGTTAATAAACAGATTACTGTTTATACAGTCAGATTACTGACTGTAAGATTATGTTCCTTTACTTTTGCTCACTTGAAAAATGAGTGGGTTCAAACAAAGGGTGGTTTGTCCTGAGGTGTTTAACACATCTAGATGTGAACAGCAGAAAATAAAAGCTGAAATTCTGAACTCTTGTCTCATCTTTTGATCTTAAACCCAAATGTCTTCAGAGAACAGAAAATAATTAAATAAAAATAATAATAATAATAAAGCAAATGATGTAAATCTATCAACAACAGGTAAAGTGAAAGATTCTTTTTTCATTTATCATTTTGAAGCTCCTTGTTTTGACATGTTGAGATGTTTTTTAAAAAAATCTGAAGACGTCATCAGAAACCAGCCGTCCCCTTCAGGCGTGTTGGTGTTTTGTGTTTCCTGTTTTCCTTTGTAGTTCTCTGCCTCTGCGCTCATGTTTTACTTGTTCTTGTGTCGTTGCTTGTATGAGCGCTTTCACCTTCCTTTTGTTCACCCCTCCTGGTGCGGTGAGCTTTCACTCCTGCGTGTTCGTGTTCGCTGCTTCCTGACAGTCGTTATTAGGACTTAAGGACTTCTCACCTGTTTTGCTGTGAACTGCACACTTTCCCTCACCTTTAACCTTTCACCTGTTGAATAAAGTCTTGGAGCCGTCTGCACCTGGACAGCTGAGCGTAACTCAGGCAGCATCACGTTTTCACCAGAAAGTAAAGTGTGAACACCAGACTGAACCGTTGGGGTCTGATTTATTGAGGACAAACTAAATTTCACTGCAGGTTTCACCCTTCAGGAGACGGACAGGTACCCTGGACCTGTAGATTATGATAATGTGTGCTGTGCCTGAGTGTATTTATACATCAGCTGACTCACAGCGTCCCTACAGGAACATAATAATCAGCCTCACCAGGTTTCCACGTGACACAGCAACATTTAATAAGGAAACAGAAACTCAGTTTTTTACCACAGATAACATGTTTACACTTTGCAAAATAAAGAAAACAAAAAAAATCTATATTTATTATGATAGAAAAAGGTGATGAGATTCTCTGCGTTGCCATGGTGATATCAGTGTTTACAGGGAGGTCGACCAACCACGCTCTCCCACCTTCCCATCACACACACAGAGTACACAGGTTTAGCATAAATATATCTGCACTCACATTCAGACTTTGCCGCCCTGAGTTTTACCTCTCAGGCTTCCAACACACCCCCAAACACTTAAGGTCATTTTATAAGACCTGTAGGCTTTAAGTGTTACTGTCCACCGTACTGTGGTTTAAGGGTAAGCCTGCGCAGGCTGGGAGGGGTTTCTGCCTGAGAGGCCGAACTCGGGTCATAAAATCAAAGCACATTTTTCTTCAGAGCAGGCGATCGTTCGATCTGCGGTTGATTCTGTTATCATACACGTACCCAACCCAAACACACCACAGACCCACATTCATACACACACACCCATTCTCACCCATCCACTCACAATATAGCGTTTAAAGGGTCAGTCTGCTGTTATTAGTTATGTTTAAACTAAATCTCATGTTCAGACTCAAACCAACAGTCAGTCCTGTCTCACTTCCTGTCTGTGGCTCTCAGCTCAGAGCCCATCTGGCATTTTATAGAAACAATTAATTGACCAAAAAAAGAATCACTGATCATCAGCTGTAGCCCTAAAATTAAACTCCTATGATTTATGTTGAAATGCCAATAAAGTATTGAAGCTTTAAACCCTGTTTCTTCATGATCCGACTCTGAAACAGGAGCAAACAGAGCATCTGTTTGGTGCAGCAGGACGGTGATGAAGGACCATGTGACCCAGCGCAGCAGAGAGGCTCACTGATTGGTCGTAATGGTTTGTGGATAACGACAGAGCTTTACGGCTCAGAGGAAGCTTCACTGCCGGTTTGAGTCTGAACGTGACATTAGAGTTTGAGTCATTCACCCTTTAACTTCAGCAGATTACTGACTGTAATTTGATGCTCTCGTGAGCTCCAGCTGCTCTCACGTCTCTAAATAACCTCTGTCTGATCACTTTGTCCTCCAGAGTTTTCTCCTTTCTCGGGAATAAAATCAACAAGAGAAACACTGATTGTTCTTTTTGCATGAAATCGACCAAATGGCACAAGATTAGCCCTATGAGTTACTTATTTAAATCCTCAGTCGAGTCCACGGCAAACTAAAAATATACTAAAGCAGATAAAAATGTTACTGCGATGTTCTCGTCACACAGTGCAGTCAGGTAACAGCAGCTGAAGCCGGACACAAACAGAAACATTTGGTTTACTGGTGGAGTAAAAATCCCTGGCTTGAATGGAAGCTGTGAGTGTCGGGGAAGCAGGGACCCCCCTCCCTCCGGTGTCCGCAGCGTTCACAGGAGAGAAACTAAAACGTCCTGAATGTTTGTAAGTGTTCAGAGGTTCGATCGGTGCCTCACATTCAGGTGACGTTGGTGTTGAAGACGCTCTCAGGACTTTTAGAGCCTCGAGAGTTTGTCCACACTGAGCCGGCTGAACGTGAAACTGCTGTTTGAACTAAACGCCCACAGAACAGGATGAACGTGGACCCAGTTTTAAGGATGGCCTACATTTCCCAGAAGCCTTCTTTACGGCCTCCGGAGAAGCAGTGGGCTCGCTGTGCATTCACGTGGTGTCGGAATAATGGGACAAACGATTTCCCGAGAAGCTGGAACAACTCTGAAAGTCAAAGAGAATGTTGGTGCACGATTTGCAGAGTTCTTGACGTCATGCCCGTAGAAACATGGCGGAAAACTTGGTTGATGGTTAGAAACTTTTGAGTAATGGTTCAAAATCACGTACTGCATTCACATTTTTTGGTAACATGTCAATTGTAATATGGTTTTAGGTTTATAACGGTTAGCTCACGGTCCATGTGACGTAGCTAATCAAACACGTCTTTGCAGTGGCCCACGTTGCCCACGTTCTGACTTTAAAGCACATGAACACGCCCGAAGAACAACTTCACAAATCGGGCCGTGGGAGCGTCCCACGTGAAAGCACAGCCAGACTCCACCGGAGCTGCTGGGAATATCAGGACGCCGCCTCACATTCCAGCACGGCCACAGATCCAGAGGGGCTCTGCACTCACACGCCGTTGCATACTGTGGTTTTACAATTGTGGAGAGAGAGCACCGTGCGAAACCGGGTGGTGGAGGCCAAGCGCTCCTGTCAGCGGGGGGTGCGTTACATTCCTATGACAGTGTTGAGCGGGGGACGTGCAATCAAGACGGCACCAGTGCTTTCACTCACTCAGAGACAGAAAGAAACAAGTGTCCAAGTGCAAGCTCCGCCTCCAGTGACCTCTGTGTCCTCAAACCAGCCAATCAGAGAGAAGCACTCATCAGTGCATTTATTGACCATTAGCTAAAAGTCTGTTATGTGCCAGCGCTCTCAGAGACGTTGTCCCCTTCACTGCTTCTCTGCTCTCTTTAAAACTCTTTATATTATGTGACATTTGAATCAACGGCGAGCCGTAAATTCTTATTGATCATCATCGCTTTGCGCCATCGCACAGTCCGGAGTCGAACCGGCGACCTCGGGTGCAGGAGGCGGACACTCAGTGCGTCTCTTAAGGTGTCGGGGAGTGAGGTTTATTCGCTGCACAGCCTCGCTGGCTTTCCGTCACAGTTGCATTGTGGGACAGTAATGTGCATGAACAGTACGGCTGTGTCAGAGTTCTCCGTTCTGTAGTGACGTCCGGATAAATAGTGAGAATTATTAGAATGATTCTACCTTGTTTAGTGGCCTCAGAACGCATTTTGAAAATGTAGTGTACTACCTTTCGTTAATAACCAAGCGGTTTATCCCATCATGCCCTGCGCTGATAGAAAAACCAGCCCACGTTGATTTGGCATGTTTTAATTGACCCTGCGCTAAGCCACGCCCAGCTGGCCAATCACAGCGCAGTATAGGACTGCGCTCCATTGACTCTAATGCAAAAAGAGTGGTTTTCTAGCTTTCTTCTGCCAGCGTCTTTCCAGGATCTGGTCAAACGCTGTTCCTGTTCGTGTTTTCGTTACAGCAGCTACAGCAGAGAGGCTGAAAGGAGAAGTACGATTTATTCTCTTTCCAAAACCTAAAACAAATCCTAAACACGTCGGGCTTAGCGAAGGGTCAACTGTGCCCCAGCAGTGAAGTACGGCGCAGAGAGAATGACGTGAGTAGTGTTGTTTTCATTTAGCGTTTGTCCTCTACACACAACTCCCTACATGGGGGGGGGGAGTGAATGATTGATGGTTTTCGGACACAGCCAACTTCAGGGTAGTAAATCAGTAGAGGCGTTAATATTTAGCTAGCTAGATGCTAGACAGAGAAGAGCTTTGTCTCCTGTCTGAAGTGAAGGAATATAAAAGTACCATATTATCAATAAGTTATAGTTCTAGCATGAAGGACGACATTAGGGACACAGTGTAGATGACCTGAATTAGCTTGTGACCTTTTAAACTTGCTCTTAGCATGCAAATGTTCTGTACTCACACTCACTATTTTGAGTGGATCCGTGCGTTCACACTGAGAAGTATGGCAGAAAACGGTGCTACAGTATTTTCAAACTTGTGGGAAATTGCGGCCATGGACGCTGCAGCGGAAGTGATTTTGGCGGGTGACAATCCCGATATCAGACACTACTGTAGCTAACTAAGTTAAGGAGCCAGCTCACTAATTAGTTCAGTAACAACGGTCGGTGGTGAATGAAAACATCTCTTTACAACAGAGGTCGTTCGATTGGGGAGGGACTGTGAAGCTAAACAGTTAGCTCGTTAACACGTGAGCTTGTGCTGGTAGCTACTAAACATGAGTTACCAAACTGGCTAGCTTAATATATAGCGAATATTTTAAGGCTGCTAAAGTTGTTAGCTAGCATAAGTTAGTAAAGATCTAAGTAAGGGAATTATGACCACTCGTTTTTGGAGTACGCAAATTTGATGATGATGAATAAATATTCGACTGGGTCGTGACTCAGCAGTGACAAACAGCTGCGTAACTGGTGATAAGGCCAAACGGCATTAGCACGTTTATAACTTAAACATTAGTTAACAAACTGGCTAACTAACTACACAGTGGATACTCAGAAGTGCTAGCAACAGTTTGACATTAAGGAAACACTGCAGCTAACTAGCATTAGCTATGATCTTGTATCGTCTGTTAGCTAGCGAATGTATGTTAGCCAGTCAGCGTGCTACATAACAAACACGAAATTATCAGTAACAATTAAAACAGCTTCTAACAACAGGGATACAAACTGTTGATGCTGCTGAATAAATTTTTGGTTGGGTAAAGACAAGTTCATCAGGTATTTGGCTTGTTTACGTCACAGGTTCTAGAGATTTGATTGGCTGGTTTGATCACAGAGCAGACAATGTGTCGCCTGATGGAGCAGGGTTTCGTCTCCCAGCTGCACTTGTAAGAAAGAAAGAAGACTATAGCTGCTTCAGGTCAGTCGCGGTGCGTTCCTGTTCTGGAGAATCCCCAGTCCATTCTGACTGGGTCCAGTTTCCTGGTGTAGCGGTCCAGTTCGTAGTCCGGCCCCGGGCCATTCTGGCTCCAGAATCGTTTATTAGCTGTTGCCAGGTAATCAGCACTGAGTGGGTGGAGACTGAGTTTGAAGATAAAGAAGAGGAAAAGGAGGAGGGGTGTCAGGGCCTCCTGATTGGTTAAACAGGTGGAGCGGGGGCGGGTCTTTGAGGCACCAGAGGCTGTGATGCAGCGGAAGGTTTCGGTTTCCTGAGAGATAAATAAAAAATGAAAAAGGGAATTCAACAAAGCTGATAAAACATAAGTTCTTACCATTTACATTTCTACACCTGTTCAACCGAACTCCAAACCCAACTTTGTGCAGGTGGGAGAAGGATTTTGTCTCTTCTGATGGAGCTGGGCAAACAGCTTCCTCCTGCTTTAGAGTTTGCTGCTAAGTTGAATTAGCTTAAAGTTAGCTTCTACAGCCAGGTCCGGTTAGCGTGAGTTACTTTCTAACTTTTTCCAGGATTGTACGTCTTTAGACTGTGGCGGTGCAGTTTAAATCTCTGGAAAGAGGACATTGCGCTGAGACACTTTCTAATGTGTGTCAGCTGAAATATACAGGTGTGTCACTGTTCTTACAGAGGAGGAGGAGGCGGCCTCGTGGCGTGGGGGGGAGCTGTCCTGCTGGTCTCCACCACCTGATCACAAACACACAGGAAATGCAAGATTTTCTGATTAGTTTCAAAGGTGTTGATCCTAATTTTATGTATTATTCCAACCATTACATTCTCTAAAAATTTATTTAATTTTAATTTTATTTAATTTTATCTCCCTGTAAAAATATATTTATTAAATTGAATTTAATATAACTTCCTTCTCAGCTACTTAGCAGAATGATTAATTATACAAGATATGATCAACAAATAAATAGATATTATTGATATATTATTATGCTGTAGGTGATAAGACATTCATAAGTTCATTAAAATGAGCTCCATCTTTACCAACGTTAAAGTGATGAACACGTTACATACATCAATAATTATTATCCAGTAATATAATATTATTCTGAAATTCATACTTTTGGTAATTTTTGTATATTTGATGCTAATACTATTTCACTTGAGTAAACGTGTAACAGAGTATTTCCACATTGTAGTAACAACTAATTTCACTAAAGTAAAAGATCTGACTCCTTCTTCCACCCTTTGAGTAAATGAATGTTTTAAAAACCTTCAGACAAACAGAATGTAAAAATAAACAAAAAATATTTACTACAAGTAGCAACAGAGAGGTCAGAGCGCTACAGTGGCAGTAGAACAGATTGCAGTGGCAGTAGAACAGATTGCAGTGGCAGTAGAACAGATTGCAGTGGCAGTAGAACAGATTGCAGTGGCAGTAGAACAGATTGCAGTGGCAGTAGAACAGGGTGAGTAGTGAAGGGAGTATTTTACCTCCTGTGGTGGCAGAAGCTGAGCGTGGTGCTTCACATGGAGAGAGAGCAGAGGATGTTAGGACTATGATTTACATTAGTTCTGTCAGTAACACTCACACACTCACACACCTGTGATCTGATTTACTAATGTGTTAATCAATCATCAATGCACTAAGAAAGAACTGGTTTACTGGGCAGCTACTTAAAGCTGGGGCAGGCACTGCTGGAGACACCAGGGTAGAGTCTGAAATTATCCAACTGGAAAAACACATAGGCAGGTCAGCCAATCATTTCATTGGGACTACACCTGGGGGGCAGGTAATATACCAGGGAGGACGTTTAATATACCCAGGAGGCTGATAATATACCCAGGAGGCTGATAATATACCCAGGAGGCTGATAATATACCCGGGAGGCTGATAATATACCCAGGGGGCTGATAATATACCCGGGAGGCTGATAATATACCCGGGAGGCTGATAATATACCCGGGAGGCTGATAATATACCCAGGGGCTGATAATATACCCGGGAGGCTGATAATATACCCAGGGGGCTGATAATATACCCGGGAGGCTGATAATATACCCAGGAGGCTGATAATATACCCAGGGGGCTGATAATATACCCGGGAGGCTGATAATATACCCAGGGGGCTGATAATATACCCAGGAGGCTGATAATATACCCAGGAGGCTGATAATATACCCGGGAGGCTGATAATATACCCGGGAGGCTGATAATATACCCGGGAGGCCGGAGTGATCAAAGGAACACTGCACCTACTGAGATCTAACAGACCCAGGTGAACCTGAGGCTTACCGGGAGCACAGTGACATCATCACCGCCATCAAGGCCAGCGGCGTCCTGATCAGCAGGGTCACAGGCAGGTTAATGTTAATACGTCACGTAGACAAATCAATTGAAAGCTGAGGAGACTAATGAGCTACCACTAATTAACGGGGGTGTTGCTGTGGTGATTAATAAAAAAAGGTTACTAACTGATGTCGGATCTGTCGGGTCTGCGTTCAGACTGTTGGATGAGGTCATAACTTATCAAAACGTGGTTACGCCTCCATCACATTTAAATCTTGGCCACATTACAGGTTATAAAACTACATAATAAGAAAGGTTCTGCAGCGTTTTGGACTCGTGGGGAAGCAGGTTTGATCACATTTAGAAAAGTTATGATGTAAAACAGACGATGTCTAGAGGACGGGGGGGGGGTTTAGTCTGAAACACACAGTCCATCATCACTGTCGGTCAGGAGGAGGATAACTCACCCCGTCTCTCACAATGTTGTTGGCGTTGCCCCGGGCCACATGGGGAGGCTGCGCTCTGGGAGGCGGTCCTCTGCTGGGATTGGCTGGAGCTGCGCCGTCAGCCCTGAAGACAGGAAGTGACAACAGATCAGTGATGCTGACGAAGACTTTCACAGCAAAAGTCTGGCATGACTGCGCTCTTTTTTTAAGCCACAGATAAATGTATTAGTTTTGACCTTTAGTCAGTGACAGGAGGAGGAAGTTGTGATGTTGACACAGATGGTGTAACAGAAGTGGGTTTAGCCGCTGTGACGTCACCCGTTGGTTTGTGGACAGCTGCTTTGAAGCGTCGAGTTTGGCAGTTCGGACGGCGCCATGTTGAGTTCTTTGCCTCCAGGCACCGGACGTCACGTGACCATATTTGAACAAGACGGTGGAGCTAGCTAGCTAAGTGCATTTGTAATTCATGCTAACTGTGATATTAGCTGGGATGCTAATTTTGGCAACATAACGTACTTTCCAGAAGTCCTCGCTCTCCTAATAAGCTTTTCCAGCGGCGCTGGTTAAATGTTCACAGAGCAGCGGATACGAGTCGCCTCTATCCTGATTGACAGGTTGCCATGGTAGAGACTTGTTAATCAGCTTGTAGCCCCGCCCTAAAGCCTCCCCTGCTTCCTGGTCTATGCTCCTCTAAATGGGACCATAATTTATACCATAATAATAGTAAGTTATTAAGTGTAATAATTAGAAACGGGGGATGACACCGTCAGGATGCTTCAGATATTAGACAATAAATCCAGTGCTGCTTCAGTTTAAATCTTACACAAAGAAGAGAAACCGGAGTCCTTGAACGCAGCACAGGACAGTTTTAGAGCGGTCATCACAGCGTCCTTGTTTGTCGACTGACCTGATTATAAATAGAAATACCAGCTGAGTAACCCCCCCCCCCCCCTCAGCTGAAACCTTCAGGATGCTGCACGATGGCAGGAAGTGATGTCAGCAGTCACCTGAGTTTTGATAATACCTCCGTCCAGGTTTATCACCTGTCAGATATTTTTTCAGATTTTAGAGATATGTCACAAGTCAAGGTCAGAGCAGATCACATGACCTGAAACAGCCAATCACAATAAAGGAGACCAGGAGACTCCCCGTGTCACAGATGCAGTTTAAAGGCGTGAATATAGTGTTCAAACCTAAAATCTGTGGTTGACTTATCAAGATAAACTCGAGTTAAAGACTTGCTCTGATGTTTTCGGACATATGAGGACCCGGGTCCTGCTAACCGCCAGCCAGGATAAAGTTAGCGTCGGAGCCAAAAAGTGATCCTTCTGTAGCGGAGAGTAGCATTTAGCCTTCTTAGCCTCTTTAGCTTCTTTGCATTAGCTAAACTTGGTTATGTTTAGCTAGGCGGGCGTGGTTTCAGCAACCAGGCCCCTCAGCTCCACCCACGCCCTGCCTCTTTGCCTATTTTTGGTTATCCAGGAGTGACACGCTGTCCAGATGGCAACAACGGGCTCCGCCCACTTTGAGCTTCAAAACAGCAGTTCAGAAACCTATGGGTGATGTCCCTGACACAGCGCCATGTCTTTATACGGCTGCTACAGACGTGTGTGATTCAGACTCACTGGTATCCCTGCGACCTCTTCCTGCGGCTCAGCCCGAAGCGCCGCAGCAGCTCGTTCCTGCGCAGGAAAACAAACGCACCCAGAGCGAGCAGAGGAAGAACGAGGAAGAAGAAGACCAGCAGGCCGTCTCTGAGAGACGTGTCCTTATCTGAGGAGGACAGACAGTCGGGATTACAGCTGATCTACTGGGGTTAACTACAATCCACATGTAGGGCTTTTATTGTGAAACATTAGTGCAGGAAGTGCAGCCAAAATACAGCACACGTGTCTGAAACTACAAAATAAAACGCTCCAGATGAAGAGACAGTAAGCTGTGTGTTAGCATTATTAAGTTAGCATTGATAAATTAGCATTAATGCTCCAACAGTCAGGTGTGAAGGTGAAGGTACCGTTCCAGGTGGGTCCGCTGTCCACGCTGCCACCGTAACCTTTGACCTCACAGAAAGGTGCAGCCCAGCCGTCGTCACAGTGACAGTTCTTGTTACTGTTACACACCTGATAGGTAGACAGACAGGTTAGAGAGTGACGGACTGATACACCTGACAGACAGGTAGACAGACAGACAGGTGTCTCACCCCGTGTCCGTGACATTTCTTCTCCACGTCACAGTCGTAGTTCAGGATGTCAGCGCTGCGACACTCGTAGTTCAAACAGACCTGAACACCACAGAAGAAGAAACAAGCATCAACATCTCCTCTCCTTCTCCTTTCCTCTCCTCCCCACCTCTACTTTCCTGTCCTCCTTTCCTTGTCTCCTCTCGTCTCCTCCCCTCCTCCTCTCCTCTCCTCCTCTCGTCTCCTCCCCTCCTCCTCTCCTCTCCTCCTCTCCTCTCCTCTCCCACCTCTCCTCCCTTCCCCTCCTCCTCCATATACATTCCTGTTTACTGAATGGCGCCCCACATCGTATCTGGTTTATTAGAATCATTATTTTCTGACCTTGTTGTCTCCACACTTGGTCCCTTCGTTCACCATCCCTGGATCGGGGACGTCTGATCCCAACATGAAGTCGACTCCGTAACACTTGCCTCCGGTGATCGGCGTGCTGATGATCGACGGCTCGATGCCGAACACCGTCACCGCCTGGACGTTAGAGCACTGCAGCTTCCCACACTGGGCGTTTCTATGGAGACGGAGAGGAGTGTCACTCAGTGGGTATCGTGTGATCGAGAAACTTCACTTTCAGACAGATTTATGCTCTGAGCCCAAAACTCATCTTCCAAAGGAAAACCTGCATAAACCGGCCAGCAGGGGGCGACTTAAACCTGCATAAACCGGCCAGCAGGGGGCGACTTAAACCTGCATAAACCGGCCAGCAGGGCGGACTTAAACCTGCATAAACCGGCCAGCAGGGGGCGACTTAAACCTGCATAAACCGGCCAGCAGGGGGCGACTTAAACCTAAACAGGCCAGCAGGGGGCGACTTAAACCTGCATAAACCGGCCAGCAGGGGGCGACTTAAACCTGCATAAACCGGCCAGCAGGGGGCGACTTAAACCTGCATAAACCGGCCAGCAGGGGGCGACTTACACCTGCATAAACCGGCCAGCAGGGGGCGACTTAAACCTAAACAGGCCAGCAGGGGGCGACTTAAACCTGCATAAACCGGCCAGCAGGGGGCGACTTAAACCTAAACAGGCCAGCAGGGGGCGACTCCACCGGCTGCAGAAAGAAAATGTTTCTCCTTGTCAGCTGATTTATTCCCTCAGTAAATGGGATGAGTTTCCTGATGAGTTTATGGTCTCAGTCGCTAGTTTCAAGTCATTTAGTAAATTATGGTCCCAGTTAGAGGAACATAGACCAGGAAGCAGGGGAGGCTTTAGGGCGGGGCTACAAGCTGACTGACAACCTGTCAATCAGGATAGTAGCGACTTGTATCTGCTGAAAAAGCTCATCAGCTGTCGGCTGCTCATTCCAGTGAGTATGTTTTGTTTTAGCCTGTTTGTCGTTAGCCAAAAATTAGCATTCCAGCTAATATCACAGTAGTTTGACTGATGATGGTGATGAAGGTGATGAAGGTGTGTTACCTGCTCTCACACTTCTTGTAGCCAAAGTTGTGGTAGCCACAGTTGCCGAAGCGATCTCCTTTACTGTTGACGTCTTTGAAACAGATTTCAGGAGCCGCCTTCGCCTCTGAGGAAGAGGAGGAGGAAGAGACGATGTGTTTGTTATACTGAAAGAACAGACCTGAAAAGAAGAACCATCTTTAATCTGTTTGGTGCCAACGTGGCGATTTTAAACCCTTAAAGATGCTAATTAACATAAAATCACCAACATGAAGCTGATAAAACCTGAAACCAGGGAGGCACCGAAATCCTGTATTCTGTGTGTCAGTATCCTTTATTAAATGAGCTGTTTCCTCAGTGTTTCCCACAGCATGTGGAGAGACTATGGTGGGTCGGGGCCCGAGAGGGGCCGGTAAAGTAAATTAGTCCTTTTAATGGACACATGTAACATGTTTTCTACTTCCTGTGAATATAATCTACATGTACATTTATCTAGGTTACTTCATATATATGTGTGTATACTTTAGGTATACTCTAGAGTTTTTCAGTATGGTCAGCTGTTTAACATTTAATAATTAAAACTTACTCGTCGCTATTAAAAGCTACAAGTACTTGTTTATTAGTCTGGATTATTAGACTGTTTCCCTGTTATAATAGTAACAACTGATTAGATACTAGTAAGTTTTGTTTACGGGGCTCAGATTTCACCTATAAGTTCTACTAAACATCTCCATTCTACTGGTCTCTGTTATTTAGACACTAGTGCTCATTTTGTATTTATTAATAACTAATCTATTCTTACTGGTAAAAATTAAAATGTTACTACCAACAGACCATTTTACTGGTTACTCCCCAAAATGATCCAGTTAAGAACAAAAGGCTTCAGTACGTACTGGGTCCGAATATGGCCTGACACTGCCCGTCGTAGTGCTGGCACTTCCCGTTATAACAGTAGGCCTGCTGGTTCCTGCAGGGCTGCCCGTTCTGAGACACACAAAGAAGAACGCAGTTCAGCAGAGCAAACGTGCGGAGGCGGCGCCCTCTACCTGCGGACCGACCGGCGGCTCACCTGCACGAACACGTCGCTCTGACAGAGCGGCGAGGAGCCGTTACAGTACTCAGGCAGATCGCACTCGTCTGTGCTGGACCGACACACCGTCCCACCTGGTTGGTACTAAACACGCACAGAGGGAGTCAGCTCGTGGTCAGGCATGGCGTGGAGAGCACAGGGTTAATAACTGACATATTAAAATAGGTGTTTACCTGACATTTGGAGCAGCACTCCCCGTACGCACACTGAGCGCCGGACTTCAGTTTACAGGTCTGATACTCACAGCAGGGGTCCTCCTCACACTCCTGTAGCACACACACACACACACACACATCACACACACACACACACGGTGTTTATGTTTGTGTGACGAGACAATAACTTCATAATAAAACACTTTATTTTGATAACCTGTTATGTGGCTGTGACAATAAAATCCATCTGACTCTTACTGATGGAAAACGGATCAGTGTGATGTTAACCAGCTCAAACATTTAGAGAGGAAACACCTCATAAAAACAGAAAAAGTTGTGATTACAAGAAGCTTCTATTCGAGTT
The DNA here is from genome assembly GCA_024633595.2 of Lepomis macrochirus. Classification (NCBI taxonomy): domain Eukaryota; kingdom Metazoa; phylum Chordata; class Actinopteri; order Centrarchiformes; family Centrarchidae; genus Lepomis; species Lepomis macrochirus. The sequence continues at coordinate 38,687,630 of JALXJV020000005.1, read as the reverse complement.
TACTTTTAGCTTGTAAAGTTTCGTTGTGATGTGAGTAAAGTTAAGGACTGGTTTCTACTTCAGTTAGAAACTCCTGGACTTTAACAGCTCCTGTGTTTCAGCAGCTTTTCTGCTCATGTTCAAAACTTTCTGCACGTTCTGAATCCCTTCCACAGATCTGTGATCTCTGACGTGTGCAGAAAAAAGCGTTATGTTACGAATAACGTCGTCATTAAATGAGAATTTATAATTATGTTTTTAAAGTCCACCTGGCCTAAACTCTGCTCTGTGCATTAAGTTATCGCTCCTCTGGTAGACTAACTCTTCATTTTATTGTTTCACACCTTCTGTGATCCGCAGTCACACTCCTCTCCCATGTCCACCAGCCGGTTCCCACAGTAGGGGGCGCTGTAGGCCTCGTCAGGCCGCGGGACGTTCAGGAGACACGTTCCCCCCGTCAGCAGGATCATCTTCTCAAAGTCATCGGCACTACAGCTGCTGAAGTTTCTGGATCCTCTGCAGGGAGGAGGAGGAGAGGGGGGAGGAGGAGGAGGGGAAGGGGGGAGAGGAGGAGGAGGAGGAGGAGGAGAGGGGAGGAGGGGGAGGGGAGGGAGAGGGAGGGGAGGGACAAGGAGGGGGGAGAGGAGGAGGAGGAGGAGGAGGAGGACAGGGGAGGAGGGGGAGTAGGGGGAGGAGAGGGGAGAGGGGAGAGGGGAGGGGGGAGGGAGTTATGAAATGACTACATAAATACACACAGTACTCCGTAGAGCGTGTATAAATACACAGAGTACTCTGTACAGCGTGTGTTGTGTGCTCTGGTCTTACGTGGCCCCAGAGTTCATGATGCAGGCGGGGGTGGGGCAGGTGCAGGAGCGCCCGTCGTCGTGGTTCATCCCGAGGTTGTGACCGAGCTCGTGAGCCACGATGGAGGCGAACGAGGGGAGGTTGTTGTTGTTGAACTGCGGAGAGATTCAGACGGAGGACAGCGAAGGTCAGCTTTAGTTTGCGAGGAGAGACAGACAGGTGAGGCGGCCAATAAGAAGAGAGCAGCGTACCGCGTTGATCCCGCCCCCGTGACTCCTGGAGCACACCGTGGAGACGAAGGCCATCCCAGCTGTTGCCCCAAAACTCTTCTTCCTGCAAGGCCATCATCGTCATCATCATCATCGTCATCATCATCATCATCGTCATCATTGACAACGTGTGTGTGTGTGTGGATCTGTTGTACTATACTTGTGGGGACCCCGTGACCACACCAGTTTAAAGGGCCGACTGGGGGTCAAGTCCTGGTTTTAGGGTTTGGGTTGGGGAATGCATTATGTGAATGGCGGGTCCTCACGAAGATGATGACACAAGAAGGTGTGAGCGTGTGTTTCTGTTAGGCTGTATTCAGAACCGCCTACTACGCCCTCCAACCACTGCATGCAGTATACAGTACATACTGCAGTATACAGTACATACTGCAGTATACAGTACATACTGCAGTATACAGCAGTATACAGTACATACTGCAGTATACAGTACATACTGCAGTATACAGTACATACTGCAGTATACAGCAGTATACAGTACATACTGCAGTATACAGCAGTATACAGTACATACTGCAGTATACAGTACATACTGCAGTATACAGTACATACTGCAGTATACAGCAGTATACAGTACATACTGCAGTATACAGCAGTATACAGTACATACTGCAGTATACAGCAGTATACAGTACATACTGCAGTATACAGCAGTATACAGTACATACTGCAGTATACAGTACATACTGCAGTATACAGTACATACTGCAGTATACAGTACATACTGCAGTATACAGTACATACTGCAGTATACAGCAGTATACAGTACATACTGCAGTATACAGTACATACAGCAGTATACAGTACATACTGCAGTATACAGTACATACTGCAGTATACAGTACATACTGCAGTATACAGTACATACTGCAGTATACAGTACATACTGCAGTATACAGTACATACTGCAGTATACAGCAGTATACAGTACATACTGCAGTATACAGTACATACTGCAGTATACAGTACATACTGCAGTATACAGTACATACTGCAGTATACAGTACATACTGCAGTATACAGTACATACTGTATACTGCAGTATAGAGTGTCAGCGTCGTGTGTGCGTGCACTAACAGGATGAGCTGCGCCGAGTCGTGGCGGCGTCGGGACACCAGCTCCTTCTCTCTCCACTGGGTGAAGCGACTCAGCACCTCTCCGGCCGCTCCTTCGGTGCTGATCAGGTTCTGCTGAGACCAGATCTCCAGCCCCACCAGGACCACCCGAACATTCAGCTGGATGTAGATCTGAACACACACACACACGATAACGAGGATAACGCGGGGACTCCTTAGAACCTCAACCCACTGGGAACATTGTGTGAACGGACACGACGAGTGTGTGTTTTACTCACGCTGTCCACAAAGTTGGCCAGATGGACCATCTCCTCCCTCACCGCCGTCTCGTTCCGGTTCATGTAGTTATACTGAGGAGAGAAAGAAAAGCTTCAGACATCAAACACGTCGTGTTGTGAAAGTTGTGTGACATGTTTCAGCTTTATAGTCTGTCTTTCACCTTTATATTTACATCAGATCGTGTTTATGGTTGCTGAGCACAAAGTTGCCAAAACAAACTCCTTTTTACAAAAACAACTTGGTAAAAAAAGGTGTCTCTGTTAGCCGAGCTCCTTTAAATCAGAAAATAATCTCCAGAGCCTCTGCTGCTGTTTAATGTTATGCTAACACCTGTGGCTGCGTGGCGTTAGTTCAGACGCCGCCGTTAGCTTAGCTGAGGTCAGAGTGGGTCACTGCTGAACCTCAGATAATCTTATTATCAGAATAATATTTATTTATTTCTAGGTTTGGTTCCTAAAATCCCAGAAGACAGAAATAGAGAGGACCTGAACTCTTTCACACCTGTACAGCCGTGTAGGCCAACACACATTTCTGACAGGGTGCTTCGTTACGAACCATCGGACCTCTCAGCTGGTCTGGGATCAGGTCTGCTTTCTGTCCCCAGAGTCAAAACTGAACCTGAAGAAGCTGTGTTCAGTTTTTAAGTTCAATTTTTAACAAACTCCCAGAAACCTTGAAATCAAGGCTTTTCTATTTAACGCTGCCTTTATTTAAATCAGATATTCTTTAGGCCCCGTGTCCATCAAAGCGTTTTTTTTTCAATTCTTTCCAATGGCAGCGCCGCATTTTCGCGTGGTAAAGACGGCAGCAGCGTGACGAGGCGCTGAGCGTTTTTTTCAGTCGACGAGACTTGAAAAATGTTCAACTTTGGGAAAAACGCTGTGCTCGTCACTGTCACTTTCTACCCAGCTGTCCAATCACAGTAGAGGAGGGCCGGGACAAATACCACACCGTAGCAACGGTTACTATGCTGGAACAGGGCTTCGTCCAACCTCAGCTGTTGGACCGAACGGTGGAACTCGCCGAGATGTTTCCTCGCCCACAACATGTCATGAAGCCACATACAGCGAGTCCGTTTGCTCCACCTGCTTCAGCATGTTTCAGAGCCACAGCAGGGTCTCTGCTCTGTGTTGACCCCCTGCTGGGCGTTTTCAGCTGGCAAAAACCACTTTGGTGGACACGGGGCCTAAATGTTCAGCATTAAAGACGTTATTTCCTGTATTCTGATGAATTTTTCTGCAGCATGTTATTGTACCAATAACTCTGTAAAATAACTCTACCAGAATCTATGTCAGTGCAGCTCTCAGATCTGTTTCTCCTGTAGATCATCTGTTGACCGACGCAGGGTTACACTTTTGGATTTATTGCCGTGCTTTATAAACATTACATGTTTATTTACAGCGTTAAACGTTGATCGTTGTTCTGTGTTATTGTTTTGCCTTGACGACCACCAACACACACCTCCTTTGGCAGCACATATGCAGCTGTAGCGTTTAACTACGTGTGTGTGTTACCCTGTCGTAGTCGACCACCAGCAGCAGCTCCACGTAGTGAGTCTGATGGAGAATCGCTCGCTTCATCTGCAACGCACACAAACAGCATCAAACAAATTCACTGAACCGACGGGGGAATAGTAAACCCTGAAAGTGCGTGTGTCTGTGAACGCACCCTGCTGTGCCGTCTGTGGGAGATTTCCTCTGGGTCGTGGTGAGCGTGCTCCGTGGCGTTGTTGTCGTGGTGCGGCGTTCCACATCCCCGTGGCTGCGATGTCACATCCTGCAGGCGGTAAACCAGGTGCTGGTCGGGGGCGGAGTCCAGCGGCTCGATGCCGTAACTGTCGTCGGTGAGATGCAACACTCCTCTGAAGAGAGAGCGAGAGAGAGAGAGAGAGAGAGCGAGGTCATCACGCCGTGTTTGGTTTTTAAGTCAGTCACATCACAGGTCACATGGCTCCACCCTGGTTTCTTGGAACCGGTTCTTGACACCAAAACCTAGTCCTGATTGAAGAATCTGAGTTTAGCAGCGGCCTCTGTTACAGGAAGATGTTTCCCGCCTCCTGCCGGCCCGACGATGCAACCGACCCTGAAGCCTGTCGCTGCGGGCGGCCCTGTGTGTTTCCTTTGAGCCAATCAGGGACTTCCCTTTCAGAAGAACTGATGTTTGAAGTGACGACAGACGAACCTTCAGTGTGTTTCACAATGAAACGTTAAGTCAAAGTATTAATTAGGCCTGTGTGTGTGTGTGTGTGTGTGTGTGTGTGAGATCCACCACAGTAACTACTGTGAAATCACTCAGGCTGAAACAGCAGGTGGACTTCACACCCTCACACACAGCCATCTGTGAGCAGAGTAAAAATAGGAAACTAACTGTGACCTTGAGAGAAGAGAGACTGTGTACAGTGTGTACAGTGTGTATTTACAGTGTGTACAGTGTGTATTTAGTGTGTACAGTGTGTATTTAGTGTGTACAGTGTGTATTTACAGTGTGTACAGTGTGTATTTACAGTGTGTATTTAGTGTGTACAGTGTGTATTTACAGTGTGTACAGTGTGTATTTACAGTGTGTATTTAGTGTGTACAGTGTGTATTTACAGTGTGTACAGTGTGTATTTAGTGTGTACAGTGTGTATTTACAGTGTGTACAGTGTGTATTTACAGTGTGTATTTAGTGTGTACAGTGTGTATTTACAGTGTGTACAGTGTGTATTTACAGTGTGTATGTACAGTGTGTATTTACAGTGTGTACAGTGTGTATTTACAGTGTGTATTTACAGTGTGTACAGTGTGTATTTACAGTGTGTACAGTGTGTATTTACAGTGTGTACAGTGTGTATTTACAGTGTGTACAGTGTGTATTTACAGTGTGTACAGTGTGTATTTACAGTGTGTATTTACAGTGTGTACAGTGTATATTTACAGTGTGTATTTACAGTGTGTACAGTGTGTATGTACAGTGTGTATTTAGTGTGTACAGTGTGTATGTACAGTGTGTATTTAGTGTGTACAGTGTGTATGTACAGTGTGTATTTAGTGTGTACAGTGTGTATGTACAGTGTGTATTTACAGTGTGCATTTACAGTGTGTACAGTGTGTACAGTGTGTATTTACAGTGTGTACAGTGTGTATTTACAGTGTGTACAGTGTGTTTTTACAGTGTGTACAGTGTGTATTTACAGTGTGTACAGTGTGTTTTTACAGTGTGTATTCAGTGTGTATTTACAGTGTGTACAGTGTGTACAGTGTGTATGTACAGTGTGTATTTAGTGTGTACAGTGTGTATGTACAGTGTGTATTTAGTGTGTACAGTGTGTATGTACAGTGTGTATTTACAGTGTGTACAGTGTGTATGTACAGTGTGTATTTACAGTGTGTACAGTGTGTATGTACAGTGTGTATTTAGTGTGTACAGTGTGTATTTACAGTGTGTATTTAGTGTGTACAGTGTGTATGTACAGTGTGTATTTAGTGTGTACAGTGTGTATGTACAGTGTGTATTTACAGTGTGTACAGTGTGTATTCAGTGACTCCCGTCTGCTTCATCACCTGCTGTGATCAGCTGTTTGTTTTGGAGAGCAGGAGGAGACCTCAGCTCTGTGTGGAAACATCCTGACTGATGAAAACTTAAAACAACTCTGGATCCAGTATTTAGAGCAACTCCATCAGCTGTTCGCTGTTAACCCACCGCAGCACGCTGGCTGCTGTTTCCCAGCAACACATTTCGATCTCAGGCGGCGTCGGCGAGACTCGTGCGGCTCTCTGACTGTGATTTATTGGTTTGCAAACAACGGTGGAAAAGAGACGAGCAGTCGTAGAAAAACAGCCGACATTCTCCAGCTGAAGCCAGAAGCCTCGCCCGCTCAGAAAGCCACTGCAAGGCAGGTGTGTGTGTGTGTGTGTGTGTTACCTGAGGCCGTTGCAGATGCTCAGAGCCACAGATGAACCCTGCATGTCCTGAACGAAGCCCTGATAGTGACAGTGGTTCTGCAACACAACACAACGCACAGTTAGAGACATGATGCAGGCCGCAGGGTCTCCCAGACGCCAGCAGGGGGCGGCGTGTTCTGCAGTATTTACTCTCCTCAGCAGTAACACTGACTGAAACTGTCACAGACGCATCAACAGGCGAGGCCAGAAGAAGAAACGTCAAATAATGAGGTTACAGGAGAAACAATGTGGAGACGGTTACACCTGTGGTGAAGTCCAACGTTATTAAAACAGAGACGCAGGTAAGACACCCTGGAGATTAGATCTAATGTGCGTCTGTGTTTGTAAAAACTGTTAGGCAATAAAGCTCGTTCTGATTCTGAACGAGGTCGTGACAGGAAGGACGTTTTAAAAAGGTAAGAGATGAGATTCAGGTGCTGCAGCAGCACGACGACAGAAAGAAGTAAAGATTTATAACTTTAAGTTTGCTGACCTTTGAACTACTTAGATTTACAGAAGAACTACAAACATGGCGGCTGTTCTGAAACTTCTGAAGTCCAAATGAAATCTTCAGCATGAACAATAAGAACAGAAACAAACAATCAAAATCACAAGGAAACCAGTAAACAGGACCCGACCTGTGTACTGATACTGCAGTACTGTCCCAGGTGAAGCGGCCCTGTGCTGCACGAGCAACATAATACAGCAGGTGATAGAGTATTAACATAGAAATATAATTACTACATATTGACATAAAATATAATAGTAGTTGTATAAAACATAATAAATATCAGATGCGTTAGATTAATCAGTTCAACCCCGGGGCTGGAGCGTTTTCAGATGCTGTGCTACACGTCACGATCTCTGTCACCAGAGTCCGTTAAAGAGTAAATTAACCTCGACGGAGGCATTTTGAGGTGGAAAGAAGACGAGGAAACATTACATGAATAATTTCCCAGAGGTCCTCTCTCCCAGCAGCTGCGAGGCTGTAAAGTTTAGATTTCAGACACGACCGTCAGCTGACTCACGCCGACGCCGTCAGACCGCCGTCCGTCCTCAGAGCCTTACTGCAGGACGCTTTGTGTGGCTCAGACCTTCACGTTCCACTCAGGATGAACTTTACCTCCGGCGCCGCCATCAGCTCAACGTGTTCACGTGTCCGACACTTTGTCATTTTTCAAACCAAGTTTTTAGAGTTTAGCATTTTTCATTAGTGTTTATTTTTATTTGTTTTAAATGTCAGGTCACACGCCACTGCTCCATCACCACCTCTACTAGTTTTAACTTGTTGTTAAAGAGGTTTGCTGGTTTACTTTTTATTTTTTGGAAAAGCTGAGAATTAGTTCAGTTTTATATGTTTATAATACTGTAATATAATCCTGACTTTCACCGCCATGATGCGATGGCGAGGGGGGTGGGACAAACAACTGGCACAGCTCAGACACTGGAAGATAGATTTCATATCCAAAAGTACCAGGTTAATGTCCTGTGACATAAAGAGAGGAAAAGTAAAGACTCTGTGAAGTTGGTAACGACAGTTTTATTCTAAAGCCTCGTTTGTATTTTTATTTATTTTTTCACACCCAGTTTGCTGCTTTTCTTCTGTCATTTTTCTTCTTTTGTCAGTAAATAAAGACTCTTTGGGTTTTGAAAGAAGCGATTTGAAGACGTGACTTTGGGAAACTGTGACCAGCACGTTTATAGACAAAACATCTGCAGGTCAATCGACAATGAAACGAACTGTTAGTTGCTGCCGACACACGAAACATCAGCACGTCACAATGCTAACGTTAGCCTTTAGCTCACAGCGGCCTCAGGGAGCGCAGCCTTTATCTGATCCAGCTTTGATGCGTTTACGTGCCAGTGACGTCATGAGGGTTTGGATCTGAGTTCCCAGGGAACTGTCGATCATCAAATATCCGATATCAAACAGAGGGAGGAGGGGGGAGGAAACCCCGGGGTAAAGAGGTCAGCAGACAGGAAATATCAGCTCAGGGGGAACTCCCATCATGCCTCTCTGGCTGGGAAAAATCTTGTTTCAATAAACCAAAGTGCCCCGCTGACAGACGGAGCAGCTCGCGGCGGGAGGCGGATCAGGTTCAGAGGTCTGGAGGCATTTTGGTTTCTTAACGCGAAGAACAACGTGTGGACGTGACGTCAGGCTGAACTCATCATGCTGCCATTAATTCTTCTTCTTCTGTGGTTATTTCTGCTGCAGAAGAAGAAGAGTTTTCATGTGACTCGGCCTTCTCTCCCAACATCCTGTAGTTTATTATCTGAAGCTCTGATTGGTTCATCACTTCCTTTCTGCTCAGATCTGCTCTTTGATTGGCTCCCTGGAGAAAAAGCCGGGGGGTCAGGGACGAGTTCAAGCACAAAACGTTTGGCACCCGATTCTGTTTCCCTGAAACGTTGTGAAACGAGCGACGAGGTATTTTTTTCCTTTTTCCTTCCTCAGCGTCGTGTTCAACAGTGGAAATTCTTTATATTATATTCTAAATTCTTATCATCTAAATTGCTTTTATTAATTATTGGATCACAACAGTCACATGGTCATTTAAAGTGATATCTTTAGTTCTGTTATAGTTTGAGTGACACTGACGGTTATGATGTCAGGTTGAATCTCTCTACATGGTCATTTCCTGTCTCTGAACGTGCGTGTTATTCACTATTACTTGCTGAGTCATGGTGATAAGCAGTTTGCAGGGCCGGAGATGTAAAGTTATATAGGGACAGATAAAGAGTGAGGATTCACATTCTTCTGAAAGGGCGGGGCCGATAAGGGACCAGGTGCGGCCGTAAACAAGCAGCACGTGTGGCGGCGCCCGGGACTGAGGAGAAACATGGCGGCCTACGTGAAAGGATGATCGTCTGTGCCAAGACGTTTGCTGAGTCATGATGAAAACAGCTTGAAGGGACTCGCCAGAATAAAATAAATTAATAGTTCTTAAGCATCGTGGCTGATTTACAACGATTATTTAACCAGAAAAACATGTTGTTTTCAGTTTTCTTGGTGTCAAATGATGAAGGTCCGTCTTTTAAAAAGTACGATTGGACCTTCTCGAGGTTCTGAAGGTGAATTTTAGGAGTAGCGCATCCAAAAAATATAAAAACCATGTTGTTATGGCAATTTATGGTTAAAAAGAGTCAACGATGATAAAACAAAACCACAGACTGTATATAAGAAGTGGGCGTAGTCATGGTGACGTCACCTGTTGGTTTGTGGACTGCCGATAGGGCGCCGCCATATTGATTTTGCAACCAGCGGCACCGGACGTGACCATATTTGGACGAGACGGTGGAGCTAACGGCGGACTTGTCAATCAGCTTGTAGCCCGCCCTAAAGCCTCCCCTGCTTCCTGGTCTCTGTTCCTCTAAATGGGACCATAATTTACTAAATGAACATCATGCTGTGTTGAAGAAGACTTGAAACTAGAGACTGAGACCATAAACTCATCAGGAAAGTGTTTACTGGGGGAATAAATCAGCTGAGAAGGAGAAACATTTTCTGTCTGCAGCCGGTGGAGTCGCCCCCTGCTGGCTGCTGGAGAGGACGCGGGTTTAAGGGTCTTCAGCTAACTCAGGTTTTTATCTTTTAATGGAATAAAAACTCCTTTGTGCTGATCAGCCTGTTTCCAGACAGGTGGAGACTATAAGTTACTGACTATTTGTGGCGCCTTTCTTAAAGTGATGGAGAGAAGTTTGGGGTTTATAAACTGGCCTGGCCCCAAACTTTTCTTCGTCAACAGGCAGGAAAGTAAAGCGCGCTTGCGTTCACAACATGGCGTTCAAGGCACCGCCGGTTCAGTTTAAACTGTGTGTTACCTGCACAGGTGGTCTGGATGTGATGAGCGAGCCGTTGTGACTGTAGGAGAACACGGTGAAGTCTGCAGGAAGCAGCAGTCTGAAAACAACAACAACAACAACAACAGGAAGGTGTCAGGTTGTGTTTCTCCACATAAAACCAAACGCCATCAGGTGGCACACGATCCTCCGCTCCTGCAGAGATGCGCTTCGTCTGCTGCAGAATAACCACAGAAGGTGAAGATCACAAGTTCAGTTTAGAAATAATGTAAAAGAGATGTTCAGGGATCAGTAATGAGTGAACAACTTCACGTTATTCTGCAGCAGTGGAAGGAAAGTAAACACATTTCCACAGCAGCCTGTTCTCACACCGTCAGAAGCTTTATGTGGACTGTTTGTTATATATAATGTTAATGAAGGCAGAGCAGCTGGGCATCAGCTGATCCTACAGTGAAACAAAACTCCTTCATTTAATTGTTAATTTCAGATCTGAAAATGTCCGTTTTGGGGAAGTGAACTTATATTGGGGCCGTTGTAGGTTATATATAGATGTTATTTCCTGCTCTGGCTCTTTAGTCGACGCGTCTCTGCCGACTGTTATCGCGTCTCTTCCTGAGGTTTATCAGTCTGTTCCCGTCAGCTGGACGTCCGTCAGAGAGACAGACAGACGAATATCTCAGAGGTCTGTCTTCTTCTGTCAACACGGTTCACATCGAAACCTTCAGACTGGATCCTCTCTGCACTAAACATCTCACACCTGTCTGGAATAAAGACACGTAAAGTAATAATAATAATAATAAAGCAGGCTGTTTGACGTCGGTGGAACATTAATGACTGAAGATAATCGTCTGTGTTTCAGCTTTGCTTTCTGCTGTCTACGTCGATAACCGATCCATCTGATTGGCCAATCAGCTGCGTCCGTTATGATGTCGTCAGACTAGATGATAATGTGTCCTAGTTCCTCCTGCACGCTGAGACTAAACAAGACAAAACAAACCTTAATCATGTTGTTTTTCATTGTTTCTACACTCGCTGTGACGTTTTTAATCACATCCTCACACGTGTCTTCATCCTGTTTTACGCGCCTGACATTTTGATCCAGAACCAGAACCAATAAACTGGATGTTGTGTTCCAGGTTCCTGCCTGTAATAAGGTTAACCTGACAGAACATGTTCCTGTGGTCTTCATCAGTGTGAGACGATGACGTGGACGCTGAGCCTGATTCAGGGTTCTCACTGAGACCACGAGAGACCACATTAGTCCAGGGCTGCGGTTGAAAAGTCTTTTTCGTTTTCTAACTGAGTGAAGTGAACTGGAAGTGTTTCAGTGGCAGCCATGATGAGAGCTGTGCTCTAAAAGCTGAGGAAAGGAGCCTCGATGCTTCCTTTCATATCTCCTTCAGCATAGGGAACACAGACCATCCTTAAGGAAAGGAAAGGAGCCTCGATGCTTCCTTTCAGCCCAGATCTTTCCTCCGGTTTTCAAACACAGCTGTCGGTTTATAAATCGCTGACTGGTTCATTTCTGATCTGCTGCTCCGTTATGAATCGCCCGGACCTCTCAGGTGGTCCAGGATCAGGTCCGCTTCGTTGAACTCCGAGAAGCAGTTTTCAGATTTTATTCTCCACATATCTGAAACAAACTGCAGGTCGTCTTTTAAATCAGGACATTTTCTTAAATCTGATAAGGATTTATTCAGGTCTTGACTGTAACACCGTCTCTGCTGTTTAGTATTTCAGGTGTTTCAGCTTATTTTATTTTACTCCCTTTATTGGGGCTGGACAATAAAACAATAACAATAATGATCCCAATATTATTTTCCACAGTAACAAGACAATTTAAATGTAATTTAAATATTTTAAATGTGTTCAGTACTCGGTTGTGTTTGTCACGTTCTGATTATAAAGAAAAGTTTAAAAACTACATTTAACCATCAGGTTAGTTCAGCTTTCTCTCAGGAGTAAAAATCGGCCTTTAAACTCGTAAGAAACAAGGATTCGACATTTATCCTGATGATTATCGAATGATGTCCTTTTATGGCTCAGCCTCTGACGTTAAAGCACTTTGAACAGTGAAATCATCACAGCTCAGCTTACTCATTTCTCTCCAGGTGAACAACGTGATCGTTTCCATCCACACTGATGACGTAGGACACCTGGAGGGACACAGAGAGGACGAGTTAGTCTACAAACATGGTGATCAGTCAACACATCGGATTAATAATTCACTGGGTTTAGGAAACAAAGGCGATGCAGTGAAAACAGGACGAGGAGACAGACGTGTAGTTTGATTCGATCAATAAACAGCCTGTTTAATGATCAAAGTGTTTCTGTGAGATTTCACAGCTCAGCGCACACACAGGTGTGAACAGGTGTGTGATGATAAAGTATAATCCAAAGCATAAAGGATCTCTGCCTCTGATTGGCTGCTACTTATTATGGGGACGATACGGCCAAGAATGTTATCACGATAAAAAAGTTTCACATCTTTAGATAAATATCACAATAAGTATCAAATCGTTATTTCTCTCCAGAAATCTGATGGTTAATTGTGGTTAAAACTCGTCTTTATGGTCAGAACACTCGATGCCAAACAGTGGATCACTTCACACATCTGAGGCAGAAACATCTTAATTTAAAAAAGTCCTGATTCGTGTCTGATTCAGGTGAATAAAATCAAACAGTTACTGAACATTTGTTATAGTTGAAAAAAATGATATTGTGATAATTACTGTTATTGTTTCGTTTGTTATTTAGGTTGGTAAAGGTTAGCCAATCAGAGGCAGAGCAGGGGGCAGGAGTGAGAGGTAAAGGTGTGATCTGGGTTTGTTCTCCAGGTGTGAACAGGAAGCTCAGAGAGAGGCCAAAAAGCAAAAGTCTGACAAACTAAACTCCAAGGTCACCTGAGCCTCTGACTCACCTGGCAGACATTCGCCTCGCTGCGTGTGTGTGCGTGTGCATGTGTGTGTGCATGTGTGTGTGCGGCTGCCAGCAGGTGTGTGATTACAGCGGGGTGAACACACACACAGACAGCTGGTGTGAGTGCTGGAGATGAACCAGGACAGGAAGTCAGCGGTGGACTCCATCACCCAGCTGCCAACAGCAGCTCCTCCGTCCTCTAACCCAGCGGGGGTCAAAGGTCAACAGAGGGCCAGACGCCCCTGCTCTGTGTGAAGTTTTTTTTAATCATTACTCACCGAATGATTCAGTCTCCAAGTTATTTTTACTGTTATATCACAAAAATTAACTGATCTCATCAAAACAAGGCGAGATTTTCGAAGTGTTTACGTTAGCTTAGCACAAAGACTGGAAGCAGGGGGAAACTGTTAGCCGCCTGGCTCCATGAACAGCAGAGTCTCATTCAGATGCATGTACTTAGCTTTACTATGCTAACACAGACACTAGCTTAAAGGGTAATGTGTGTATGTTTAAACCTGTCTCAACATGTTGAAGTGACTCGTAGGTGCAAGTCTCGCTCTGAGGTCTCGCTCTGAGGTCTCGCTCTGAGGTCTCGCTAGGCTCGAAGTCTCAGCGCTTCTGGAAGTCATCAAAGCTGCTGAACTGTGGTGCGGGCGCGAGCGACGCCAGTGAAGGCAACGCGATGGAATTCGCGTGAGTTGAATATTTTCAACTCAAGCATAAAATTCGCGCGACGCTGAGTCGCGACAGCCTATCAGTGTTGAGATTGTCCGTACGTCACCGAGGCTTCAGAGCGTTGTGTGCAGAGGGCCGGGCAGAGCGGGGGATTGGAAATCTGCAGGCCGGCTGAGAGCTGCTAAACTTGGGGGAGAGGAGCAGGGAGCAGCTGCAACCTTCGGAGAAATAAATACCCACAAGTCGGTCGGTTTCGGTTCTGACAGCTACGCCGTTTACTCACAGGAGGAGCTCAGAGTTAACTGTTTTTATTAAACTAGCCTTTTACTTTAGTTTTGGGGATTTCAACGTTGATTTATCTTCACTGGAGCTTCTCAGCAGCTTCGTGCACATCCGGTTACAGTATTGTTGTTAGCGTCTGTCGGACTACGATTTCATATTTATATAAAAACCGGACAAAGCTGGACGTTACTTGGAGAAAAGAAAGCGAGGAGGCTGAACTACCTGGTGAGTTCAGAAAACATGTGTCTGTAACTTTATTCCAGCTGTCGTTGTACTTTACTGTGACCAAGTTAGCATAGCACAGCCCTGATCGATCCGAACTCCATTCAGAAAACAAACATTTTAGAAGTTGTTGTCCTGCTGTCTTGCTGACAGACCTGACAAAGCATGAATACATATGTTTAACAAATCTGCATCATGTTGTCGTTATTTCGGCTTCAGTTTGATCCGTTTATTGATATTTAATCACCGCAAAATGTTTACTTTGGTTTCATACAGTTATAATGGCGAGTTGTGTTTATTCACCTCATCGCGTTAAAATCGCCTTCTCGTGTTGTGAGTGAACACTTGCAGCGAATGTACTCGCGCGTGGAAAGCGCTGCGACGCGGAAAAATCGCGTTTGGTCTGAAACCAGCATTAAGTGTCACTCTAAAGTCTCACTCTGAAGTCTCGCTCTGACGTCTCGCTCTGAAGTCTCGCTCTGACGTCTCGCTCTGAAGTCTCGCTCTGACGTCTCGCTCTGAGGTGGAAACGAGGGAGAGGAGTTTGTTGTGTACGTGGAGGAGCTGACTGTGTGTTCCCTGAAAGGTCCAGCTGCGTTGCGGTTTAGTTCAGTCCTCTTCCCGGCGTCAAGTTACTCTGGGAGTGTCTCTGATGTGTCTCAGGAGGGGGGCACGTTGTTGGCTTGTTGTTAATTTGTCCTTCCTGTGGTTCTACTAGGCCTACCGGGAACACCCCTCTGTGACCCGGCCTTGTCCCGTCCTCTGCTCGGCTGCAGATCCACCAGGGAGCGTTTCAGAACCAGAGCGTTTTGTCTGACATGTTTAGACTGAGTTGATTTATTAATCTGTGCTTGCTGTTGTGGAAATCGTATGATTGCTGATGAGGGATTGAGCAAATAATTGAGTTACAACAAACCGTTGTCTTTGAAGAAATTATAAACAGAGAAGTACTAAAACACATACACAGCTGGACCAGAGACCTGTCGGCTAAGTCGGCCGGTGTGGCCCCGAGCAAAGGGACGCATCCTCATGTCCACAGTCGAGGTTTCTGTGTTTTGGGAACAGAGATCCTCTCTCAGCCTTGAGTGAACATTCCAGGAGAGGAGAGGGAACAACAATCTCTGAGCTACAATCCTACATTTGTGACCAGACTAATAAAGAATATAATAATAAGAAAAGGCTGATATGGAGAGAAAAGGTTAAGGTATAAAAATTCCATATATTTAACAATAATAGTTATAATATAGTAATAAAATATTAAATGTAAGGGGAAACTATTTTCTGCCGTAACACTTGCTTTTTGTGCTTCATATGATTAAGTAGCTACGTAGTTGAATGGTTTCTTTTTTTGTCTGTTGTAACTGTGTTTATTGTTGATGTACGATCGAGATCTGGACACGACGTTTTATTTTGAAAATTGACTGGTTTGATCTGCTCTGTGCAGCTTCACTGGCTTCCTTACAAAAAGAAAGAAAATGTTTCTCCTTCTCAGCTGATTTCTTCCCTCAGTAAACACTTTCCTGATGAGTTTATGGTCTCAGTCGCTAGTTTCAAGTCTTCTTCAGCACAGCATGATGTTCATTTAGTAAATTATGGATTAAACTGCAGAAAACTCTCAGTGTTTGTGTCTCAGAGCTTGGACCCCAGCGTGTTTTCACTTTGTGAAAGTTAACTGGAATATTTTGGTCATAAAAATGTCTTGTCAGTTTTATTAAAAGACACTTTTTTTTAGGATTAAATTTTTCCGGTAAGTCTGTACCGTCTCGCCGGCCACGCCCTCTTCTTTTTACTGTCTATGGTCTGAAAATAAGGAATTCAAAGCTGTATTACTGAGCTGCAGCCACATTATTTTTATAAACGACCACAAAGACCACAAAGATCTTATCTCACACTCTTTATGTAACGTGTTGACTTTAATGCAGCAGCAGCTCATCCTCTCCTGCTGAGTGATGCGTCCTGCAGGCAGATCAGCAAAAATAATCTAACTCCTACTGTTTAATGTTTATTATCAGCGTCGTTCCTTTAAAATGTTCTGCTCACATCACAGCGTATGAAAACATCTCTGAAGAGCTTATAAACTGAATAAAGAGGCTGAAGTGACGATAAAACCTGCAGTGTGTTCACGCGGCGGAGCTGATATTTGACGCCTGCTGGGAATAAAAACACATCGGACAGAGAGACAAACAGAAAAACATGTCTGTGGGCTGGAACACGCGCACACACGCCCTGTTACCACACTTTCATTCGCTCTGAGCACGCTCAGATGTCGCCACAGAGTGTGAATCTGTACGAGTGTGAACCTGTACGAGTGTGTTGAACGTGCTCCAGCACGCGGGAGGGGCAGGCAGACAGCAGAGGAACGCACACATTTAATCCTCCTGTAACGACACGTCTCTGCTGTGTGTGTGTGTGCTCGTTTACTGTGTTTGTGGGGTCCATAAAAACAGGACTTCACTTGACTTGTGAGGTCAGGCCTCTTTGTGGGGACCTAGATGTTGGACTCTACAGCTGTCTGAGGGTAAAGACTTGGCGTTACGTCACGTGTTGGTTCTGCAACATGAACTGTGTTGACTCGAGGAGCTTCATCAGCTGAATCCCTCCAGTCTTATTAATCTGACTGAATGATTTCAGAAATTCCTTTTAACAGGGTCTGTGCACGTTTGTGCTCGGGTCCTTATAGTGACAATAATAAATAATAATAATAAAAAATAAATTTTTTTCTCTCTTTATTATTATTATCAATATTTTAACGGCAGGTCCCCACAAAACATCTTTTCCAGAAACAGCCGTGCAGCGTATGAACTGTTCTGGTCACAGGGAGACGACGAGCTGCTGACACGGCGAGGACAGAGTGAGGTCACAGAGACAGGAAGTGGACCTGACTGCTCAGCTGCTGAGTCTGTGTCTCCTGAGGTCAGAGGTCGCGCAGCAGATAAAAAGAAATGAAAAAAGAAAAAAAAACAAGCTGAAACACTGCAGCAGTAAAACCTCCGTACCTGATTGGGGGGTCTTCCGTCCACGTCCCGCCTCAGCCTGCCTCCAATTGGTCGAGGGACAGTCAGCTGATAGGAGGAGAGGTGTTCTGTCTGCTGAGAGTCTGCAGGAGGAAACAGTCAGTCAGTCAGAGGAACACGGAAACTAACCTGATAACTTACAGAAGCCTGAAAGGAAAAACTTTTTAGACTTCAGCTTCCTCTAAAAGAAAAGTTTCTCTCAAACCTCCTGTGGGGAGACGAGCTGGACTGTTCTGGTTTAGTCCAACCGACCCGTCCCATCCCAGAGCGTCACGCCATCAACCCCTTTTTAACGCCCTGGTTAGCATTGTTAGCAAGAAGTTAGCAAGAATAAATGAGTAACGTCTGGTCAGACTTGGGCACCAAAAGTACTTGGAAAAGATCGTGTTTTGGGTTGAAATATCTACGTTAGCTATGTGACTTAAGTTATGCAAATTAAGTAATAAGTTACTGAAGTAAATTCCACCACATCACTAAAAGGAATTAGTGCTGACTTTTTGTTTTACACCCACAGACTGTATGAAGGAAGTGTCATCATGACGTAACCGTTGGTTTGAGGACTGCTGTCGAGCGGCACCAGCGACAGCGGACGTGACCATATTTGGACGAGACGGTGGAGCTAATGGCTGTGTGTGGAGCTAGCTAGCTAGCTTAGCTAGGTGCATCTGTAATTCAGGTTAACTGTCGTTTTTTAACTGCAATGATAAGTTTGTCTAGCAGACAACAATCTTAAAACTACTCCGGCCCAACACGTCTTATTTTGGTACTTTTAGCGTCCAGCTCACTGTTTAGGTGAAGCTTGCACACCGAAGCAGTTAGTCCATCTTGCTGCTATCAACAGATCAATAGCCCTGGTGCTCCAGTCTAACCTTTGACCCCAAGCAGTCAGAAAGGTCGGTGACCTGGTTTGATGTTTTACTTTATCAGTTTCAACCAGAAACCTGCCGGACGTCACTGGTTAGTTGTTTCTGCTCTCACACGGTCACAGATTGTAACAGCTGCTGAACGGCCTTTTACTGAGATTGTTCTGTCACGTAATACAGTTCAGCACACAGCAGGCATCGATCCAATAAAGTCCAATATCACTGCCGTTGATTTTTAATTATTTTTTATTTCATAACTGTAACTCTCATTGGTCCTCGCAGGGACAGAAGCACAAACACAATGAGCAACATGTGTGTTTAGTTTTTCTCCATCTGTTCACAACACGACAGACTAGATGATTAGTAACCCTGTGTGTGTGGGGGGGCTAATCTGTAACCATGGTAACGGCAGCATCCTATGGTTAACGACCTCTCCGTCCCGCCCGGAGCAGCACGTCTGTCTCATTTATTGATTTATAACGTCTGAAACGTTTGGAGCTGTTGATGTTAGCGCGTTAGCGTGCTAACACCTGAGCCCGGTGCGGCCTGGACCTCGAGGCCGAGCTGCAGAAAGACGTGTTTCAGACTCTCTGAGAGTTTGTGTCCAGCTGCAGATCAGTCAGAGAGGACGGGGGCGGTGGGAATGTGGTCCAGGTCAAACTCAGTTTAGTCTGCGCTCTCATTAACTGTTTCAGCGTGACGTCAACACTCAAAGCCAACATTTAAAAACTAAAAACCTGTTTGCTTTACGTTCCACTAATATTATCATATTTATAATTTCCCCACAGCCCTTTTGGCTTTGGTTTATTTGTGCAGTGGGTTCACACTGAGCCTCCGTGTGACAAGAGTCATCTTTCAGGACTAGATGGACTGATCTGGACTGGAGCAGGGCTGGGTATCAAGAACCGGTGATTTCCAAAAGACACGTGCTTTTCGATTCCGCTCATCAGTTCTTACCTTTTTACATATTTCAGCTCCACATTAGGATGTGAGGCTCAAACAGATCATAGTTTTGAGCCTCAGATCTGTGAAGCGACCCACCGTTTGGCATCAAGTGTTAATAAAAAAATAAAAAAATAAAAAAATACGGATCGTCCAGCTCAGGGAAACGGCTGACACGCAGTATTTAAGATTAATCCTTGTGTATCTAACTGTAACTGTTTTTGATATTTACTTTACATAAATTACTTGTTATATTAATCGAGGTGCAGCCCTGATAAGGAGGCGAGGTCCAAAGCGGCTTCAGTGCTGCGCCAGGAATGAGAAATCCCTGCAGAGAACTTTCCCCAGATCCAACTGTTCTAGTTCGTCCTCAGGAAACTTCAGCGAGTTCAGTCTTTAAACTTTTAGGGTGTTGTTTATTATCAGCTTTCTGGACACAGATGTGGTTTTAATAATAATATTAATGGTCCCGAACGATGTCAAACTGAAAACTGGGACGACACCCAAACTCCCCACTCAAGCGTGTTTTCTATCCAGATATAAAGCGCACAGAATCAATGTTTGCTGCTCCGTCCTGGGGGAAACGCTGGATCCTGTTAAATTTAAATCAGATTCAAAGGAAAAGTTCAGCGTTTTCTTTCTGAGACTGAGGTTAAGATGACGTCTGGCTTCCAGCGCATAACTTCCCCTAAAGGCCCCAAACTGAGCTGCTGCTCCACTCGTCACCTCGGCCTCCACCCTCTGAATCACGTCCTCTCTCAAACTCCGTCTTCCTGCTTTTTCCCTCCGTTCTGCTCTCAGTTCTTCATGCAGAGTTCACCTCAGGTCATTCTGAGGCTTCACACCACCAGCCTCAAACTCACACCAGAACCCAGACCTGCATAGATAAACCCCGGGCCAGGTGGCCGAGCTCATGTGACCGCCAGCAGGAAGTCTTTTTACGGCGTACATTTGCATTCCAGGAGACGAAACGCTTTGCCTGTTGGACTGTAAGTGATTTCTTGATCCTGCTCTCTGCTGGTCCGACAGCCCGGCTCACCCCTGCTGATCAGGGAGCAGTCTAATCTAATCTAATCTCATCACTTCGTCTGCTGACTTTCTCTTCTACCAACAAACCCGACAAACCTCAAGGAGACGCTCAAGACATCCTGAGGAAAACGTAGAGAAATCTTTAAGGAAAGACATTTTAGAATAGAGAGGTTTTTACTGTCACTGCATTATTTAAAAAAACATGCAATGTGATTTGGAGTAGTAAAAAAATACATGGCCTAATGAAGGGCTGCATGTAAGGATAGTCCATCCTGAGAATATCTTCCTAACAGGAAAAGACATATAAAGAAAAGCAAAGAGAAATGTTCCAACCTATCAGAGAATGTAGAGAAATGTTATGAAGAAGCGATAAAAATCTAAAAAGAATCTAAAGAAATCTTTGTAAACTCCACAAAAACCTGGTGCAGGATTTTCATCAAACGTGACTTCAGACTTCTGCTTTGTAAGTTTTTTATTTTTATTACTAAGGAAGCAGCATTTGAGTCCAGGACAGATTTCCTCTCAGGGACAGTAAAGGATTTCGTTCCATAAGAAAGTTTAACGCCATCTTTAAAAAAAAGTATAGTTTTAGACATTTTAAAGAAAAAAATAATTTTCAGAAACTCTACTTTCAGAAGAGAAACCTCTTGAAGAAATTAGCACAGGTTTAGAAAATCTTGCTGAAGTGAAGCTGCACAAACGCTCGATACACAGGTCAAGAATCTTTATGTAATCTGATGAAAACCTCCCCAGAGTTCAGCAACAGCTCTGCATGTGGATCAGCCAAGTGGGTTAAGATGTTCTGAACCACAGAAACTTGACCTGACTTTCACACACACTGACTGAAACCACACCTGAGCTCCTTAACAGGCCCGGCAACCAGCCAATCACAGGACAACTGACACCACACCTGAGCTCCTTAACAGGCCCGGCAACCAGCCAATCACAGGACAACTGACACCACACCTGGGGCGAGTTCAGAGCCGACAAAACATAGCAAAACGTTTTTTTTCAACAGAAACGGTGGTCCCCTGAACACCCCACAAGCACACTGCATTTTCCTGCCTTTTTAACGCCGCTGTGTTTACAAACTTGTCGCCAGTGATTGGGTAACACCTGAGACACGCCCAGCAAACGGGAGAAAACACACCTCGACGCCCGTTGCGCAACGTTGCAAGGAAACATGTCCTTTGATCAGAAAATGTTGCAAACCTCTGCAAAACGTTTTGAGACTGAACTCGGCCCCGAGCTCCTTAACGGGCCCGGCAACCGACGTTCCTCGTTTCGTGATCCAGCTATAGTGGCGTAGCTGGTACGCTAATATTAGGTGATGTAGTCACAGTGAGATAAATCAGAGGGGGAAACTGTGGCTGCTCTGTGGTGAACGTGACGTAAACGTGATGGGTGGTGATGTCGCAATGGATAAAACACATGCCTTTGGTGTGAGACACCAGGGTTCAGTCCCCCACTGTGACCCATCCACCATTGTGTCCCTGAGCAAGACACTTGACTCCTCGTTGCTCCAGAGGCGTGCGACCTCTGACATTAGAAATTGTAAGTTGCTTTGGATAAAAGCGTCAGCTAAAAGTAAACGACGGCTCACTGCTGGCAGCAGCATTGAAATATTTCCATGATTGCGATTAAAACAAATGTTTCTTAAAACAAGGTTGACGTCATCATTTACTATACTTTACTAACAGGAGCAGAAACTATTGCATCACAGTCTGGTAGCTGGTGGAGAGTCTACATAATTATTCCATAACTATGGCTCATAATCAGGATCCCAAAACAGACAGGAAGTCCCCCTCACTTTTAAATGTACTGACTGAAATGTGTCTCAGCAGAGGCGACACGCTGACCTGCAGACACTACTCAGGGATGTAAACACAGAAAACCTTCATGCATGTTTTCCTGTAAAAATCCCCAATGGAATCACATTTAAAGTTGTTATTTACAGTCAGAGCGCGCAGTGTGGGCTCGGCTTGTCGACACTAAGAAGGGTTTAGAAAACGCCGCAGACGGGCTCTTCAGCGGAGAGACAGCGTGCCTGCGTGTTTTCTGGATGAAGCTGAATGTGTGAGTGTGCAGCTTTTGTGTCTCAGAGCTGCAGATTTGTTCAGAGTGGAGAAGAAGTGAGTCATCATTCGGGGAAACAGGGAGTGTGTGTGTCGAGCTGAGCGGTGAGCGAAGCTGCTGGTTCCTGTAAATGCAATCAGCCAGACTCATTCAGACTCTCTGGATGTTTTGAGTCTCAGCTCACACACACACACACACACACACACACACACACACACACACACACACACACACAGGCTGTCAGACTCGAGTGCTGAACAGGGTTTTTCTTCCTGTCGGTGTCGGAGCTGCAGGACTCGGCTGTGAGCCCGGCAGCCGACGTCGCTAAGCTGCTTAGCGCTCAACCTGCCAGAACAAGACGCCAAAACACACACGCATACACACACAGGAACTGTAAATACACACACACACACACACAAAAAGAAGAACTGAAACACACACACAGACAAAGAAGAGCTGACGACACAGAGCAACAGATCAACATCTGACATTTTAACCGTTCGATTTTCACTACAAATGCTTGTTTCACAATCCACAAGCAACCAACTTAAAACTTACAATGTAGGTTTTTGTGTGTGAGTATCTGGGACAACATGCTCCAGTACTGGACGAGCACCAAACAGGACTGCAACGTAATCCTCGCGTCCCTCAAAGCACGTCCAGCAAAGTGTTTGTTTTCGCCACCGACAGGCTCAGATTGTTGTCTGTAATCATCGTGGAAAGGATCCCGACAGAGAGAGACCTCTTTTTAAAGAGTCAGATCCTTTGTGTTTAACCAGAAACTGTCACATTCATCGCTCTCGTCCGAGCCACCAGAGTCCATCGACATTTTACCTCTCCGCCTCGATCGGTTAAAAACACCAAAGTCACACAACAACACAAACAAACAAAAACACCATAGTAGCACAATAACCCAAACAAACCAAGTGACCGAGGCAGCAACTCCCATGTTCTGCCAGGTAAAATGACTGAGTCTGGTGGCCTGGACGAGAGCTGGTTAAACAACAAGGATCTTAGTGTTTAATAAAAGCTCCCTCTCTGTAGGGATCCTCTCCAAAACGTCGTCCGACACTTTAACTAACAATCTGAGCCTGGCAAAACAAAGACGAGCTCTTTAGTGGATGTAGTTTGACGGTGCGCTGTCACGCTGTTGCAGTGCGCTCGCTCAGTACTGGAGCAATTTTAAAAAATGCACAAATTACTCACACAGACACACGCACAAAACAATCCAGGCTGAAAAACGCCAAACTAATTTAAATGGCTTTAAATCTCCACGTGTTGCTCAACCCTGCAGTCAGCAGCACATGCTGTCTCTGTGTTAAGAGGTTTAACCTCCGTCAGCATGCATGAAAGTTTTACACTGAGGAGGGAAACTTTCTGGGTCAAATTCCAGACTCACAGTTCTGTTATCGCAGTAATAATTACTGCACAGCCTCTAAATACAAAGCAACGTATGTCTTCTCAGAGCCGAGGACACCTGCTTCTTTCATGATCCACAAATAAATACAGGACTTTCACATTAGCTGAGATGATTTGTGAGACATTTAGGGAGTTCACAAATAAAATTACTATTTATGTAGAACCCTTTACAGGCTGGAAATATCTTCACTGAATGCCAGTAAAATCCCAGTTATGATAATGTGGTAAACTCCACAACCCTCCGCGCCATGAAGTGAATTTCACTTTAATTCACCTCCGAATCCTGGGCCAAGTTCAGCCCCGTTAAAACATAGCAATGGGTAACTTCAAGGTAAACGCCGGTGCCTTTGCTGCCCTGCTGCTGATTGGGTAACGCCTCTGACACGCCCAACGAGCGGGAGGAGACGTACCTCGCAGTTGAACTGCGAGGTATGTCTCCAACATTTCAAGGAAACGTGTCGTTCAGTCCAGAAATTGTAGCAAATGTTTTGAGACTGAGCTCGCCACACGTCTGTACACGCCTCACCCTCATTTCCATTTTATGCCCCTTTCTGCTTCTTCTACTCCGCCACATCTCAGATTCTGATTTTACATAAAAAACAACCTCGGATCAGTTTGTAAATTTGTTGAAAAAGGACCGAGCCGCTGCTCTAAATGTTTCAGAGAGCTTCATTTAAAAACAGTCTGAATCCCAAAGACGTCAAATAAAAACATTCACTGAAAAGAAGTTTTAAAAGTACAAAACCTCTCCTGTCAGTCATCTCACGACCCCTCAGGTTTATCTGGCGACCCTTTGGAGGGGCCCCGACCCCTATGTTGGGCCCCCTGGACTAAACGAGTTCCTGTGATGTCAATTCATTATATAATATATCATTCGTGCAACGAGTACTTTTACTTCTGATACACAGAAAACACACAATGTTAAAGTGTATAAAGGTTTGTGTAATAATATTCAGATAATGTAGTATCTGACACGGTGCCCATCGTCTGATGAGGACTTTTACTGTCCGTACTTTTTGTTGCAAATACTTTTGTACTTTTACTATAAATATGTTGGTGAACATTTCAGTACAGTATGTACTGTGGTTGCAGTACAGCAAATATTTATTCATGATTAATTAGCACAAAAACATTTAATTTATAACAGAACTGTGGAATGTAATATAACAGTGTAACGAATGTGCAGTGTAACGAACGTGCAGTGTAATGAATGTGCAGTGTAATGTGCAGTGTAATGAATGTGCAGTGTAATGAATGTGCAGTGTAATGAATGTACAGTGTAACAAACGTGCAGTGTAACGAATGTGCAGTGTAACGAATGTGCAGTGTAATGTACAGTGTAACGAATGTGCAGTGTAACGAATGTGCAGTGTAACGAATGTGCAGTGTAACGAATGTGCAGTGTAACAAACGTGCAGTGTAACGAATGTGCAGTGTAACGAATGTGCAGTGTAATGGACAGTGTAACGAATGTGCAGTGTAACAAACGTGCAGTGTAACGAATGTGCAGTGTAATGTACAGTGTAACGAATGTGCAGTGTAACGAATGTGCAGTGTAACGAATGTACAGTGTAACGAACGTGCAGTGTAACGAATGTGCAGTGTAACGAATGTACAGTGTAACGAACGTGCAGTGTAACGAACGTGCAGTGTAATGTACAGTGTAACTAATGTGCAGTGTAACGAACGTGCAGTGTAACGAATGTGCAGTGTAACGAATGTGCAGTGTAATGTACAGTGTAACGAATGTGCAGTGTAACGAATGTGCAGTGTAACGAATGTACAGTGTAACGGTGCAGTGTAACGAATGTGCAGTGTAACAATGTACAGTGTAACGAACGCAGTGTAACGAACGTGCAGTGTAATGTACAGTGTAACAAACGTGCAGTGTAACGAATGTGCAGTGTAATGTACAGTGTAACTAATGTGCAGTGTAACGAACGTGCAGTGTAACGAACGTGCAGTGTAACGAATGTGCAGTGTAACGAATGTGCAGTGTAATGGCGCAATGTAACGAATGTGCAGTGTAACGAATGTACAGTGTAATGCCGCAGTGTAATGCCGCAGTGTAACGAATGTGCAGTGTAACGAACGAGCAGTGTAACGAATGTGCAGTGTAACAATGTGCAGTGTAACAAATGTACAGTGTAACGGCGCAGTGTAACGAATGTGCAGTGTAACGAATGCGCAGTGTAACGAATGTGCAGTGTAACGAACGTGCAGTGTAACGGCGCAGTGTAACAAATGTGCAGTGTAACGGCGCAGTGTAACGAATGTGCAGTGTAACGAATGTGCAGTGTAACGAATGTGCAGTGTAACGAATGTGCAGTGTAACGAATGTACAGTGTAACGAATGTACAGTGTAATGGCGCAGTGTAACGAATGTGCAGTGTAACGGCACAGTGTAACGAATGTGCAGTGTAACGGCACAGTGTAACGAACGTGCAGTGTAACGAATGTACAGTGTAACGAATGCGCAGTGTAACGAATGTGCAGTGTAACGAATGCGCAGTGTAACGAATGTGCAGTGTAACAAATGCGCAGTGTAACGAATGTACAGTGTAACAAATGCGCAGTGTAACGAATGTACAGTGTAACAAATGCGCAGTGTAACGAATGCGCAGTGTAACGAATGTGCAGTGTAACAAATGCGCAGTGTAACGAATGTATAGTGTAATGAATGTGCAGTGTAATGAACTCACCCTGTGTATAGTCCTCCTCACCCTATGTATAGTTCTCTTCACCCTGTGTACCCCCCCTCAATGAACTCCTCCTCACCCTGTGTATAGTCCTCCTCACCCTGTGTACCCCCCCCATGAACTCCTCCTCACCCTGTGTGTAGTCCTCCTCACCCTGTGTACCCCCCCCATGAACTCCTCCTCACCCTCTGTATAGTCCTCACCCTATGTATAGTCCTCCTCACCCTGTGTAAACCCCCATGTACTTCTCTCCTGTGACCCCCCCCATGAACTCCTCCTCACCCTGTGTATAGTCCTCCTCTCCTGTGTACCCCCACCCCCATGTACTCCTCTACCTGTGTACTCCCCTCACCTCTGCAGTGAGAGTTTCCGCTCATCAGCAGCAGCAGCAGACAGCAGACCTCCAGCAGCTCCTCTCTGCCTCCCTTCATCTTCATCTTCATCTTCATCTGCTGGAGTAAATAAATGTCAGCGGGCAGCTCTCACACAGACTCTGCTTCTCCTGGTTGTCACTAGTGTTACTGTAGTTTTTATGGTTGTCTTCCAGCCGCCTCCCTCCGCAGAGCCTCATGCTAAACACCCCGGAGTGGTTTTCTTCCTCGGCCGAGCCATTCCTGCCCCATCTGCTGACCCTCCGTCCCCGCGGCTTCCCTCAGTTAGCTAACGGCCGGAGCCAAAATGTCTCCCGCTGACGTTTCGCTCGTTAAAACACGAGCTGACAGTCCGACTGTCTCCTCTGTCGGACCGCGCTTCAGTAAAGTCCGTCCTCGCCGAGCGGAGCACAAATTTCTCTCCTTGTAAACTCGACTGGAAGCTCAGCCTGCCCCAAAGTTAGCGGAAATGCTCGCTGCTTCCTGTGACGCACTTCAAAATAAGAGCACCCCTCGCTTAAGAACTACACAGCGCGTAAAAACAGTAAATAGGAGATGATACAAAATCCTACTCAATATTAGTACACAACTCCTGTACTTAAGTAAAAGTACAGATACACTTGCTAAATATTATTACTCCACTAAAAGTAGACGTCAAAGTTCCTGCTTTTAAAAATACTTGAGAATCAAAAGTAAAATATTAGTCTGGTTCTGTTTGTCAGGAGTTGCTGTTATTTCAATAATAATTCAACTTCTTCAGCTATATGTATGTAGAGGAAAGCTATATGTATGTAGAGGAAATCCCACTCTCTCAGGTCGCCGCCCTCAGGACCCCATGACTCAGATACCACACTGGAAAGAGGGAGGCCCCTGATAACAAGCTAGTTTCGAGGTTCTGGCCCACCCCGACTATCAAATGTTCAAAACGTTTCCTAGTCAAACCCCTCCAATCCTCAGCAGCTTCTGGGAGCAGGAAGTCTGGACATAATGTGGAATGAGTTCCTCAACAACTGCTTTCTGGTTGCCTGTAATGAGGTGTGTAGTTGCAGACAGTGTGGATGTAACCTTACCTTGCAGCAGCAGGAGGAAGAGATGTTTGAATACCAAAAACTGCATCTGATATCAGGATGACAGGATGTGACAGTATATCTCATGATCCATGTTTGCAGTTATTGGCTGATCTCTAATGTTCATGCAGAGGGGCGATGATCAGTCAGCCTGTAATTGGTCTGTTATGTATATCACACCAAATATGGTTCACATGAGCACAGAAGATATCTGCCCACCTGTTCCTGCAAATGCATTCTACTCGCTTCAAGTGAAGTTGTAAAAGTTCAATGGCAAATTAAATGTATATTATTAAAATGGTAAAAATACATCATTATCAACACAGCTGTCATATAAAAAAGTCTATAAATCAATGAATTAAGGTAAAATTCTTTGTCACAACATTGATACTAGGATCAAACTATTACGTTAACATTCAAGAAAAGCATCAGCTAAATTAATAAATGTAAATATAAAGCAAGATTAACACATCAAACTATTTAAACCACATAGTTAAACCAAATTAATACCATTTTTTTAACATTTTAAATTACATGACATTTTAAAAACATCAGATTCATCACTTGTTTTAAAACATGTCCCACATTTTATAAAGCTGATTGGATCATAAGACAAAAATAACGCACATGTTCTCTGCAGGCACGAGATTCACTTCCTGTGGTTCAGCAGCAAACTGCTTCCAGTCAGACTTTCCATCACGTCTGTTAAAACCAAAGGTCATCTTCACTGGAGATGTTTTAGCCTGCGGTCCTTCCGTCTCCTCCAGCATTTCCAGAAAATCTTTCAAATTTCGAATCCTTTTCAGTACATTAAAAAAATAATGTTCACATTTAAGCAACTTTGACTGGTTTAGCAGTGCATTTAAGCAACTACGCTCAAGAAATGACAGATGTACATCCTGTCAGGGTAAAGAGTAGGAAACAGTAGAAATACATTCATGCTGCTGTCAGTCCTGAAGCATCCTCTCACAAACAACATCAGTGATTAACAATGCGTTTTATCAACTACACAGCAACACACCGTTATAAATTGATTTGGCAATGTAATCAGCAATTTCATATTATTTGCATGTTCCACATATTATAAAGATGTTAATAATGTAATAAGTGTATCACGAGGCTGCTGCTTTCTGACATGTAAACTTCAAAGCATGACCTACAGACTTTTATTTTGAAGTCGAGCTAGTTAAACCAGAAGTGATTGGCTGTGAGTTTCTGTCACGTCACAAAACTAATCTCCAGCTGGAAAAACCAGCTTCAGCCGCGCATGCTCCTGTTGTCGGGCTGTGCCGTGAGGCAAAGCGAGCGCCCCCTTGTTCACATAACTTTATCATGACTTCATCGGGAGGAGCTCCGACCTTCACAGAAACACCGCCGGGAGGTCCAGACACTTTATTCAAACACACCTGTACGGCTCTGAGCCCCCCAGCCAATAAAAGAGAAGCGTTTGTTACACTGACCCCTGATTGGCTGAAATGTCATTCCAATAAAAGAAGCGCGTGATGCGTTCAGGTGTCTCACACAGGCGCAGTTTGCTCTTTACAGTTTAAATTCTCTCTGATGAGTTTTTTAAATTTAACCTCAGAGCTGAAGGTGACGTCGTTTTGTCCGACCAACAGTTCAAAACCATAAAATAGTCAGTTTTTAATCATTTAAAAGAAAAGAGAAGCAGAAAATCTGAGACGTTAGAGAAGCTGCGACCAGAGCAGAGTCAGAATAATCCAGTTTATATTATATTTAGATTCTAGATTTGAAAATCAGAAATACGTTATTGATCCCAGAGGGGAAGGTCTCACTAAATTTCTCACTTGCACATCTGATTATATCAAAATATTAAGGAATAGAAATAATAGTAGAAATTAGGGAAGTAGAAAAAATAATGAAATACCAAAACACTTTTTAGAGGATGTGGCTTAAATACCTTAAAACAAAAAAATCAAACACACGAGATAAAACAAAGGAAGCAAAAAAAAAGTATTTCCGATCCTGTTATTCTGATTATTTAATTCAAAGAAATTACATGAAATAAAAAGCCTGATACTGTAAAAGTTAATATCAGACCATCAAATTCAGCTTCGACGTTCAAAGAAAACAATCAATCAGCTTCTTTGATAAAAGTTTGATGGTTTCAGCAAAACATTTTCTGCTTCTCTCGGTTCTCCGTTTCAGTAAACTGAACATTTCTTCAGTTTTTGGCTGCTGGTCGGACAAAACGAGACATTTGAAGCAGTCACCTTGGACACTGCCGGACATCTTCATTACAGCTGCAACGATTAATCGATTAGCTGTTAAATATTAAATTAAATCACCAGCTGCTGTGAAAGTTGAGTCATTTTTGGAGTGAAGATTCTTAAATGTGAGTATTTTCTGTTTTCGTTCCTCCTCTGACGGTAAACTGAATATTTGGGTTGTGGACTAAACATCACAGGAACAACTTTCTTAAATTTTACAGACAAAACAAATAATTATAAATAAGACCCCAAAAAAACACCTGCAGGTAATGAAAAGTATTGTTATCTTGGATATAATATAAAGGATGAACGAGCAGGTAACAAGTGGTTTAACCTCAGTTAAAGTTCTGTTACAGGCCGAAAACACGAGACAGAAACAATCTGTTTATGAAAATATTCTGCATTGTGTCCCCTTTCCTGTCACGTGGGATTTGTGGAACAGCCAGCCTGGCTCTGATTGTTCAGTCTTGGCCGGCTGGTGGGTTTCTAACGTCTCTGGCTCAGCTGCCGGTACAGCTGGATGGTCATGAGCTGGATCTCGGGGTCTCCGGGTTTGATGTCGATGGCCCTCAGGAAGAAGCCCAGAGCGTCTTCCAGCTTCCCCTCGCCGTAGACCTCCCTCCCTCTGCTGACCAGGGAGTCGTAACTCTCGTCCTCGGCGACGTCCTTCATCCCGTTTGTCTCGACTCCTGCGTCAGCGGTGCACTGGTCCATTCTCTCGGAGGAGGCTAGCTCAGGCTCGCCGGTTGATTCCTCCAGGTCACTGCACATTTCCTCTGCCGAGGCATCGGCGCCGTCTGCAGACTCAGAGCAGTCCTCCTCCTCCTCTTCTTCTGTGTTTAAGGTCTCTCCAGTCGTCTCCTCCAGCTGAAGCTCATTAGTTGAACCAATGATGTCGTCCTCTTCAGCCTCATCAGAAAGGTCATCTTCATCGCCTTCATCCTCATCATCCATGTCTTCGACGATGGACTGGATGAGAGACCGGTTTGAGGCCACCGAGGTGTTTCCTCCGACGCTCTTTCTCCTCCGGAGAGGGGTGGAGGCTCCAAGAACCTGGAAGGACTTGTCTAGTTTCTCCTCTTCATCTTCTTCATCACTGTCATAAATCACTGCGGCTCTTTTCTTCTTCGTGGCCACAAAGGATTCATCCAGCGACTCGTCCGTTTCAGAGGCAGACACGTTGAGGCTTTGTGCGTCTCTGTGTTGTCTCTCAGAAAGGGACTTATTCACGTCAAAACTCCCGTCCATCTGCAGCTGTGACAGCAGCTTCCTCTCCTCTGCTTCGGTCTCCTGATGATCCAGGACGTCACCCTCTGAGGACGCGTCACTGTCCTCAAGCTGTAAGTTGAAGTTGCCCTCAAAGGACTCGAGCCCTGCGCCAGCTGTGACGTAGGACTGGCTGCCGTCACCAGCTGAAGCCTCAGACGTTTGAGACTCATCTATAAGTTCTGGTTCTGAAGCATCTGCAGCTTCACCTGCTGCAGCATCAGTGGCCTCAGACGTCACCAAAGACTCCTCCATCCCGTCCTGTGGAGAGGCGTCTGCTCCTCCTAAGGAACTCCTTCCCTGCTTGACAGACTGCAGTTTCAGAGAATCCGGGTTCAGCTCTGGGAGCTGGTCTTGGCTTACTCCTGCAGCAGGTTGTTCTTCTGCGTTACTCACATCTGCAGTTAGATCAATAACTCGGTCACTCGGGTTCTGTCGGTCGCCCTCCTCCACGCCAGAACTGGACTGGTCCAAATCTACCACCACCGGTGGTGACCTGTTGGAGTTGCTGTCGTGCTGTGGATAGGAAGGACTTGGTCTCGGGTTTCTGGGTTTTTTCTCATGAGGCCGCTCTCTGTTGTTGTTGTCCACCGGGTGTCTGAGCCAGGCCGGTTCTGTGCTCGACGCCATGTTTTCTGTTAACTGCATCTGCAACTCTGACTCGGCCTTCATCAGCTCCTGGGCCTTCTGGACCCTCCCCCCTCGATGTAGTGGTGCGCCTCTTGGTCCTCCGGGGCCTCGTCATGGTTGACGTCGAGGGAAAACATGAGGTCGTGGTCAGAGATGCCAAACATCTCCATGGCGTGGAGGTGGGCGATGTGCTCGTCCAGTTCGGGGTCTGTTCGGCGGTGTCTGGAGTGCAGGGCCTGAAGCTGCAGCTGGGTGGACGAGGACCGAGTGTCCTCCAGAGTGAAGAGCTCCTTCAGCTCCTGCTTGCTGAAGTACCGAAAGGGGTTCTTTTTTGTCTCCGGTATTCTGTCTGATGAGGGAGTCTTTGAAAACCTGCCGCCTGTAGATCTTCTCCTCCACCGTGCCGCAGGTGATCAGCCTGTAGATGACGACGTTTTCCGTCTGGCCGATGCGGTACGCCCTGTCCACAGCCTGGGCATCTGTCGCCGGGTTCCAGCTGGGATCGTAGATCACGACTCGGTCCGCCGCCGTCAGAGTGATGCCGACTCCTCCCACCTGGGTGGTCAAGAGGAAGACAGAGTACCGTTTGTCTGTCTGGAACTTGGTGATGCGCCGCTCCCTCTCTGCAATCTGAGTTATGGTGCCGTCCAGTCTCATCACTTTGAAGCCTCTGTGGCCCAGGATGCGTTCGAGGATGTCCAGCACTTTCCTGTAATGAGCGAAGACGAGTGTGCGGTGGCCTTCTTCTCTGAGCCTTTCAAGAAGAGCGAACAGAAAGACGAGCTTCCCAGATTCGGATATTAAGGTGTCGTCCGAGACGTTGGCGATGCTGTTGGCGTCCGTCTCCGTGTCGTCACTCTGCTGACTTTCGGCTGTATTTTCGTCCAGGCCTAACTTGGCTATGGCTGCGGCAGAGAGCAGTCTTGGGTGGTCGCACAGCTTTTTGAGGATGGTTAGTTCAGCCAGAGGTGACCTGGAGGTCATGAGCAGCTCCTTGATGTGGTCCAGTGAAATGAACTGCCTGTAAATGTCTTCCTGAGCGGAGCTCAGGTAGGTCCAGACAATCAGGTCGTTCTTTCTGGTGAGGGTGGGCATGACGGCTCCAGACTCTTTAGGAGAGTTTTGGACTTGGCCGTCCTTGTTGTCCGAATACTCGTCGTTGCTCGGGTGTGTGCCCTTCATTTTGTTTTTCTGCACTTCTGCTTTTGTCCTGCGGAGGAAGTAGGGTTTTATTATGGCCATGAGGTTCTCAGACATCCGGGTCCCGAGGACCTTTTCCCCTGGAGTGGCGTCCTTCTCCCTGGCCCGGGTGATCGGGTTCTCGTACTCGGCTTTGAATGTTTTAGCTGTGCCGAGCAGAGTGCCTTGGCAAGCAAAGTCAAAGAGGGCCCACATTTCTTTCAGGTTGTTCTGGACCGGAGTACCCGTGAGAAGGACCCGGTGTTTTGAAGGTATGGCGGAGGCACTTTTTTGCTGTTTTGGTGGATGAGGTTTTTATCTTGTGAGCCTCATCCAGGATCATGTAGTCCCATGTGAACTCTGTGCCTTGGTACGATGACAGCTGCTGCCAGTTGTTGATGAGCATAGTGTACGTGGTGATGACGACGCCGCCTCTCCTCTGGACCTTCTCCAGGTTTCTGGTCCTCTCTCCTTTGCTGGTACCGTGGAACTCCTTGACCCTCATGCCGGGGGTCCATTTGGCAAACTCCTTGGTCCAGTTTGTGATGAGTGAAGTTGGCATGATCAGCAGCGCGTGCTTGACCAGCTCGTTGTCGTACATACCAGAGAGGAACGAGATCACCTGGATGGTTTTACCGAGGCCCATGTCGTCGGCCAGGATCCCGCCTTTCCGCCCGTCTCTGTACAGACTGTACATGAAGGCCACGCCGTCTCGCTGGTAGTCGTACAGCTTGTCATATAAGTCTTTGAAAAGCATCAAACCGCTGTTGTTGACGTTGACAAACTCATCGTCGTCTTCCTCGGAGTCATTCTGAGCAATAAGTTCTTCGATTTTCTTTATCCTGGTCTCCAGTTTTTGACTCTGGTGGATGTTGTACGCCGCCTTGAAGAACTCCAGAGCTTTGCTCATGTCCCCTTGTCTGGCAACATCTTTTGCATCTTGAATTAATCTGTAAGGGAAAAAGGAAGGTTTTGAATCAGATAATCAGTTTTAAGTCAAAAACATTCACATTTTGTTGAAGCAGAAAAACCTGGTTACATTTTCAACGTAACTCCTGAACTTCATGTTAAATTTCAGAGCCGTTCACATGACAAAGAACTGATTAACTTTATTCATGCAGAGAGCAAACTACATTTTAATTGGAACAAACACAACTCTTTTATCTGATCGTGTAAAAAATATATTATTAATTGAAGACTGATTTAGAAAGCTGAGAACTAAAAGTAGTAAGTGAAGTAAAATTCCAGTGATTCAGGTGAGAAGTTTGGTTTGGTTTTCTGAACACAAACTGAGGAGTGTTGATTAACAAGGCGGCAGATTATTCTTTTATTCATTCACTTCTTTGTCACTACAGCTCCACGTCTGCTCACACAGCGAGTCAGCTGACACCTGCTGGCCAAAACGAGTCACTACACCGATCAGTTCAGGGTATATACGGGAATCTTGAAGTAAAATTCAAAACCTGCTACTAACAATAACTTTCACTATCGATTCAGCTGCTGATTATCTTCTTTGATTGGTATCCTAACAAATAAAATGTTGAAACCAAATTACTGTCAAATAATACAAAGAAAAGCAGAAAATCCTCATGATGGAACAGCTGGAACTAATGTTGAGTCTGTTTTAATTAATTATCAGAACAGTCGCTGGTTAATTTCCTGTTGATCTTCTAATAGTTTGAGCTCTGCTGCTCCTCCCACAGAAAGTGTGCAAAGCAGAAAAAAGTCAGCAACAGCAGTGAATAAATGTAAAGAACAGATCCAGTTAATTATCAGTGTACTAACCAAACAGGCCGTTTATCTCAGAGATTTACCTGTGATAGGCGTCCATGTTGTCCTCCGTCTCCATGGACAAAGACCTGCGGAGACAAAGACAGAGTTAGAGACACACAAGATGTTTTAATTTTAAACACTTTTAATTCAGTTTAAAGTGAATAAAATCACATTTAACAGGAGATTCTGCAGAGAGGTCAGACAGGGGTCAGGGGTCAGTCAGGGGTCAGGGGTCAGTCAGGGGTCAGGGGTCAGTCAGGGGTCAGTCAGGGGTCAGGGGTCGTGAAGGTGCTGCAGGTGACAGTTCTGTCTTTGCTGAAGCCATCAGTGAACGTCTCAGGTGTCCAGGAGCAACAAGAGAACAACGATTCAGAGGAGGAATCTGAAGAAGACTCTGTTCACTCTGTTGTTTTCTTGTTTCCCTTCAACAAAATGCATTTCAAACTACTTTCTGCACATTTCTGTTGCTTCCTCAGTAGAGGTCGACCGATTAATCGGCCGATTTTTGGCATTTTTTAACATAATCGGCATCGGCCAATATCCAAGTATATGAAGCCGATTATTAGGCAGGCCTCTGTGGGCAGCCTAGTGTTGTCGTGGAACACGTGTTTGACGCACGCTGCCGCTGAAGTCATTTTCCAGCCGAAGTGAGCAAGTTTATTTGACAGTTTATTTTCTTCTTACCCGTTTTGTTTATTTAATATATTTTTATACATTATTTATACAATTTATTTATATATGTTTTTTTACATTATACATTTTAATTTATAAGTACAGATTGTTCAAGTGTTCAATAAATGTTTTTGTTGAGAAAGTTTGTCTGTTAAGTAATTATCATTTCTTTTACATTTTATATTTCAAATAGAGGTTAAAAACCAAGCAAATATCGGCCAAAATAAATCGGCAGCATTAATCGGCCATCGGCCGACCCGGATTTCAAAAGATCGGTATCGGCATCGGCTTGAAAAAAACCATATCGGTCGACCTCTATTCCTCAGGCCTCGCAAAGAAAATGTTTGCACCTTCAGCAATAATATGATCAGAACAAACCTTTACTTTGGTAAATAAAAAGGTTAGAACAGGTGAGTTATAATAAAAACCCACCCAGATGTTCACAAAGGTTGTGATGAATGATGAGGTTGTTTATTAATGAAAATAGATTTGGGCTTTAAGAGGCTGCAGGTGAACAGGGGAACAAATATGAGTTATCATATCACCGTGAAACTTTCCTATTTGATTACATTAATTTATGTTTAAATATGCAAATGAGTCAGGATCTACTGATAACTGGGTTAATTTAGGAGAAATCTGCACATCGACAAACTGAAGTAAAATAAATGCGACTTTTGGGCTTCTAGTCAAACATGATGTTACGGAAGCAAATGTTCGCACAACATCTCAGATCTGATTATTTTACTGCACAGGTAAATACAGATATCTTTATATTTATATAGTGTTATGTTAATTGTTGTTGTGCAACAAAACAAAACAAATTCCTTAACAACAATACATGAAAGAAACACATGTTTTTGTCTGCAGTGTCTTTAAATCTAATTCAGCTGCTTTATTTTAGGCCTTTATGAAGGAGCAGCATCCTGACAGTATTTCAGACTCCTTGCTGTGCGCATGCTCCACCGATGAACCTCACAGATAACATTGTGTAGTTATTAAACAGTACTTGGAGGAGCCTGCAGAACTGTGCGGGACTCGGGCCACAGACCCGATCCTCCCCCTCACATTAGTAACCTGGAGGAAAGGTTTATATTCCGTCCTCCCGGCTCTCTGGACGGAACCAGCCCTGCGTCCCCGGTGTGACGCCAAAATGTGTGACCCGTCAGAATCTGTGACCCAAACGGGAAGTTAAGAGCCCAGAGGCTTTGCTGACGATGTGAAGCTGCAGCTTGGTGGGTTCAGGCACCAAAAGCACTTTATGGTCAGGAAAACGTCGTTTTTGGGTGAAGTCACAGAATCTGATGGGTCACAGATTTCGGCGTTACACCGGCGTCTCCTCCGTAACTCGCCCGGGTTTGGGCTCTCTCTCCGGGTAGCGGTGCGGGTCTGCAGGGCGCTTTCACCGGAACAACACAGATCATAAAGACCATTACAAACCGGACCGGCCTCGCAGCATCCGTGCGGATTTAAAACAAACAGGAACTCGGTTAAAAGCAACAGCAGCTTTACTCACTTCTCCAGAGGGCTGTTTCACAAAAGTAGAATTTAGAAATCCAGGATAAGAGATAAAGCTAGGCTTGACCTAGTGTGATCAGTGCATCCTGGCTTTATCAGTTTCACAAAGGCCAAACCAGGCTCAGGAGGTGCAACTAGGTCAAGCCAGGTGTAAGTAATTCAGATAAATGGGCGTCAACAACTTTT
The DNA here is from genome assembly GCA_024633595.2 of Lepomis macrochirus. Taxonomy (NCBI): domain Eukaryota; kingdom Metazoa; phylum Chordata; class Actinopteri; order Centrarchiformes; family Centrarchidae; genus Lepomis; species Lepomis macrochirus. Next base: position 38,650,448 of record JALXJV020000005.1, on the reverse strand, counting down.
TTCAAGAGACCACGCTGTCGATCACAGATTCATTGATGCTGAAATGGAAAAGACGTGATGCAGCATACTTTATTTGCTGTTCCTCAATGAGTGTAAAAAAGGTTTTGATGAAAAATGCACATAATATAAAAAAGAAAGAAAGAAAAGTATTAAAACAGCGAGAAAAGTGTGGCAGACAATACTTATATACAATACTTAATTAGTAAGTTGCTAAAAGAATCACTGCTCCCAGCTGAAACTGTTAATTATAACGTTACCATGAATAGTAACGTTATGTCACACCTACAAGTAAGCACCGGACCTTAATATGTCACTCAGCAAATGTATTAATTACAACCACTAATCAACATACTGTCTATTCAATTCAATTTTATTTATATAGTGACAGTTCACAACAAAAGTATTTCTTTTTCTGGCAGCATTACTACTAGTACTTAGTACTAGTATTGCCCATTTAACCCTATTTTGAAATAATATGTAATGCTGAGATATCTGAGTGGGGAGTCTGGGGTCCTCCCCAGATGTTTTGAGCATTAAACACTTAATTTTCTGATGTCTGAAGAAATATTCTACACCAATTTATGGTGGAAATTATTTTATATAAATTTTATTTATATAAAAAGGAAACAAAATTCAGCTGGCAGGTGACAATTCAAAATATAAAAAATATAATGCAGTATCAGCAGCTTGTTCAATTAGCTTAAGTTTCATTTTTGGACAATGCACATACCTTTCTTCTATGTTTGCACTGCATGTTTTCTTATTAACCTTTCTTAAAGCCTTTTCAGTTATTTACCATTTTTTAGTGCAAGCAACATATTTGACAAATACTTTTAAAAAGTGTGTGTATATATATATATATATATATATATAGTAGGCTTGGCAGAGAGGCTGGAGGTCTGTCAATTTTGTGTGAAAATGGTGTACTTGTTTAGTCAATATGGATAATAGATAAAAAAGTCAGTGTTGTGGTGCTCATAGAAAATACTGTATGATATCTGTAAGTTGACCCTGAGGCTGTAGTCCTACAGCACATCCATAGGTGAAGACTTCCTGCTGTGCTGACTGAGTTTTACTGTCATATGTCTGAACTGCACACACTTGAAAAAAATTAACAAAATAAAAAAACAGACTTAGATATGGAGATAAAAGAAGCACTTAAGATATTAGAAAACCAGCAACTGCAAAGAGAAGTGATTTAGTGATTTAGTGAACTAGAAGTAGACTGTAAGCCAAGCTGTAACACAGTGTATTACGGTAATCATTGTTTTCTCTCCCAAACACGCAGTTGTTTCATGAATAAACTGCACAATATATCCTCCTTATTGAAGTAGGACTATAATTTGAGAGTATTATAAAATGACATAGGAATCCTACATAGTGTGTGTGAGTTTCTTGAGTGACATATAATGTCCGGTGCTCACTTTTAAGGCACAATATAACATAATTATGACAGTTTCAGTTAAGAGCTGTGATATTTTTAGCTTCTCACACATTCAGTCGGTCAACAATTGGCTGCCACTTTCTTCCGCTGGTTTATTGCTGTACCCGTGTTACTTTTTCTTTTATTGATCCTTTTTTATTTTTATTTTTACAAGTGCTTTCATTCCACATAAACCTAACTTACTCGCTAATGCCATTGTGTGCAAAGTATGGTGGACGCATCTTCTCTAGTTATGAAACCTAATAACCACGACCTACTATTTTAATACAGGCTACTGAAAAATATGCAGAACACACAGGCCTACATAAGAACATGGAATGACTGAAAAAAACACTTTGGTTTCTGATCGGCGTGACTGCTGACTGAACAGATAAGGCACCAGGATTAACTAAGCCTGGCTGTTAGCCTGGTCTGGGGCAGGCTAGCTGCACAGAATAAATCGCCATGGTAACTTATGTGCTTCTACTTTCGTGAAACCGAGTCCAGGCTTAATTCAGCCAGGATATCTGGAAAATCCCGGCTTAATCCCTTATCTTGGTTTTGTGAAACAGCCCTCAGTTTCTCCGAAATCCCCTTGACTCCGCCGTCACGTCCACAAACCTCCATAGCGACAGTTTCGGCTGTTCGGCCTGTAGAAACGTGTTTTTCCCGGCGGACACTTCGTGTTATTGTGTTTGAACCCGGAGCTTCTCCCCCCGCCATTTCCTCCCAGCGAATCACAGAGCACGCTGAACTGACGCTGCGGCGATGTCGTCCAATCGGGGAAACAGACAAGCAACAGTAGGCGGGGCCAACAAAAGCACAGCCAATGAGAAGCGTTGAGCCCGGAAGTCCCGACCAAAACAGTTGCGTTCAATGGCTGCAGGAAATGTCCGGACATTTCGGAATCCGCCAGAGATACAGGGGAAAACGGCAAATTATACAAACTCATACAAGAAAACGTGTCCATCCAAATGTTGAATTAATTAAATCTAAGTAATATTAATACGTCTCCCCAAATCAAAGTAGGCCTATGTTTTACATGCAGAACTAGAGCCAGGGTTTTTAAAAACACTGAGGTCATGAATGCATCTCAAGTCTCTTTATTGTAATAAGGCGAGTAAACATGGAACAAACAGAGGGCTGTTTCACAAAACCAAGATAAGGGATTAAGCCGGGATTTTCCAGATATCCTGGCTGAATTAAGCCTTGACTCGGTTTCACGAAAGCAGTAGCACATAAGTTACCATGGCGATTTATTCTGTGCAGCTAGCCTGCTCCAGACCAGGCTAACAGCCAGGCTTAGTCAATCCTGGTGCCTTATCTGTTCAGTCAGCGGTCACGCCGATCAGAAACCAAAGTGTTTTTTTCAGTCATTCCATGTTCTCGTGTAAGCCTGTGTGTTCTGCATATTTTTCAGCAGCCTGTATTAAAATAGTAGGTTGGGGTTATTAGGTTTCATAACTAGAGAAGATGCATGCACCATACTTTGCACACAATGGCATCAGCGAGTAAGTTATAGGTTTACGTGGAATGAAAGCCCTTGAAAAAAATAAAAATAATTAAAAAGGATAAATTAAAGAAAAAGTAACACGGGTACAGCAATAAACCAGCGAAAGAAAGTGTGGCAGCCAATTGTGGACCGACTGAATGTGTGAGAAGCTTCCTATTGTGTGAGAAGGATTCCTATTTCATTTTATAATACTCTCAAATTACAGTCCTACTTCAATAAGGAGGATATATTGTACAGTTTATTCATGAAACAACTGCGTGTTTGGGAGAGTAAACAATGATTACCGCAATACATTGTGTTACAGTTTGGCTTACAGTCTACTTCTAAATCACTTCTCCTTTGTAGTTGCTGGTTTTCTAATATTTTCAGTGCTTCTTTTATCTCCATATCTAAGTCTGTTTTTTTATTTTGTTAATTTTTTCCAAGTGTGTACAGTTCAGACATCTGACAGTAAAACACATAACAGTCAGCACAGCAGGCAGTGCTCACCTGTGGATGTGCTTATACTTAGTACAGTGGCAGACTGGCTGTCAGACTGTAGGACCACAGCCTCAGGGTCAAGTTACAGATATCATACAGTATTTTCTATGAGCACCACAACACTGACTTTTTATCTATTATCCATATTGACTAAACAAGTACACCATTTTCACACAAAACTGACAGACCTCCAGCCTCTCTGCCAAGCCTAATATATACACACTTTATATTATATAATAAAGTATTTGTCAAAAATGTTGCTTGCACTAAAAAATGGTAAATAACTGAAAAGGCTTTAAGAAAGGTTAATAAGAAAACATGCAGTGCAAACATAGAAGAAAGGTATGTGCATTGTCCAAAAAATGAAACGTAAGCTAAATTGAACAAGCTGCTGATACTGCATTATATTTTTATATTTTGAATTGTCACCTGCCAGCTGAATTTTGTTTCCTTTTATATAAATAAAATTTATATAAAATAATTTCCACCATAAATTGGTGTAGAATATTTCTTCAGACGTCAGAAAATTAAGTGTTTAATGGTCAAAAACATCTGGGGAGGACCCCAGACTCCCCACTCAGATATCTCAGCATTACATATTATTTCAAAATGGGTTAAATGGGCAATACTAGTACTAGTAATAGTAGTAATGCTGCCAGAAAAGTAAATACTTTTGTTGTGAACTGTCACTATATAAATAAAATTGAATTGAATAGACAGTATGTTGATTAGTGGTTGTAATTAATACATTTGCTGAGTGACATATTAAGGTCCGGTGCTCACTTGTAGAGTCTGACATAACGCTACTATTCATGGTAACGTTATAATTAATAGTTTCAGCTGGGAGCAGTGATTCTTTTAGCAACTTACTTATTAAGTATTGTATATAAATATTGTCTGCCACTTTTCTCGCTGTTTTAATACTTTTCTTTCTTTCTTTTTATATTATGTGCATTTTTTCATCAAAAACCTTTTTTTACACTCATTGAGTAACAGCAAATAAAGTATGCTGCACACGTCTTTTCCATTTCAGCATCAATGAATCTGTGATCGACAGCGTGGTCTCTTGAAAAAAGTTGTTGACTTCATTTATCTGAATTACTTACACCTGGCTTGACTTAGTTGCACCTTCTGAGCCTGGTTTGGCCTTTGTGAAACTGATAAAGCCAGGATGCTCTGATCACACTAGGTCAAGCCTAGCTTTATCTCTTATCCTGGATTTCTAAATTCTACTTTTGTGAAACAGCCCTCAGAAGGACACATTATGGTAAACAAGTACATAAAAAGACACAAATAACAATAATAGATTGAGGAATAGTATATTGTTATTGTCTTTACCAAATTAAATGTTTATAATGTTCAACCTCACGGAGGAAAAGTACAACGTTAGGTTTTTTACTGCTGCATTTACATTTATGAACAAGCCATAAGAATTCATACATTTATTTTAAAGTACTTCTTTTCTTTTCTTTTACTTTTTTAAAAACTAATTTTTTTCTCCCACATCAGTGTTAAATCTCTATAAATATGGTCAATGATGAATCTGCTAAATTTTCTGGTGTGGAAAGAGTTTTCTGTTCACAGAAGGAACAGTTTGAATTTATTTCTCTCTTAAGTTTAACCATGTAGAGATTAACAGGGTAATATCTGTGAACTCAGGTCTCTTAATTGCACCCAGGTTCCCTTCACATGCGTCTTGAGCGAGTGTTAGTGTTAGTCCCGCCTACCTAGCTTTAATTTTGCAGAACACAAATCAAACAATCACAGCCACTTTAGGAAAATTTAAATCCAGGACTCAGCAAACAAAACGAGATTCAAACCACAAGTGCAAAACTAAAAATCCTACTCAGCTAGAAAATAAGGTGAAGATTTTTGCAGTACTAAATAAAACAAATAGGGGTGATTCTGTTTCTCTGAGCTGTGTCCAAACATTTTGATGTGAAGCAAGAAGAACACTTCAGCTGATCCAGCAAAGCTTTTACCATCAGATATAAACAGACAAAGCTGTTTTTGACAGGAGACTGACGTGTTGTATCATCTTGTTTAAATAGAAAATGATGCAAAATGACACTGTGCCTATTTTAAATGTGAAAAAGGTCCCAGATGTTGAGTTTTCAAAAGATTATTTTAAGCTATTTGAGCATCACCATCTTTCCCACTTCTTCCCCTTCGCCTACTGAAGGCTCACAGTTATCACTGCAGAGCAGGAAGCTGCTGAGGACAGTTCAGGTAGGGAAAGGCTGGAGGGGTCTTCCTGTAGACTGGATCATAAAGGAAAGACTGACCCAACAGCGGCAGCACGAGTGGAGTAAAGACACCAGAGGGAGGAAGCTGCATGACACCAAACCATCAATTAACCCTGATAATACGACGATCTTCTTCCCTCAGATGGATCAGATTAAGTTGCCCAGATTAAGGCTGTTGGCAAGTGGACTGGTTCTGGTGGGAAAACACAAGCAGGAGTGTTGGACTCGGGGGGAAGAGGACTGAGAGGGGCTAGGGTCCAGATTTTTGACACCCCTGAACACAAGTACAGAGCTGTCGAGACCGTGGGGTCCGGGAGTCCATCAAACACATTATCACGCTTCTGTCGCGACATGCTGAGGAAAGGAGGCTGTTATTCACGAGTAGGAACTTAAATATTACAATAAAAAACTCTAAAAGATGGTCCTAATAAAAAAGAGAGCACACTAGAATTAATTCACTTCCTGAAATCCACAAACCTGCAGTTCATTGGAAAATATATTTTCAGGAAGTTGTAGACTGTCTTCATCACCAGCAGGGGGCAGCAATGTACTGACAGTGACCGGTCTGCTGGGAAGGACCCTTTTTATAGGCAGTCTATGGAAGAAAACGTATTCAGATCCTTTACTTACAGAAGTAAAGCTGAAAACTCAGTGTAAAAATACTTTGTTAGAGGTAAAACTACTGCATTTAAAACGTAACTTAAGTGAAAGTAAGTGAGTAAAATCAAGAAAATGTGCTGAAACTACTAAAAGTAAAAGTGCTCAATGCTGAAAAATGTCCCCCGAGTCTGACTATTACTTATGACTAAATTATTTTCCTCACACATTAATGTAAAGCAGGATTTTACTGAGCTGGAGCACATTTTGAACTATTTGGTTTCGGATTGCGACTCATTGATTTTCTCCATTACTCGACTGTTTGTAAAAACTCTGTAAATAGTGAGAAACGTTGTCTCGGTTACACGAGAGCCCAAAGTGACGCCTTCACGATGCTCGTTTTGTCCGACCAACAGTTATTTTCACAAACATCACAATAATTAAAATAATTTGAAAGGAAAAGCAGCAAATCTTGGAAACAGGAAATGTTTCTGGAATGGCTTCAGGAAAGGACCCATCACCCCCTTCTGGAATTTCCCCTTTGATTGTTGAAGTGGGTTTCTGATTTTCTCCCTTTGTAAGCAGGACAGGAAGTCTCCACCTGCGCAGAATTACTCACCGAGCGGGAAGAGACGGACAAAAGATATGATGCATTGTTTTTCTAACTCTTATTCTCCTTGTATGACCCCAAACTGCCAACCAAGGGGTTTGGTTCTTATTTTATGTTTGGCATCCAAGAACTGCAGATTTCCCTCCAATACTCGTTAAGGCTCGAGCTCAGGACCAGAACATGTGAACGAGAGAAGCTCCGGCTCGTTTGCATTTAACACAATATGGGCTGACATCCGAGTACCTGAGGATTTTGCTTTTGAAATATGAGCCTGTGTTCCACTTTGAACTGAATTAGGCAGTGCCGTGCACAGAGGGGGTCTTCTGATAAAAAGTTATCCACAGGGGCAACACCATGCCACACAGCAGTGGTCAGCAATAGGTGGCCCGTGGGCCAGAACGGGCTCCAAGCTGTGCTAGCTTAATAAGCTAAGCTAACATGCTATTTATGCCGATAATGATACTTGATAATTATTGCTAAAACATAAATGAAATACTACAGTTTCACTCATCAAAGTGACTGGAGCAGGGGCCTCATGTTGGACAGCTAACAGCAGAGGACGGCTGACTCCAGCTCCAGCGACGGACTCAGAGGATGACGAATTGAGAGCCAAAACCACGATCAGATTGTGGTTTTTGATTGAAAGTTTCAGCAGGAAGTAACAAAAATTACATGGGTGTTGTGAACGATGAAGGACAGCACAAGAATATCTCAAGGATAAGAGGCCTTATGTCTCAGCAGGACCTGGAAAAGCTTATCCATGCATTTATCTTCAGTCGACTTGACTACTGTAACAGTGTCCTTACAGGGCTCCCTAAGAAATCCATCAGACAGCTGCAGCTGATTCAGAACGCTGCTGCTCGAGTCCTCACTAAGACCAAAAAGGTGGATCACATCACTCCAGTTCTGAGGTCTTTACATTGGCTTCCTGTATGTCAAAGAATTGATTTCAAAATCCTGCTGTTAGTTTACAAAGCACTAAATGGATTAGGACCAAAATACATTTCTGATCTTCTGCTTCGTTATGAACCATCCAGACCTCTCAGGTCGTCTGGGATCAGGTCTGCTCTAGACTGATAACTGTCACTGCAGTGTCCTGTTTCCTTTTTCTTTGTTTTTAGATTCTCAGTGAACATTATTTACAGAGGAATCAGTAGGTTATTGAGTGAAAAGATAAAGAGAGTGCGGTTGAACAGAGTGAAGGAAGTGGATCTTAAATCTGGCGCCCGAGTGATTTGCAGGAACCTCTGTCCACCTGTAAACGTGCAGGTGGGTCCAGAGTCTAACTGGATCAAAGGGGCCTGCTGACAGACGTGTCCTGGTTTCTCTGTAGTGTCCGAGGGTTTCTGGAGTTTCAGTGGACCCAAAGATTGCTGTGGACCCGAGTACAGACCAGCTAGAGAGAGTAGATTAAGTTTACGTCTCTGTTTGTTCTCTTTTCAGAATGATTGTAACTCAGTTATTTGCTCAACCCCTCAGCCTGTTTTTATTTTCCATTTAACTCTTTTAAACCTGATTGTAACACTGGAACTTTTACTGTTCTGTTTTACCCTGTTTGTTTTTTATCCTGTTTTTATTTTTACCCTTTCCAAAATCATATTTTAATGTTTATGTTTTTCAGTTTCCCTATGTTGCTTTTATGTTTAATGGAAAGCACTTTGAATTGCCTTGTTGTTGAAATGTGCTAAACAAAGTTTGCCTTGCCTTTTGCGTGTACAGCAGTAGGGGAGAGCGGGGCATGTTGTCACACTTTTCACACTGTCTCATATTTACTGAGCACCGTACATCACAAAGGTACAAATGACCTACCAAATGAAAGAATGAAGTCTTGGGCAGAAGTTTTGTATTCATCACGTCTTCCTATCTTATCTCGTTATGGAGCTGTAGCCTGTTGAATAGAGAGTGTGCACTTGTGACAATTTGCCCCATCGGCAGGTAAGTTGTCACACTGGTTTATCAAACAGTTACAATTAATTGTGAATATTGATTTCAATTTCAAATTGTTACCAGAACTAAAACTAAAATAAATCTACAATCAAGCCTAGAAAATTTGGAAAATAAATAATTTCATTAAAAACAAAACTGGTGGCAGAGCTCACATTGAACTCTTTACTTACTTTAAACTCAAACGGTGTCTGGAGTGCAAATAGATCTATGGTAACTGAATGTAATGCTGCAGATAAGTTGCTTAAATGTAACTTCTTAACTAAACAGATGTGGTGTTTAAACACACTAATGCAACAATGGGCATTTTGTATGATATGTATCTGACTAATCAGACATGTGTTTGGTGTCACAATTCTGTTTCACATAAATTGCCTTTGCCAGATGTGCAAACATCGCAGGCCCATTTGTTGCATTTCACACTTAAACCATGTCTTTTTTGGAAAACTGTATGAAAAGTGTTCCACATAGATGAGGCCAAAAGAGATGTCAGCGGCTTACATCGAAATCCTCAGCTGTACTTCTGATTGATTTGTTCTTCAGCTTCACCTGCCTGACGGCCTTTAACATTATGTCAGGTGGTGTTCTGTCATTCTCTGTCCTCTGTTGACAATTCCTATATTCCTATCTTCAAAAACACATTCCTTCTTGCAATTACAAATTAATTACAAGCTTATTTGTCTACTACTCTTGTTGCCTAACTAAATAACTGTATGATGTTGTGTGTGTGTGTGTGTGTGTGTGAGTGTTTAAATATATTAACACACCACATGCCTACAGCATAAGACCATTTATACTCTGTCATGAATTCAGTCTTATCCAGGCACATGGCTGCTGCTGTAAACTACAGTGCATAATATTCTACTTGTAGAATAATTTAATACTAGTGCCAGAGTTAAATCCACAATGTCACATAGTTTTTTGAGCATGTTATAGGTGTTTATTTGTACTGGGGCAACTAATCATATGTGACGACTTGCCCCAAAGTCAATGAGACAACTTGCCCCAAACTGACATGTGTGCTAATGTTGGCTAAATCTCAAGGTTAGCTTAACATAGCTCTTCAACTGAAGCATCAAAAGACACGTTATTGTCTCCTCTACGTTGTGCAAAGTTATCATTTTGAACATTCACACGTAACAGGGCTGGAATACATAAAATGTAAAGTGTAAAGGTTTTACTTTTGAAGTAAAAAAATAATAAAATTGTGCTCACGTCTGATTACAGTGACCATGACTACACGTGAACAGGAAATTGAACATAGAAAAAGAAGTCACACAAAATGGCTATTTGATTTTTGTCATAGAGCCTCTAGTGTTGGAGTTATGAGCAGTGTGACAACTTACACACGAGACAACTTAACCCGCTCTCCCCTACATTTAAATTAAAACTGCGCTATACGCTACCTAGAATTCATTATTTATTTTGGTGCATAACAATGTGATTAATCGCGATGAAAATTTTTAATCAATGTCCTCTCCATGTAAAATAAATGTCCAATTTTTTATTAATTTCTTCATTTTTATAACCTCTGAAGGCTCTTCCTACACACGTCTTCAAATTTTTATTCACATTATTTGGTTAGTTATGAGGATATTTCACAGCAAAATGCATAAAAATACTTAAATTACAAAGCAAAGAGAAATTCTTATAAAATAAGCAACTTTATTAATTACTGTATGATTCAACATGATTATGAAATAAGCTAAAAGCTAAAAAAGTGAAGTAAATTCCTGTTACAAAACTAAACAAAATTATTATGAAATACACAAAATGCATCATAAAAATGTTTTTTTGCTCCTATTTGAATACAATTACATTTACTCATTTGGCACTTTTATCCAAAGTGACTTACATTTGAGGAACAACATACACGCATCAACAGAGCAGCAAATACAGATCTACAGCTGACAATACATACTAGTAAGAGCAGCAATAAATACTAGTAAGAGCTCTTGGTACATATCACATCAATGGGGTAAATACCTATGGAAGGAAGTAAGAGTTAAATCAAGATTCAAATTATTGTAACATAAAATATCTTCAATTTCTACTAATTTATTTCTTATACTGGTTATTTGTACATCAGCAATTTTCAGACATTTTTATGTTTGTACATTTCCATTCATATAACATTAGAAAAGATATGTATTTTGTTGCAACAATTGGTGGCTAAGAACAATTTCTGCTTTTCATGGGTACTGCTGCATGGCTGTACAAAGAGCTTATCATGCCGTAGGAATGCAATGTTCCCATTTTGACGAGCTTCTGTCATTTTTGGGAGCAGTTCTTCTCTTTTCCCCTTTTTATTCTTCAGTATAGTCTTCATTGATGTAAATATTTGTACCTTTAAGATCTTTTGCTGTCTGCAAGACTGCCAATCGGTCCTTAAATTTTAAAAACTTTACCAATATAGATCTTGGTCTGTCACTGCTCTGTGGTATCTTCCCGATCCCATGTACCACTTCCAATTCTATGTCTCTTAGCAGCTGTAGTTTTTCTGTGAAAAAGTTTTTTTACTTTTTGTTCAGATTCAGGCCATGTTTCATTAGGTGACTCTATCTACATTTGCATTTACTCATTTGGCAGACGCTTTTATCCAAAGGGACTTACATTTGAAGAACAACATACAAGCATCAACAGAGCAGCAAATACAGATCTACACCTGACAATACATACTAGTAAGAGCTCTTGGTACATATCACATCAATGGGGTAAATACCTATGGAAGGAAGTAAGAGTTAAATCAAGATTCAAATTATTGCAACATAAAATATCTTCAATTTCTGGTAATTTATTTCTTATACTGGTTATTTGTACATCAGCAATTTTCAGACATTTTTTATGTTTGTACATTTCCATTCATATAACATTAGAAAAAGATATGTATTTTGTTGCAACAATTGGTGGCTAAGAACAATTTCTGCTTTTCATGGGTACTGCTGCGTGGCTGTACAATGAGCTTATCATGCCGTAGGAATGCAATGTTCCCATTTTGATGAGCTTCTGTCATTTTTGGGAGCAGTTCTTCTCTTTTCCTTTTTACTTCTTCAGTATAGTCTTCATTCATGTAAATATTTGTTCCTTTAAGATCTTTTGCTGTCTGCAAGACTGCCTAATCGGTCCTTAAATTTTAAAACTTTACCAATATGGATCTTGGTCTGTCACTGCTCTGTGGTATCTTCCGATCCCATGTACCACTTCCAATTCTATGTCTCTTAGCAGCTGTAGTTTTTCTGTGAAAAAAGTTTTTTACTTTTTGTTCAGATTCAGGCCATGTTTCATTAGGTGACTCTATCTACATTTACATTTACTCATTTGACGCTTTTATCCAAAGGGACTTACATTTGAGGAACAACATACAAGCATCAACAGAGCATCAAATACAGATCTACACCTGACAATACATACTAGTAAGAGCAGCAATAAATACTAGTAAGAGCTCATAGTACATATAACATCATTGGGTAAATATCTATGGAAGGAAGTAAGAGTTAACAAAATGTGCAATCAGAACAACATAATTGTAGGGGATAAAAGAAGAAGAGCACAGGAAGTGCATGTTTGTATTATGGAGTTTAGGTAGATGGTGCAGACCCAGTGGTCACTCTGTATGCAGCATTAGTGACTTGAATCTGATTCTGGAGGCCACGGGGAGCCAGTGGAGGTCACTGAGTGATGGAGTGACATGAGTCCTTTTGGGCTGATCAAAAATCAGACTCGCTGCTGCGTTCTGAACCATTTGTAAGGGCACAAGCTGGAAGACCTGCTTAGGAGGGCGTTGCAATAGTCGAGGCGAGAGATAACCATGGCCTGTACCAGAGGCTGGGTGGCATACTGAGTGAGGTAGGGCCTGATTTTCCTTATGTTGTATAGACTAAAGCGGCATTAACGTGAGACAGCAGCAACAAAGTCTGAAAAGGACAGTTGGTCATCAATCATGACATCCGAGTTTCTCACCACCGTAGTTGGAGTGATGGTTGAGGAGTCAATTTGTAGTTTCATGTTATGATGGATAAATTGTTTCGTTGGAAGGACCAAGAGTTCAGTCTTAGAGAGGCTTAGTTGAAGGTGGCAAGACTTCATCCATGCAGATATGTCTGAGAGAAAGTCTGTGATCCGCGCTGAGACGGTAAATTTGTCTAGCTGGAAGGATAGATAGA
>JALXJV020000005.1:38600476-38636972 GCA_024633595.2 Lepomis macrochirus | reverse complement strand
AGGAAGGTTTTGAATCAGATAATCAGTTTTAAGTCAAAAACATTCACATTTTGTTGAAGCAGAAAAAACCTGGTTACATTTTCAACGTAACTCCTGAACTTCATGTTAAATTTCAGAGCCGTTCACATGACAAAGAACTGATTAACTTTATTCATGCAGAGAGCAAACTACATTTTAATTGGAACAAACACAACTCTTTTATCTGATCGTGTAAAAATATATTATTAATTGAAGACTGATTTAGAAAGCTGAGAACTAAAAGTAGTAAGTGAAGTAAAATTCCAGTGATTCAGGTGAGAAGTTTGGTTTGGTTTTCTGAACACAAACTGAGGAGTGTTGATTAACAAGGCGGCAGATTATTCTTTTATTCATTCACTTCTTTGTCACTACAGCTCCACGTCTGCTCACACAGCGAGTCAGCTGACACCTGCTGGCCAAAACGAGTCACTACACCGATCAGTTCAGGGTATATACGGGAATCTTGAAGTAAAATTCAAAACCTGCTACTAACAATAACTTTCACTATCGATTCAGCTGCTGATTATCTTCTTTGATTGGTATCCTAACAAATAAAATGTTGAAACCAAATTACTGTCAAATAATACAAAGAAAAGCAGAAAATCCTCATGATGGAACAGCTGGAACTAATGTTGAGTCTGTTTTAATTAATTATCAGAACAGTCGCTGGTTAATTTCCTGTTGATCTTCTAATACTTTGAGCTCTGCTGTTCCTCCCACAGAAAGTGTGCAAAGCAGAAAAAAAGTCAGCAACAGCAGTGAATAAATGTAAAGAAGAGATCCAGTTAATTATCAGTGTACTAACCAAACAGGCCGTTTATCTCAGAGATTTACCTGTGATAGGCGTCCATGTTGTCCTCCGTCTCCATGGACAAAGACCTGCGGAGACAAAGACAGAGTTAGAGACACACAAGATGTTTTAATTTTAAACACTTTTAATTCAGTTTAAAGTGAATAAAATCACATTTAACAGGAGATTCTGCAGAGAGGTCAGTCAGGGGTCAGGGGACAATCAGGGGTCAGTCAGGGGTCAGGGGTCAGGGGTCGTGAAGGTGCTGCAGGTGACAGTTCTGTCTTTGCTGAAGCCATCAGTGAACGTCTCAGGTGTCCAGGAGCAACAAGAGAACAACGATTCAGAGGAGGAATCTGAAGAAGACTCTGTTCACTCTGTTGTTTTCTTGTTTCCCTTCAACAAAATGCATTTCAAACTACTTTCTGCACATTTCTGTTGCTTCCTCAGTAGAGGTCGAACCGATTAATCGGCCGATTTTGGCATTTTTAACATAATCGGCATCGGCCAATATCCAAGTATATGAAGCCGATTATTAGGCGAGGCCTCTGTGGGCAGCCTAGTGTTGTCGTGGAACACGTGTTTGACGTACGCTGTCAGCGAGTCATTTTCCAGCCGAAAGTGAGCAAGTTTATTTGACAGTTTATTTTCTTCTACCCGTTTTGTTTATTTAATATATTTTTATACATTTATACAATTTATTTATATATGTTTTTTTTACATTATACATTTTTAATTTATAAGTACAGATTGTTCAAGTGTTCAATAAATGTTTTTGTTGAGAAAGTTTGTCTGTTAAGTAATTATCATTTCTTTTACATTTTATATTTCAAATAGAGGTTAAAAACCAAGCAAATATCGGCCAAAATAAATCGGCAGCATTAATCGGCCATCGGCCGACCCGGATTTCAAAAGATCGGTATCGGCATCGGCTTGAAAAAAACCATATCGGTCGACCTCTATTCCTCAGGCCTCGCAAAGAAAATGTTTGCACCTTCAGCAATAATATGATCAGAACAAACCTTTACTTTGGTAAATAAAAAGGTTAGAACAGGTGAGTTATAATAAAAACCCACCCAGATGTTCACAAAGGTTGTGATGATGAATGATGATGAGGTTGTTTATTAATGAAAATAGATTTGGGCTTTAAGACGCTGCAGGTGAACAGGGGTAACAAATATGAGTTATCATATCACCGTGAAACTTTCCTATTTGATTACATTAATTTATGTTTAAATATGCAAATGAGTCAGGATCTACTGATAACTGGGTTAATTTAGGAGAAATCTGCACATCGACAAACTGAAGTAAAATAAATGCAACTTTGGGGCTTCTAGTCAAACGTGATGTTACGGAAGCAAATGTTCCACAACATCTCAGATCTGATTATTTTACTGCACAGGTAAATACAGATATCTTTATATTTATATAGTGTTATGTTAATTGTTGTTGTGCAACAAAACAAAACAAATTCCTTAACAACAATACATGAAAGAAACACACATGTTTTTGTCTGCAGTGTCTTTAAATCTAATTCAGCTGCTTTATTTTAGGCCTTTATGAAGGAGCAGCATCCTGACAGTATTTCAGACTCCTTGCTGTGCGCATGCTCCACCGATGAACCTCACAGATAACATTGTGTAGTTATTAAACAGTACTTGGAGGAGCCTGCAGAACTGTGCGGGACTCGGGCCACAGACCCGATCCTCCCCCTCACATTAGTAACCTGGAGGAAAGGTTTATATTCCGTCCTCCCGGCTCTCTGGACGGAACCAGCCCTGCGTCCCCGGTGTGACGCCAAAATGTGTGACCCGTCAGAATCTGTGACCCAAACGGGAAGTTAAGAGCCCAGAGGCTTTGCTGACGATGTGAAGCTGCAGCTTGGTGGGTTCAGGCACCAAAAGCACTTTATGGTCAGGAAAACGTCGTTTTTTGGGTGAAGTCACAGAATCTGATGGGTCACAGATTTCGGCGTTACACCGGCGTCTCCTCCGTAACTCGCCCGGGTTTGGGCTCTCTCTCCCCGGGTAGCGGTGCGGGTCTGCAGGGCGCTTTCACCGGAACAACACAGATCATAAAGACCATTACAAACCGGACCGGCCTCGCAGCATCCGTGCGGATTTAAAAACAAACAGGAACTCGGTTAAAAAGCAACAGCAGCTTTACTCACTTCTCCAGAGGGCTGTTTCACAAAAGTAGAATTTAGAAATCCAGGATAAGAGATAAAGCTAGGCTTGACCTAGTGTGATCAGTGCATCCTGGCTTTATCAGTTTCACAAAGGCCAAACCAGGCTCAGGAGGTGCAACTAGGTCAAGCCAGGTGTAAGTAATTCAGATAAATGGGCGTCAACAACTTTTTTCAAGAGACCACGCTGTCGATCACAGATTCATTGATGCTGAAATGGAAAAGACGTATGCAGCATACTTTATTTTCTGTTACTCAATGAGTGTAAAAAAGGTTTTTGATGAAAAAATGCACATAATATAAAAAAGAAAGAAAGAAAAGTATTAAAACAGCGAGAAAAGTGTGGCAGACAATACTTATATACAATACTTAATTAGTAAGTTGCTAAAAGAATCACTGCTCCCAGCTGAAACTGTTAATTATAACGTTACCATGAATAGTAACGTTATGTCACACCTTACAAGTAAGCACCGGACCTTAATATGTCACTCAGCAAATGTATTAATTACAACCACTAATCAACATACTGTCTATTCAATTCAATTTTATTTATATAGTGACAGTTCACAACAAAAGTATTTCTTTTTCTGGCAGCATTACTACTAGTACTAGTACTAGTATTGCCCATTTAACCCTATTTTGAAATAATATGTAATGCTGAGATATCTGAGTGGGGAGTCTGGGGGTCCTCCCCCAGATGTTTTTGAGCATTAAACACTTAATTTTCTGATGTCTGAAGAAATATTCTACACCAATTTATGGTGGAAATTATTTTATATAAATTTTATTTATATAAAAAGGAAACAAAATTCAGCTGGCAGGTGACAATTCAAAATATAAAAATATAATGCAGTATCAGCAGCTTGTTCAATTAGCTTAAGTTTCATTTTTGGACAATGCACATACCTTTCTTCTATGTTTGCACTGCATGTTTTCTTATTAACCTTTCTTAAAGCCTTTTCAGTTATTTACCATTTTTTAGTGCAAGCAACATATTTGACAAATACTTTTAAAAAGTGTGTGTATATATATATATATATATATATATAGTAGGCTTGGCAGAGAGGCTGGAGGTCTGTCAATTTTGTGTGAAAATGGTGTACTTGTTTAGTCAATATGGATAATAGATAAAAAGTCAGTGTGGTGGTGCTCATAGAAAATACTGTATGATATCTGTAAGTTGACCCTGAGGCTGTAGTCCTACAGCACATCCATAGGTGAAGACTTCCTGCTGTGCTGACTGAGTTTTACTGTCATATGTCTGAACTGCACACACTTGAAAAAATTAACAAAATAAAAAACAGACTTAGATATGGAGATAAAAAGAAGCACTTAAGATATTAGAAAACCAGCAACTGCAAAGAGAAGTGATTTAGTGATTTAGTGAACTAGAAGTAGACTGTAAGCCAAGCTGTAACACAGTGTATTACGGTAATCATTGTTTTCTCTCCCAAACACGCAGTTGTTTCATGAATAAACTGCACAATATATCCTCCTTATTGAAGTAGGACTATAATTTGAGAGTATTATAAAATGACATAGGAATCCTACATAGTGTGTGTGAGTTTCTTGAGTGACATATAATGTCCGGTGCTCACTTTTAAGGCACAATATAACATAATTATGACAGTTTCAGTTAAGAGCTGTGATATTTTTAGCTTCTCACACATTCAGTCGGTCAACAATTGGCTGCCACTTTCTTCCGCTGGTTTATTGCTGTACCCGCGTTACTTTTTCTTTCATTGATCCTTTTTTATTTTTATTTTTTACAAGTGCTTTCATTCCACATAAACCTAACTTACTCGCTAATGCCATTGTGTGCAAAGTATGGTGCACGCATCTTCTCTAGTTATGAAACCTAATAACCACGACCTACTATTTTAATACAGGCTACTGAAAAATATGCAGGACACACAGGCCTACATAAGAACATGGAATGACTGAAAAAAACACTTTGGTTTCTGATCGGCGTGACTGCTGACTGAACAGATAAGGCACCAGGATTAACTAAGCCTGGCTGTTAGCCTGGTCTGGGGCAGGCTAGCTGCACAGAATAAATCGCCATGGTAACTTATGTGCTTCTACTTTCGTGAAACCGAGTCCAGGCTTAATTCAGCCAGGATATCTGGAAAATCCCGGCTTAATCCCTTATCTTGGTTTTGTGAAACAGCCCTCAGTTTCTCCGAAATCCCCTTGACTCCGCCGTCACGTCCACAAACCTCCATAGCGACAGTTTCGGCTGTTCGGCCTGTAGAAACGTGTTTTTTCCCGGCGGACACTTCGTGTTATTGTGTTTGAACCCGGAGCTTCTCCCCCCGCCATTTCCTCCCAGCGAATCACAGAGCACGCTGAACTGACGCTGCGGCGATGTCGTCCAATCGGGGAAACAGACAAGCAACAGTAGGCGGGGCCAACAAAAGCACAGCCAATGAGAAGCGTTGAGCCCGGAAGTCCCGACCAAAACAGTTGCGTTCAATGGCTGCAGGAAATGTCCGGACATTTCGGAATCCGCCAGAGATACAGGGGAAAACGGCAAATTATACAAACTCATACAAGAAAAACGTGTCCATCCAAATGTTGAATTAATTAAATCTAAGTAATATTAATACGTCTCCCCAAATCAAAGTAGGCCTATGTTTTACATGCAGAACTAGAGCCAGGGTTTTTAAAAACACTGAGGTCATGAATGCATCTCAAGTCTCTTTATTGTAATAAGGCGAGTAAACATGGAACAAACAGAGGGCTGTTTCACAAAACCAAGATAAGGGATTAAGCCGGATTTTCCAGATATCCTGGCTGAATTAAGCCTTGACTCGGTTTCACGAAAGCAGTAGCACATAAGTTACCATGGCGATTTATTCTGTGCAGCTAGCCTGCTCCAGACCAGGCTAACAGCCAGGCTTAGTTAATCCTGGTGCCTTATCTGTTCAGTCAGCAGTCACGCCGATCAGAAACCAAAGTGTTTTTTTCAGTCATTCCATGTTCTTATGTAGGCCTGTGTGTTTTGCATATTTTTCAGCAGCCTGTATTAAAATAGTAGGTTGGGGTTATTAGGTTTCATAACTAGAGAAGATGCGTACACCATACTTTGCACACAATGGCATCAGCGAGTAAGTTAGGTTTATGTGGAATGAAAGCCCTTGAAAAAAATAAAAATAATTAAAAAGGATAAATAAAAGAAAAAGTAACACGGGTACAGCAAAAAACCAGCGAAAGAAAGTGTGGCAGCCAATTGTGGACCGACTGAATGTGTGAGAAGCTTCCTATTGTGTGAGAAGGATTCCTATTTCATTTTATAATACTCTCAAATTACAGTCCTACTTCAATAAGGAGGATATATTGTACAGTTTATTCATGAAACAACTGCGTGTTTGGGAGAGTAAACAATGATTACCGCAATACATTGTGTTACAGTTTGGCTTACAGTCTACTTCTAAATCACTTCTCCTTGTAGTTGCTGGTTTTCTAATATTTTCAGTGCTTCTTTTTATCTCCATATCTAAGTCTGTTTTTTATTTTGTTAATTTTTTCCAAGTGTGTACAGTTCAGACATCTGACAGTAAAACACATAACAGTCAGCACAGCAGGCAGTGCTCACCTGTGGATGTGCTTATACTTAGTACATTGGCAGACTGGCTGTCAGACTGTAGGACCACAGCCTCAGGGTCAAGTTACAGATATCATACAGTATTTTCTATGAGCACCACAACACTGACTTTTTATCTATTATCCATATTGACTAAACAAGTACACCATTTTCACACAAAACTGACAGACCTCCAGCCTCTCTGCCAAGCCTAATATATACACACTTTATATTAAGTGTATATAAATATAAGTATTTGTCAAAAATGTTGCTTGCACTAAAAAATGGTAAATAACTGAAAAGGCTTTAAGAAAGGTTAATAAGAAAACATGCTGTACAAACATAGAAGAAAGGTATGTGCATTGTCCAAAAATGAAACTTAAACTAATTGAACAAGCTGCTGATACTGCATTATATTTTTATATTTTGAATTGTCACCTGCCAGCTGAATTTTGTTTCCTTTTTATATAAATAAAATTTATATAAAATAATTTCCACCATAAATTGGTGTAGAATATTTCTTCAGACATCAGAAAATTAAGTGTTTAATGGTCAAAAACATCTGGGGGAGGACCCCCAGACTCCCCACTCAGATATCTCAGCATTACATATTATTTCAAAATGGGTTAAATGGGCAATACTAGTACTAGTAATAGTAGTAATGCTGCCAGAAAAATAAATACTTTTGTTGTGAACTGTCACTATATAAATAAAATTGAATTGAATAGACAGTATGTTGATTAGTGGTTGTAATTAATACATTTGCTGAGTGACATATTAAGGTCCGGTGCTCACTTGTATAGTCTGACATAACGTTACTATTCATGGTAACGTTATAATTAATAGTTTCAGCTGGGAGCAGTGATTCTTTTAGCAACTTACTTATTAAGTATTGTATATAAATATTGTCTTTTCTCGCTGTTTTAATACTTTTCTTTCTTTCTTTTTTATATTATGTGCATTTTTTCATCAAAAATCTTTTTTCCACACAGTGAGTAACAGCAAATAAAGTATGCTGCACACGTCTTTTCCATTTCAGCATCAATGAATCTGTGATCGACAGCGTGGTCTCTTGAAAAAAGTTGTTGACTTCATTTATCTGAATTACTTCACACCTGGCTTGACTTAGTTGCACCTTCTGAGCCTGGTTTGGCCTTTGTGAAACTGATAAAGCCAGGATGCTCTGATCACACTAGGTCAAGCCTAGCTTTATCTCTTATCCTGGATTTCTAAATTCTACTTTTGTGAAACAGCCCTCAGAAGGAACACATTATGGTAAACAAGTACATAAAAAGACACAAATAACAATAATAGATTGAGGAATAGTATATTGTTATTGTCTTTACCAAATTAAATGTTTATAATGTTCAACCTCACGGAGGAAAAGTACAACGTTAGGTTTTTTACTGCTGCATTTACATTTATGAACAAGCCATAAGAATTCATACATTTATTTTAAAGTACTTCTTTTCTTTTCTTTTACTTTTTAAAACTAATTTTTTCTCCCACATCAGTGTTAAATCTCTATAAATATGGTCAATGATGAATCTGCTAAATTTTCTGGTGTGGAAAGAGTTTTCTGTTCACAGAAGGAACAGTTTGAATTTATTTCTCTCTTAAGTTTAACCATGTAGAGATTAACAGGGTAATATCTGTGAACTCAGGTCTCTTAATTGCACCCAGGTTCCCTTCACATGCGTCTTGAGCGAAGTGTTAGTGTTAGTCCCGACCTACCTAGCTTTTAATTTTGCAGAACACAAATCAAACAATCACAGCCACTTTAGGAAAATTTAAATCCAGGACTCAGCAAACAAAACGAGATTCAAACCACAAGTGCAAAACTAAAAATCCTACTCAGCTAGAAAATAAGGTGAAGATTTTGCAGTACTAAATAAAACAAATAGGTGATTCTGTTTCTCTGAGCTGTGTCCAAACATTTTGATGTGAAGCAAGAAGAACACTTCAGCTGATCCAGCAAAGCTTTTACCATCAGATATAAACAGACAAAGCTGTTTTTGACAGGAAGTCTGCAGGAGACTGACGGTTGTATCATCTTGTTTAAATAGAAAATGATGCAACATGACACTTTTGCCTGTTTTAAATGTGAAAAAGGTCCCAGATGTTGAGTTTTCAAAAGATTATTTTAAGCTATTTGAGCATCACCATCTTTCCCACTTCTTCCCTTCGCCTACTGAAGGCTCACAGTTATCACTGCAGAGCAGGAAGCTGCTGAGGACAGTTCAGGTAGGGAAAGGCTGGAGGGGTCTTCCTGTAGACTGGATCATAAAGGAAAGACTGACCCAACAGCGGCAGCACGAGTGGAGTAAAGACACCAGAGGGAGGAAGCTGCATGACACCAAACCATCAATTAACCCTGATAATACGACGATCTTCTTCCCTCAGATGGATCAGATTAAGTTGCCCAGATTAAGGCTGTTGGCAAGTGGACTGGTTCTGGTGGGAAAACACAAGCAGGAGTGTTGGACTCGGGGGGAAGAGGACTGAGAGGGGCTAGGGTCCAGATTTTTTGACACCCCTGAACACAAGTACAGAGCTGTCGAGACCGTGGGGTCCGGGAGTCCATCAAACACATTATCACGCTCTGTCGCAGACATGCTGAGGAAAGGAGGCTGTTATTCACGAGTCTTAACGAGTAGGAACTTAAATATTACAATAAAAAACTCTAAAAGATGGTCCTAATAAAAAAGAGAGCACACTAGAATTAATTCACTTCCTGAAATCCACAAACCTGCAGTTCATTGGAAAATATATTTTCAGGAAGTTGTAGACTGTCTTCATCACCAGCAGGGGGCAGCAATGTACTGACAGTGACCGGTCTGCTGGGAAGGACCCTTTTTATAGGCAGTCTATGGAAGAAAACGTATTCAGATCCTTTACTTACAGAAGTAAAGCTGAAAACTCAGTGTAAAAAATACTTTGTTAGAGGTAAAACTACTGCATTTAAAACGTAACTTAAGTGAAAGTAAGTGAGTAAAATCAAGAAAATGTGCTGAAACTACTAAAAGTAAAAGTGCTCAATGCTGAAAAATGTCCCCCGAGTCTGACTATTACTTATGACTAAATTATTTTCCTCACACATTAATGTAAAGCAGGATTTTACTGAGCTGGAGCACATTTTGAACTATTTGGTTTCGGATTGCGACTCATTGATTTTCTCCATTACTCGACTGTTTGTAAAAACTCTGTAAATAGTGAGAAACGTTGTCTCGGTTACACGAGAGCCCAAAGTGACGCCTTCACGATGCTTCGTTTTGTCCGACCAACAGTTATTTTCACAAACATCACAATAATTAAAATAATTTGAAAGGAAAAGCAGCAAATCTTGGAAACAGGAAATGTTTCTGGAATGGCTTCAGGAAAGGACCCATCACCCCTTCTGGAATTTCCCTTTGATTGTTGAAGTGGGTTTCTGATTTTCTCCTTTGTAAGCAGGACAGGAAGTCTCCACCTGCGCAGAATTACTCACCGAGCGGGAAGAGACGGACAAAAGATATGATGCATTGTTTTTCTAACTCTTATTCTCCTTGTATGACCCCAAACTGCCAACCAAGGGGTTTGGTTCTTATTTTATGTTTGGCATCCAAGAACTGCAGATTTCCCTCCAATACTCGTTAAGGCTCGAGCTCAGGACCAGAACATGTGAACGAGAGAAGCTTCCGCTCGTTTGCATTTAACACAATATGGGCTGACATCCGAGTACCTGAGGATTTTGCTTTTGAAATATGAGCCTGTGTTCCACTTTGAACTGAATTAGGCAGTGCCGTGCACAGAGGGGGTCTTCTGATAAAAAGTTATCCACAGGGGCAACACCATGCCACACAGCAGTGGTCAGCAATAGGTGGCCCGTGGGCCAGAACGGGCTCCAAGCTGTGCTAGCTTAATAAGCTAAGCTAACATGCTATTTATGCCGATAATGATACTTGATAATTATTGCTAAAACATAAATGAAATACTACAATTTCACTCATCAAAGTGACTGGAGCAGGGGCCTCATGTTGGACAGCTAACAGCAGAGAACGGCTGACTCCAGGACTCAGAGGATGACGAATTAAGAGCCAAAACCACGATCAGATTGTGGTTTTTGATTGAAAGTTTCAGCAGGAAGTAACAAAAATTACATGGGTGTTGTGAACGATGAAGGACAGCACAAGAATATCTCAAGGATAAGAGGCCTTATGTCTCAGCAGGACCTGGAAAAGCTTATCCATGCATTTATCTTCAGTCGACTTGACTACTGTAACAGTGTCCTTACAGGGCTCCCTAAGAAATCCATCAGACAGCTGCAGCTGATTCAGAACGCTGCTGCTCGAGTCCTCACTAAGACCAAAAAGGTGGATCACATCACTCCAGTTCTGAGGTCTTTACATTGGCTTCCTGTATGTCAAAGAATTGATTTCAAAATCCTGCTGTTAGTTTACAAAGCACTAAATGGTTTAGGGCCAAAATACATTTCTGATCTTCTGCTTCGTTATGAACCATCCAGACCTCTCAGGTCGTCTGGGATCAGGTCTGCTCTAGACTGATAACTGTCACTGCACTGTCCTGTTTCCTTTTTCTTTGTTTTTAGATTCTCAGTGAACATTATTTACAGAGGAATCAGTAGGTTATTGAGTGAAAAGATAAAGAGAGTGAGATTGAACAGAGTGAAGGAAGTGGATCTTAAATCTTGCGCCCGAGTGATTTGCAGGAACCTCTGTCCACCTGTAAACGTGCAGGTGGGTCCAGAGTATAACTGGATCAAAGGGGCCTGCTGACAGACATGTCCTGGTTTCTCTGTAGTGTCCGAGGGTTTTTGGAGTTTCAGTGGACCCAAAGATTTGCTGTGGACCCGAGTACAGACCAGCTAGAGAGAGTAGATTAAGAGTACTTCTCTGTTTGTTCTCTTTTCAGAATGATTGTAACTCAGTTATTTGCTCAACCCCTCAGCCTGTTTTTATTTTCCATTTAACTCTTTTAAACCTGATTGTAACACTGGAACTTTTACTATTCTGTTTTACCCTGTTTGTTTTTTTTATCCTGTTTTTATTTTTACCCTTTCCAAAATCATATTTTAATGTTTATGTTTTTCAGTTTCCCTATGTTGCTTTTTATGTTTAATGGAAAGCACTTTGAATTGCCTTGTTGTTGAAATGTGCTAAACAAAGTTTGCCTTGCCTTTTGCGTGTACAGCAGTAGGGGAGAGCGGGGCATGTTGTCACACTTTTCACACTGTCTCATATTTACTGAGCACCGTACATCACAAAGGTACAAATGACCTACCAAATGAAAGAATGAAGTCTTGGGCAGAAGTTTTGTATTCATTACGTCTTCCTATCTTATCTCATTATTGAGCTGTAGCCTGTTGAATAGAGAGTGTGCACTTGTGACAATTTGCCCCATCGGCAGGTAAGTTGTCACACTGGTTTATCAAACAGTTACAATTAATTGTGAATATTGATTTCAATTTCAAATTGTTACCAGAACTAAAACTAAAATAAATCTACAATCAAGCCTAGAAAATTTGGAAAATAAATAATTTCATTAAAAACAAAACTGGTGGCAGAGCACACATTGAACTCTTTACTTACTTTAAACTCAAACGGTGTCTGGAGTGCAAACAGATCTATGGTAACTGAATGTAATGCTGCAGATAAGTTGCTTAAATGTAACTTCTTAACTAAACAGATGTGGTGTTTAAACACACTAATGCAACAATGGGCATTTTGTATGATATGTATCTGACTAATCAGACATGTGTTTGGTGTCACAATTCTGTTACACATAAATTGCCTTTGCCAGATGTGCAAACATCGCAGGCCCATTTGTTGCATTTCACACTTAAACCATGTCTTCTTTGGAAAACTGTATGAAAAGTGTTCCACATAGATGAGGCCAAAAGAGATGTCAGCGGCTTATATCGAAATCCTCAGCTGTACTTCTGATTGATTTGTTCTTCAGCTTCACCTGCCTGACTGCCTTTAACATTATGTCAGGTGGTGTTCTGTCATTCTCTGTCTTCTGTTGATAATTCCTATATTCCTATCTTCAAAAACACATTCCTTCTTGCAATTACAAATTAATTACAAGCGTATTTGTCTACTACTCTTGTTGCCTAACTAAATACCTGTATGATGTTGTGTGTGTGTGAGTGTTTAAATATATTAACACACTACATGCCTACAGCATAAGACCACATATACTCTGTCATGAATTCAGTCTTATCCAGGCACATGGCTGCTGCTGTAAACTACAGTGCATAATATTCTATTTGCAGAATAATTTAATACTAGTGCCAGAGTTAAATCCACAATGTCACATCGTTTTTTGAGCATGTTATAGGTGTTTATTTGTACTGGGGCAGCTAATCACATGAGACAACTTGCCTCAAACTGACATGTGTGCTAATGTTGGCTAAATCTCAAGGTTAGCTTAACATAGCTCTTCAGCTGAAGCATCAAAAGACACGTTATTGTCTCCTCTACGTTGTGCAAAGTTATCATTTTGAACAGTCACACCTAATAGGGCTGGAATACATAAAATGTAAAGTGCAAAGGTTTTATTTTTGAAGTAAAAAAATAATAAAATTGTGCTCACGTCTGATTAGAGTGACCATGACCACATGTGAACAGGAAATTGAACATAGAAAAAGAAGTCACACAAAATGGCTATTTGATTTTTGTCATAGAGCCTCTAGTGTTGGAGTTATGAGCAGTGAGACAACTTACCCCGCTCTCCCCTACATTTAAATTAAAACTGCGCTATACGCTACCTAGAATTCATTATTTATTTTGGTGCATAACAATGTGATTAATCGCGATGAAAACTTTTAATCAATGTCCTCTCCATGTAAAATAAATGTCCAATTTTTTATTAATTTCTTCATTTTTATAACCTCTGAAGGCTGTTCCTACACACATCTTCAAATTTTTATTCACATTATTTGGTTAGTTATGAGGATATTTCACAGCAAAATGCATAAAAATACTTAAATTACAAAGCAAAGAGAAATTCTTATAAAATAAGCAACTTTATTAATTACTGTATGATTCAACATGATTATGAAATAAGCTAAAAGCTAAAAAAGTGAAGTAAATTACTCATTTGGCACTTTTATCCAAAGGGACTTACATTTGAGGAACAACATACAAGCATCAACAGAGCATCAAATACAGATCTACACCTGACAATACATACTAGTAAGAGCTCTTGGTACATATCACATCAATGGGGTAAATACCTATGGAAGGAAGTAAGAGTTAAATCAAGATTCAAATTATTGCAACATAAAATATCTTCAATTTCTGGTAATTTATTTCTTATACTGGTTATTTGTACATCAGCAATTTTCAGACCTTTATGTTTGTACATTTCCATTCATATAACATTAGAAAAAGATATGTATTTTGTTGCAACAATTGGTGGCTAAGAACAATTTCTGCTTTTCATGGGTACTGCTGCGTGGCTGTACAATGAGCTTATCATGTCATAGGAATGCAATGTTCTCATTTTGATGAGCTTCTGTCATTTTTGGGAGCAGTTCTTTTCTTTTCCCCTTTTTATTCTTCAGTATAGTCTTCATTGATGTAAATATTTGTTCCTTTAAGATCTTTTGCTGTCTGCAAGACTGCCAATCGGTCCTTAAATTTTAAAAACTTTACCAATATGGATCTTGGTCTGTCACTGCTCTGTGGTATCTTCCCGATCCCATGTACCACTTCCAATTCTATGTCTCTTAGCAGCTGTAGTTTTTCTGTGAAAAAGTTTTTTACTTTTTGTTCAGATTCAGGCCATGTTTCATTAGGTGACTCTATCTACATTTACATTTACTCATTTGACACTTTTATCCAAAGGGACTTACATTTGAGGAACAACATACAAGCATCAACAGAGCATCAAATACAGATCTACACCTGACAATACATACTAGTAAGAGCAGCAATAAATACTAGTAAGAGCTCTTGGTACATATCACATCAATGGGGTAAATACCTATGGAAGGAAGTAAGAGTTAAATCAAGATTCAAATTATTGTAACATAAAATATCTTCAATTTCTACTAATTTATTTCTTATACTGGTTATTTGTACATCAGCAATTTTCAGACATTTTTTATGTTTGTACATTTCCATTCATATAACATTAGAAAAAGATATGTATTTTGTTGCAACAATTGGTGGCTAAGAACAATTTCTGCTTTTCATGGGTACTGCTGCGTGGCTGTACAAAGAGCTTATCATGCCGTAGGAATGCAATGTTCCCATTTTGACGAGCTTCTGTCATTTTTGGGAGCAGTTCTTCTCTTTTCCTTTTTACTTCTTCAGTATAGTCTTCATTGATGTAAATATTTGTTCCTTTAAGATCTTTTGCTGTCTGCAAGACTGCCAATCGGTCCTTAAATTTTAAAAACTTTACCAATATGGATCTTGGTCTGTCACTGCTCTGTGGTATCTTCCCGATCCCATGTACCACTTCCAATTCTATGTCTCTTAGCAGCTGTAGTTTTTCTGTGAAAATTTTTTTACTTTTTGTTCAGATTCAGGCCATGTTTCATTAGGTGACTCTATCTACATTTGCATTTACTCATTTGGCAGACGCTTTTATCCAAAGGGACTTACATTTGAAGAACAACATACAAGCATCAACAGAGCAGCAAATACAGATCTACACCTGACAATACATACTAGTAAGAGCAGCAATAAATACTAGTAAGAGCTCATAGTACATATCACACCAATGGGTAAATACCTTTGGAAGGAAGTTAGAGTTAACAAAATGTGCAATCAGAGCAAGATAATTGTAGGGGATAAAAGAAGAAGAGCACAGGAAGTGCATGTTTGTATTATGGAGTTTAGGTAGATGGTGCAGACCCAGTGGTCACTCTGTATGCATTAGTGACTTGAATCTGATTCTGGAGGCCACGGGGAGCCAGTGGAGGTCACTGAGTAATGGAGTGACTTGAGTCCTTTTGGGCTGATCAAAAATCAGACTCGCTGCTGCGTTCTGAACCATTTGTGAGGGTTTCACTGCACAAGCTGGAAAACCTTCTAGGAGGGCATTGCAATAGTCGAGGTGAGAGATAACCATGGCCTGTACCAGAGGCTGGGTGGCATACTGAGTGAGGTAGGGCCTGATTTTCCTTATGTTGTATAGACTAAAGCGGCATTAACGTGAGACAGCAGCAACAAAGTCTGAAAAGGACAGTTGGTCATCAATCATGACATCCGAGTTTCTCACCACCGTAGTTGGAGTGATGGTTGAGGAGTCAATTTGTAGTTTCATGTTATGATGGATAAATTGTTTCGCTGGAAGAACCAAGAGTTCAGTCTTAAAGAGGCTTAGTTGAAGGTGGCAAGACTTCATCCATGCAGATATGTCTGAGAGAAAGTCTGTGATCCGCGCTGAGACGGTAAATTTGTCTAGCGGGAAGGATAGATAGAGCTGCGTATCGTCTGCATAGCAGTGGTAAGAGAAGCCGTGTGAGCGAATGATCGGCCCCAGTGAGGTGGTGTAAATTGAGAAGAGAATGTCACGATCCTGTCCTGTGTGCTGTGTTTTTGGGTTTTTGGTCTGAGGGTTTTGGTTTTGTATGTCAGTTATGTCACCTGTTCTGAGTTTATTCTTATCTGTTTAGTTTCATTCTGTTATTTAGCCTGTGAGTTTGTTCCATGTCTTAGTCCCCAGTCCTGTTTTCCTGTTGGTCCCGTCTCTGTTCAACTCCGTCCTGTTAGTCAGTTGTCATGTTCCTGGTCTTATGTTCTGGTTAGTTCTGTGTCTGAGTTCATGTTAGTGTTTACTTCTGGTCTGTGTTCTTATGTGTTATTTTGCCCCATGTCCACCTGAGTTCTGTTTTGTTCTCTGTTTCAGTCTGTGTTCCTTGTGTGTTTATTTGTGATCTGTTTGCTGGTGTCTGTTACTCCTGTAGATTCTATGTTCCTTTTGCTTGTCCACTTTATACCTTGTGTCCCAGTTAATGTATGGTCTTGTATTTTGCATCTGTGTGTGTCTGTTTTCCATGCTGTCTCTCTGCCTACCTCGTTATCCCTGATCCCACTCACCTGTGTTGCTCCCGCCCTGCTCGTTAGTCCCATGTGTATATATACCTGGTGTTTCTGTTTAGTCCTTGTCCGGTCATTGTCGTGTCGTGTGTCGTGAGTTTACACTTTGTCATGTTTGTACTCTGTGCCTGCTCTGCCCTGTCTCGTCTCTGTCCTGGATCTTCCCCATTTTTGGATTACCTGTGTGTTTTGGATTTTGGATTACTTTGTTTGGACTCTGTTTATCAGCCACTCAGCCGTAAGTGTGCTCGCCTTTTGTTTGCTCAATAAACCTCAGAACTTTACCTGCTCTGCCCTGTGTGTCCTGCATTTGGGTCCTCACCTGCTCTGCCCTGCACTCCACACACTACCCTGCACCAAACCCTGACAGAGAAGGGGCCCTAGCACTGAGCCTTGGGGCACCCCTGTGGAGAGGCAGTAGGAGGAGGATAATTGTCCTTGCCACAAAACATTGTGGGAATGCCCAGAGAGGTAGGATTTGAACCACTGGAGATGCCCATTGCTAAGAGTGTGGATAGCAGGATCTTGTGATTGACTGTGTCAAAGGCAGCTGATTGGTCAGGCAGCATAAGAACCAAGGACTGGGCTGCAGCTTTAGCTGACCTTAGGGCTTCTGTTACAGAAAAAAGAGTAATTTCAGTAGAGTGGCCACTAAACTGAAATCAGACTGATCTCAAACCAGACTGATATGGATCTAGGAGGTCATTCTGTGAGAGGAATTCTGAGACCTGTTTGATGACTGCCTGTTCGATAGCTTTGGATAGAAATGTTAGAAGTGAGACTAGACGATAGTTCTTAACTTGAGTAGGTTCGAGGGAAGGCTTTTTGAGCAAGGGTGTAATCTGAGCCCTTCTGAAAGTGGTTGTTAAGGTTCCCGAATCCAGAGAAGTATTTATCACATGAGGACCTGCTTGCAGGGACCACAGTACGAGATATAGCTTGGAGTAGATTGGCCAAGTGGGTACGTAGTGGGATGGCTGCGGGTCAGGAGTTCTGATAATTTGCTCTCCGTGAGAGGAGTAAACAAAGTGCCATTGACCTGGGAAGACAAAGGAAAAAGATGTAGTAGGACTGCCACCTGTTAGCCTTGGTGCCAAGCCTTTTGCACCATTTCCCGAGGGAGATGGAGAGAGACAGCTATAAGGACTGCTACATGGTAGGTTTTCTTGTGCCGGGGTCACAGAGTGGGAGCTGACTGAAGTGGAGCAGAGATTTTGAGTGATTTAATAAATTGGCTAGTTATAGCCGCCACTTTGCCAGTGAATAAGGCGGCAAAGGTATCGGCAGACAGGTTTGTGGGTGGAGGAGGATTTAGTAGAGCTTTAAAAGTGGAAAATAATTTCCTTGTGTCCGTGGCACTGCTAATTCTGTCATTAAAGAACGCAGTGTTGGCAGCACTGATGCTTGTTGAGAAGGAGGATAGCAGCATTTGGTAGCCTTTATGGTCGGCAGGGTCTCAGGCTTCTCCTCATTTTCTTTCAGCGGCTGAAATCAGTGTGCAGCCTACGGATGGTATCAGTTAGCCACGGGTGGGACTGGTTTAGGCGACCAGGCTTGGTGGATAGAGGAAACAAACTATTCAGGCATGAGCTCAGTGTAGAGCACAGAGATTGTGCTGCATCATTGACCTTGAGTGAGGAAAAAGTGTTGAGGGGAAGGGAGAGCGTAAGCCACCACTGAGGCAAAGACAGGTGATTTGTCTAGGTGAATGTTCATGTCACCGAGGACAAGTAAAGGACAGCCATGGTCTTTAAGTAAGTAGGTGTGTTAGGAAAAGCTACTCTTGGACATTACATTTACATTTATTCATTTAGCTGATGCTTAATCCAAAGTGACTTACAATGGCTATACATGTCAGAGGTCAGACACCTCTGGAGCAACTAGGGGTTAAGTGTCTTGCTCAGAGACACATTGGTAGATGGGTCACAGTGGGGAGTTGCACGTCAAAGGCAGGCATCTTATCCATTGCGCCATCACCACCCCTTAGGCGTAGGTGGACTCGCACAGGTACACTCTTTACCCGAGTAGGTCTTCTCCTGAGGAGCAGGCGCTTATGCTGACACTTCAGTGATAGGTTTCATTGAAGGAGTATGAGACCAATTGCATGCAGGTGCATTAGGACTGACTGCACCCAGCTGATATCGCCTGAACTAACAAGACATTCGGGTAGAAACCTGGAGCTGACAGCCACAGACAGAAAGTTTGAAAAGACTGACACACTGTTGGTTTTGCTCTTTTCATGTTGAGAGTAATAAAAATAGAGATTCTAATGTAATCTAGTAATTCCAGCCGTATTGTTTAAAGGAAACATCAGTATAAAAGTGTAAAATCCTTGACTGAGCTGATGGTGGGTTGTGTGGCAGATGAGATGAGGTCCTACTCTGAGCTCCTTCCTCTTTAGTCGGCCCTCCTTCAGCTGCAGAAAAACCCTTGTTGTAATAATCCAGCTGAATGTCCTCCTGCCTGCCCGGCTTCTGCCCCCTGCTGGCCTGGAGAGACATGACAGCACACATGTGAGTTACTCCATCACTCCTCCTCTTCTTCAGGTCAGTAAACACAGACCCTGTGCTTTATCTCTGAACAACAGACACGTGTCAGTACCTTATAGTAGAAACAAAGAGCAGCAGTCACCAACAGAAACAAAGTCAGCGGAAGGACGACCACTTTGATGAGAGGATCTGTTGAACCTGATCAAACACATGGACAGTCATCACATCACATCACACACCATCATGAGTCCATCAGCTCCCATTAAACACAAACTGTAGTGACCTGAAATCTCCCAAAACCACTTCAACATGGAGCTGTGGGATTCTGTCTGTCAGTAATCTCTATCAGCAGACATCTGAACGCAGAGTCTGGAGGCAGGGGACCAGAACAACTTAGGCCAAAGGTCGAGGATCAACTTTGTGATCGTATCATCAGACCTGAGGCCGTATGTATTAGACAGTCGGGGAAAGAAAGGAGCAGAGCTGTCAGCTGATCAACACCTGGTGGTGAGTTGGATCAGATGGCAGAGAGGGGTGCCAGACAGACCAGGTAAACCCAAGCATATAGTGAGGGTAGATAGGGTGGCCCCTGTGCGTAGAATCTCCCACCTCCGGAAGAATTTCTTGAGCATCCCGGGGGAGGGTGGGTGCATGGAATCCATCCATGTTCAAAGCCTCCATTGTAGAGATTACTGGCAGGAGCTGTGGCCAGAAGCTGATCATTGGTGCCTGATCAGTCTCTGGCCAGAACTGCTGACTCTGGCAAGAGCACTTTGAGCGGACATCCAGTCTACATGTGTTTGTTGACCTCGAGAAGGTTTACAACTATGTCCCCATTGGAACTGTGTGGGGGTACTGTGGGTGTAGGGGGTATCCTGGCCATTGCTACGAGGAATCCGGTCCTTGCATAAGAGCTGGATCCATATTCTTGGAATATGTTTTCAGTGGGTGGTGGACTCTGATCCTGTTTGTGATATTCATGGACAGGACCTCAGATAGACCAGAGTAAGTAATGTTACTGCACTGAGTGGGTACATTACTCATTTAGCTTGTCCTGCTCCTTTATGTTGCAATTTTGTATACTACGTGGGTCATGTAACTTTCAGTGACTGAGATTGGTGATGAAGCTGTGTACCTGAGTATAAGTAAAATGACCTGTGATTATCTTTGATCTAGCTGGCTGCCCTGCATCACCTTTTAGTATAAACACATGGCTTCACATTTCCTTTGTACTGTTAATTATTTCTTGCAGGTGAAGCTTCCAGAAACAAGCCCACCTCTCTACACTTTAGGACGTCACTGTCCTGGAGAACTTTACAGTTCAGTCCAATGGAAACCACTGAGACACTGAGACAGAGGAGAGGACACACTGGAGACATTACTGTCACACATGATGTCATAGATGATGTCACTGATGGGTTTACCTGAGCAGGTGAGATCCAGGATGGAGGAAGAGGAAGAGGAAGTTGATGTTACACAGTCCCTCAGAGCAGATCCAGACTGAACACAGTCAGACCTGATCCACCACACAGGTCTGTCTGAGGACTCCTTTTTCTCTCCCACAGAAACAACAGAGCCACAGTCCAGATCTCTGCAGACAACAGCTGCTTTCTTCAGGGTCCAGAGAAAGTATCTCACTGGTCTCCAGTCTCCCAGATGTTTCAGCTCCAGTGTTCCTGCACAGCGACTGGCTCCTTCCTCCAACCTGACAGCCTCTGAACAGAAAGCAGAGAGTCATCAGTAAAACAATAAAGTGAGTTTCATCAGAACAGAAATGAACCAAATCAAAGCTGCAGCTCCTCTTCTACCTGAGCAGGTGAGATCAAGGATGGAGGAAGAGGAAGTTGATGTTACACAGTCCCTCAAAGCAGATCCCGACTGAATACAGCCAGACGTAATCGACCACACCTGTCTGACTGAGGACTCCTTTTTTTCTCCTACAGAAACAGCAGAGCCACAGTCCAGCTCTCTGCAGACAACAGCTGCTTCCTTCAGGGTCCAGTCAGAGTCCCTCACTGGTCTCCAGTCTCCCAGATGTTTCAGCTCCAGTGTTCCTGCACAGCGACTGGCTACTCCCACCAACCTGACAGATTCTAAACAGAAACAAGAGAGTCATCAGTAAAACAATAAAGAGAGTTTCATTAGAACAGAAATGAACCAAATCAAAGCTGCAGCTCCTCTTCTACCTGAGCAGGTGAGATCCAGGATGGAAGAAGAGGAAGTTGATGTTACACACTCCCTCAAAGCAGATCCCGACTGAATACAGCCAGACCTGATCGACCACACAGGTCTGTGTGAGGACTCCTTTCTCTCTCCTACAGAAACAGCAGAGCCACAGTCCAGCTCTCTACAGGCAACAGCTTCTGTCTTCTGGATCCAGACAAAGAAACTCACTGGTCTCCAGTCTCCCTGATGTTTTACCTCCAGTGTTCCTGCACAGCGACTGGCTCCTCCCACCAATCTGACAGGCTCTGAACAGAAAGCAGAGAGTCATCAGTAAAACAATAAAGTGAGTTTCATCAGAACAGAAATGAACCAAATCAAAGCTGCAGCTCCTCTTCTACCTGAGCAGGTGAGTCCAACAGCTTTTCCAGGTGAGCAGGTGTTTCTAGCTGAGCCTGAGCTTCTACAGTCCAGGAGAGCAGACTCATGGCCTCCACACTGGAACTCTTTGGTCCACATCGGAGCCTCCACTTGTCCATAGAGCGCCCCCTGGAGGACTGAAGGAGCCCCACAGCCAAGCTCCCTACAGACCACCTCTGCATCCTGCTGGTCAAAGTCAGCTTCACACACTGAGGACCACCTCTGGTTAGACTGGTTAGACTGGTTAGACTTCACCTCCAGTCTGCCTGAGCACAGACTAGTCCCGCCCACCAGCCTGACAGAGTCTGCAGAGATAATAGAAGATGAAATAGAGATAAAGACACCAGACACAAAAGAAAAACATGTCATGAAACAACAATTCAGCGATTCAAAGTGGACTCAGCACAACTCCAACATCAGTTCATCATTAACAACAGAACACATCTTTCTAACAGCACAGACTGCAGCAAGTTCACCAGCACATTTCCATTCCATACTCTGTCACGCGTAATAATAATTATAACTCGATTTATATAGCACCTTCCACAAACTCAAGGACCCTTAACAAACAAAAGAAGGTGGGGGGGTCAGGGGAGATTAAAGCCCATAGGCCTCAGTGAAGAGGTGTTTTTTAAGCTGTGTTTTAAAGGTTATTATAGAGGAGGCAGAGCGGATGTCAAGAGGAAGCTTGTTCCAGACTGATGGCGCACTGACACAGAAAGCTCTGCCACCAAATGTCCGGAGCCTGGATTTAGGGACAACAAGCAGGTCCTTGTCAGAGTACCGCAGGGACCATGACTGAGTGTAGGGATGGAGCAGATTTGTGAGGTACTGAGGTGCAAGTCCATGGAGAGATTTGTACACCAGTAGGAGGATTTTATATTTGATCCAGGACTTAACTGGTAGTCAGTAGAGCTTCTTCAGGATGGCAGTGATGTGAAGTCCAAGTTCTACTGGAGTCTGTCAGTAGCCTTGCTGGGCAGACCGAACAGGATACCCTTACAGAAGTCAAGTCGGGAGGTGATGAAGGAGTGGATGAGGGTCTCAGCTACAAAGTTGGAGAGGCACTGTCAGAGTCTGGACATGTTCTTAAGATGGTAAAAGGAAGTTTTAGTAGTGTTTTTGATGTGCTGTTGGAAGGAGAGGGTGGAGTCCATGATGACGCCCAGTTTGCGTACTTGAGGGGATACAGAGATTGAGCAGCAATCCACATCCAGTGAGATGTCATCAACCTATTTGAGAAGTGACTGTGGGGCAAACACCATGAGTTCTGTTTTGTCTTAATTGAGTTTGAGGAGGTTACTGTCCATCCAGTTCTTGATTTCCTTCAGACAGTTGATAAGCGGCACTGGTGGAAGGGGAGTAGATGGCTTAGTGCTGAAGTAGAGGTGGGTGTCATCAGCATAGCAGTGGAAGAGGAGTCCATGTTTCTGGATGATCATCTGGATGATTGAAACCAGGAACACACAGCACCAGTGAGGCCAATGAGTTCGGAGAGGTGAGTGAGAAAAATGGAGTGGAAGACTGTATTGAAGGCTGCAGACAGGTCGAGAAGAATTAAGATGCTGACATGGCCAGAGTCAGCTGCCATGAGAAGGTCATTTGTGATTTTGATGAGGGCAGTTTCTGTGCTATGATGTGTGCTGAAGCCAGATTGGAATGGCTCGTAGAGGTTGTGATGTAGCCTATGATGGTTGAGCTGGGCTGTCACAGCTCTTTCCAATAACTTGCATGTAAAATGTAGGTTAGAGATTGGGCGGTAGTGGTTTGGATAATCTGGGTCCAGGCCAGGTTCAGCTGGACAGCTGAAGTTGCTGGTGAATGGTTTCTACCTTTTTCTGGAAGTATTCTGGACCTGGAGCATAGGCCAGCAGCGTCAGATGGTTGAGGAGGGTCAGGTGGGCAGAGTAGGTGGTGGAAAAAAGCTGTTTATGTTGATGTTGTTGGTTGCCAAAGAGTGTTGAGTAATTGTTTTCGCACTGGACAGAGCATCTTTGTAGCTCTTAACATGGTTGTCGTAGGCTTCCTGGTGGACAGTGAGGCCAGATTTTTTATAGTACCTCTCCAGCCTCCGCCCTGTGTCCTTCATGAGGCGGAGTTCAGCAGTGAACCAGTGCGGGACAGGAGAAGGAGACAGATCGAGTGACGTGGGGGGCAACAGTGTCCAGACTACGTGACAGGGCCATGTTTTAGTGATTAACCAAGTCATCAACTGTGCAGTTTGGGGGATTGCTGGTAGGACGGCCTGCAAGAGTACAGGATAGTTTCAGTATGCACACTTTTCACACACTTCCTTTGTGTGTGCACAGAAACAGAGAACATGACCGCAAGGTGATTAGAAATAGCCAGGTCAACAGTTTGTAGATGGGTGGGGGTTGCACCTGTGGAGCATACCAGGTCCAGTGTATGACCTTTAGCATGAGTGGGGCCGTTGACATGTTGTGTAAAATTAAAGCAGTCCAGTAGTGACAAAAAATCTGCAGCATAAACATCTCTGGAATCAACATGGATGTTAAAGTCACCAAGTAATCCGAGATGTGGGGCAAATCAGAGCAAGAAGGTCAAAAAGCTCAGGCAGGAAACTAGCAGATGACTTAGGCGGGTGATTGACAAGGACCACCTGTAGCTGCTGAGGCCCAGATAGGGCAAAGTCAATGCACTCAAATGAAGAAGCGTGTACTGGAAATTCTTTTATCTGGATATCTGCATGATGTATAACAGCCAGTCCCCCACCACGTCCAGAACTACGGGGCTTTTGAATGTAACTATAGCCTTGGGGGGTAACTTGGTTAAGCGCAAGAAAGTCCATTTGGTTCTGCCAAGTTTCAGTCAGACACAGAAAATCCAGTTATGATGTCATGTGTGAGTGACGCTTTATGTAGTTATTTAGTGAGCGAGTTCAGCAGCATAAATGAGGCAGAGTTATGGACAGATGTATTGGCATGGGGGATGACATCAACAGTGCGTTCCAAGGGCCATAGGTTAAATGAATGTAGGCGCGGCTCACTCTGATGACGTAGTCTCTGAGTAGTGATACACTGATTGGCAGGAGTAGCTGGGGATGTCTTCATGTAAACAAACTTATGTCGGGCAGCCCTGTGCACATAGCGGTGGCGACATAAGAGATGGAGAGATTTAATCATCTCAAGGCAAACATTACTTGGTACGATTTGCGAGGTGAGATTCTTGATTTCCAAAGCGGACTACCTTAGGAAAGCCATGATGCCGGAGGAGACCACTAGCTTGTCCAATGCTAGCTAGAGTTAGCTTACAAGCCACAGACCATCCACCAGAGAATCACAGCCAAGCTTCAACAGAGACTACTGTAGATGATTAAGTTGGCATCAGTGGTAATTACAGCTGTTGTCCATTTTAGGATCGTCAGAGTAAAGCCAAGGTTTGGAAGCAGCCTGTCGACCACTCTGCAAGGTAGTGTAGCAGCTGGAAAAAGCCACTGGTTTAATAGAGCCGTAGCGTAGCCAGAGCACATAGAGGAAAACTTGCAGGGTGTGAAAAAATGAATCCAGGAGGAGTTTTTTTTAGGACTACTGTTGCGTTCCCTCGCAATACTTTTCTTCTTCTGTTCCTTCTGAGCCGTAGCTGTGTCTGCTCAGCTGCTCTCAGCACAACGCCCCAGTGTGGATCAGCTTATTGAGTTTTACTTTGATCCGGGCATTTCCTCTGATTACTGCTCATTATGCACATTTATGTTCTTAATGAAAAGGACCAGGCACCACGGCGGGTGCTGTGATGCTCCAGAGGAGAGGGAGGGGGCCGGGATAGAGCCATGCTGGCCCAGCTTGGACTTAAGGCTGCTCCTGGTAAATGTCCGGTCTGGAGGAAACTGGACTGATGCTGCCAAACAGCAGGAAATCAAAGACTGTTAAGCCCACATCTTTCCACAGACCTGCCCCATCAAGGTCCCGGAGCGCTCAGCAGGTCTACCGTTTTCTGTCAGAGCGCAAGGCTCCGTCGAGATGATAGGAGGCGGAGCCTGTGTTTGCATCGGTGATGCTTGTTGGATCCTACACGTCAGACTTTTTATAAAGTTAACATATCTCACATTAGGGATCATCATTTCCAAAGCTGCATGGAAACAGAGCATACCTGTCAAGTATCCCGTTTTGTCCCGTATTTTACCCTTCTTTCCCGCCGTCCTCCCGTATTAGTATTTTCCCGTAAATCTCCCGTATTTTAACCTGCTTTATTAAAAAATAATAATACCCCGGGTGGAGTAAAAAAACATTAGTGTTTGACTTCATGCGGCGCGGCTCAGCGCTGACTTAACGTGATGCATGTTGGACTTTAAATAAGGTATGCTGGTTGCAAAACGTCACCAGGACACATGACATTAAAAACTCGCGGGAGCAAGGCCACTGCAGGCGCCGAGTCCGGCGGCCGCAGTTGCTCTTTTCAGGCTGCACAAAGTTGGAACCACACTTTTGCCTAGTCTCGCGGCATTTTTCTTTGCAATGGCAGCGAGATCAGTCATTGATCTCAGCTCACAGTGAGCTCACGCAGGTAGAATGTGTCCGACTTTACGGCGCCGTGTTTACACCCCCGCCCCTGCAGTCACCTGCAACGCACGTTAGACTATAAAGTCGGTGAAAGTCAGCCCCCACCATCTCGAACACACCTATACCCAGTCTGAGCTCTGTCACTAGCCTCGCGATAACTGCCACCTGCAGGTAGACGTTGGACAACAGAACTGTTTGCGCTCTACACTCATGTAAAATGAACCACTCTGGCCCCGCCCACAAATACACTCCTTCCAAAACAGTCTTAAAGAAGCAAAGTCTGCAACAAATTTGTACAATAACTCACTAAAAGAAAAGTTATGTGAAATTAAAAGAAAAACTTTGAAAGAAAAGCAACATGAAATAAAACGAATGTGTGGAATGAAAATAAAATGTAAACTTAAAGACAAGCAATGTTAAATGAACAGAAAATATGCAAATAAGCATTTAAATAAATGTTCATAACCTTTTGTATTTTCATTTAGGCCAGCGGTTTTCAATAGGTGAGGCGCGCCTCCCCTGGGGGGCGCCAAAGAGCGACAGGGGAGGCGCGAGTCAGTTTATAATACGCGGGTGAGAAATCCGTTCTCTTTCCCCGCCACACCCCGTGATGGACTGAGCCTGCAGGAAGAGGAGGCCCTGGTCGAGCTCAGCTCGAATATGGACTGGGAGAAATGCCAATCACGCGTTTCTGGTTTTCTGTGGAGAGCGAGTTCCCCCAGATCTCCAGTAAGGCTACGAAAGTGCTAATCCCCTTCACCTCCACCTACTTGTGTGAGTGTGGGTTTTCCGCACTGACCCTGATTAAAAACAAATACAGATCAAGGCTGCAGGTGGAGGACGACTTGCGTTTATTTCTTTCTGGAGTGCAGCCCCGCATCGAACACCTCTGTGCATCAAAAGCGCGGCCTCATTGTTCCCACTAATATGGACGATTAAATTGAAACTCACGTGTTGTCTTGAATGCATAAATTGGTTGGTCCATAGAGGGTTTATGCCGCTCTTGTAGCGCAAATGACGTGAATGGCGTTTTTGATCGTTAAAAAAAATTCATGAAAAAGATGTGAATCTGTTCGATCTGAAAACATGCCTTCAATGCAGTTGACTGTTAAATGTTGTGTTCCGTGAACAAACAGCGTTGTCGTTCATTGATCAGGTAGAGCTGTCCATTGTGCTGATTTTGTTCGAGACGCTATTTCAACCGTCAGGTGTTGTCGTCGGAAGCTTTGACGCCGATTACACGTTAAAGGGATAGTTCACTTCAAAAAGAAAATTCTGTCATATAGGCCTACTCACACTCAAGTTGTTTCAAACCTGTATGAATTTCTTTCTTCTGCTGAACACAAAGGAATATATTTTGAAGAATGTCAGTAACCAAACAGTTAACTGGAACCATTGATTTCCATAGTATTTTTTAGTAGGTCAATGGGACCAGTTTACTGTTTGGTTACTGACATCAAAGTATATTCCTTTGTGTTCAGCAGAAGAAAGAAATTCATACAGGTTTGAAACAACTTGAGGGTGAGTATATGATGACAGAATTTTCATTTTGATGTGCATCCCTTTAAGCATGTTTTGTTGACTTAGGCATATGCTACTGATGTTCAGTGATTTTAAAAGTAGCCTCAATTAGGCCTGCATGAAGTTGGAAATTATTTGCTGTTGCAAAGAATCATTTATGAATGCACTTAAAAAAAAAGAAAATAAAATGTCTTCAAATAAAATTTAAAAAAGATTTGTTGTTGATCAGACAATCAGTTGTTATTGAAACTCATCATTGCCTGGAACACACAAAAGATGGCATTTACTGCAGTGGCGTGGGTTAGGGCAGGCAGACAGTGTTTTGGGGAAGGGGGGGGGCCGGGGACGGGGGTGGGGGCTTGGCTGTTCTTACCTACTCTAAGGGGAGGCTCACATTCACCCAATTTGAAAACCCCTGATTTAGGCTATAACACCTGTCTTAAAATGTGAGGGATACTGGAGCTTGGTTGGGGTGGTGGGACTGCTCGCGGAGGGCGCTGCAAAATTTCCCTTATTTTCAAATCCAAAACTTGACAGGTATGAAACAGTGTGACATTTCAGCTGCTCCGCTTCAGCTTACCTGAGACAGTGAGAGACAGCCGACGGCTCTCAGAGGAGAAGTCATGATTAAAAACATGGACGTGATAAACACAGCTGTAGCTTCCTTGGTGGGCGGGCTCTGTAGCAGTAAACAGGAAGTGGGCAGAGTGATTGACAGCTGGCTGGGTGTAGTTGTTTAATGTGATAGAGGAGGTGAAGGCGAGTTGGAAGGAGCCTCCTGGGTACTGTGGCTGGATGGAGCAGCTGATGTTGAAGGTGGAGCCCCTGGACACCTGAAAGCCCTGCTGCAGGGCCTCGGAGACCCCGTCCATGGAGGAGGACACAGAGATGTTGGGCTGAACCAGCAGGTCTGTAAACACACAGATGATGAAAGGTCACATTGACCGTCCGCTCAACAAAATGGGCCCTGAAGAAGGAAGTGATGTCACAGGTCTGACAAACATGGAGCAGAGCGATGACAGACTGTAAAAGGAGGGACTGGATCCACCTGGTGGGACGTCCCCAAACACAGAGACAGACAGACAGACAGGTTCCTCCAGGTGAGTCCTGTCAGGTGAAGCTTCCTGAAACAAGCCCACCTCTCTACACTTTAGGACGTCACTGTCCTGGAGACCTTTACAGTTCAGTCCAATGGAAACCACTGAGACACTGAGACAGAGGAGAGGACACACTGGAGACATTACTGTCACATTGATGGGCTTACCTGAGCAAGTGAGATCCAGCGATGGAGGAAGAGGAATCTGATGTTACACACTCCCTCAGAGCAGATCCAGACTGAACACAGTCAGACCAGATCCACCACACAGGTCTGTCTGAGGACTCCTCTCTCTCTCCTACAGAAACAGCAGAGCCACAGTCCAGCTCTCTACAGGCAACAGCTGCTTCCTTCAGGGTCCAGCCAGAGTAAGAGTATCTCACTGGATTCCAGTCTCCCTGTTTCAGCTCCAGTGTTCCTGCACAGCGACTGGCTCCTCCCACCAACCTGAGAGGCTCTGAACAGAAAGCAGAGAGTCATCAGTAAAACAATAAAGTGAGTTTCATCAGAACAGAAATGAACCAAATCAAAGCTGCAGCTCCTCTTCTACCTGAGCAGGTGAGTCCAACAGCTTTTCCAGGTGAGCAGGTGTTTCTAGCTGAGCCTGAGCTTCTACAGTCCAGGAGAGCAGACTCATGGCCTCCACACTGGAACTCTTTTGTCCACATCGGAGCCTCCACTTCTCCATAGAGCGCCCCCTGGAGGACTGAAGGAGCCCCACAGCCAAGCTCCCTACAGACCACCTCTGCATCCTGCTGGTCAAAGTCAGCTTCACACACTGAGGACCACCTCTGGTTAGACTGGTTAGACTGGTTAGACTTCACCTCCAGTCTGCCTGAGCACAGACTAGTCCCGCCCACCAGCCTGACAGAGTCTGCAGAGATAATAGAAGATGAAATAGAGATAAAGACACCAGACACAAAGAGAAAACATGTCATGAAACAACAATTCAGCGATTCAAAGTGGACTCAGCACAACTCCAACATCAGTTCATCATTAACAACAGAACACATCTTTCTAACAGCACAGACTGCAGCAAGTTCACCAGCACATTTCCATTTAATACTCTGTCACACTTGTTCTCCACGTCTGAACACTTTCAACATGTTTCCAAACAACAGCACAACATCATCATCGAGCAGATTTCTCTGTTCTGTTCCTTCTGCTCAGCTACTCCACAAGCTTTGCTCTCCACATGATCAAGTTCACTAGTGACGTGTCGGACGTGAACGAGTCGGCTCTATGATCCGCCTCTTTGAAGTGAACGATGGGAGCCGGCTCCCTTCTAGGATTTTATTCTTGGCACATCCCACTTTTTAATAATCATTTTGACAGAATATTTCAACCTACTGCAGCTGAAGAATCTTACATATTTATTTCTTACAACCAATAAGAATGTAACTTAGGCAGTGACCATACTTTGCACAGACCAAACCCCTACACTGTTAAATAATGTTACCTTACATTAATCAATTGTACCTAACCGAATGTGCATGTCGTTACACTCTACGGTGGCTCCTAGGGGTCAGGAGAAGATTTTTTAGGACTACTTTTGCGTTAGCTCTGTGACATCCCCATCGTTTGGTTCCTGGGATGTCTGTTTGTATCCTGTGTTGCAGATGTCAGGAGGCGGGGTTATAATCATCAGTTGTTGGAGCCACCTCGGGCTGGTGTCCTTCACTATAAGAGCGTGTCTTTAGTTCTGCACTTTGTTCTAGAGAGGAGGGATACCCTGTTCCCTATGCTCCACGCTCCTCGTTATTTTCTGTTT
Source organism: Lepomis macrochirus (assembly GCA_024633595.2). Lineage (NCBI taxonomy): Eukaryota > Metazoa > Chordata > Actinopteri > Centrarchiformes > Centrarchidae > Lepomis > Lepomis macrochirus. The sequence goes on along the minus strand of JALXJV020000005.1, from coordinate 38,606,361 downwards.
CTTTTACCACACAACACTCCACGCACTACTCCTTCAAGCATGCACAGCTGCTGACATGACTGATCTACTGATTATCACATTTCATATGATTTTTGAATATGAAGTTGTTTTTGTTGGAGTAAAAAACTAAACATAATGGTACCGTTACTGCAGTTTGTGTTACTGTATTGTTCTTTTTTGTCGTGGTGTTGAGCCAGCCGTGACACCTCACCATACTTTTCTTCTTCTGCTCCTTCTGAGCCGTAGCTGTGTCTGCTCAGCTGCTCTCAGCACAACGCCCCAGTGTGGATCAGCTTATTGAGTTTTACTTTGATCCGGGCATTTCCTCTGATTACTGCTCATTATGCACATTTATGTTCTTAATGAAAAGGACCAGGCACCACGGCGGGTGCTGTGATGGCTCCAGAGGAGAGGGAGGGGGCCGGGATAGAGCCATGCTGGCCCAGCTTGGACTTAAGGCTGCTCCTGGTAAATGTCCGGTCTGGAGGAAACTGGACTGATGCTGCCAAACAGCAGGAAATCAAAGACTGTTAAGCCCACATCTTTCCACAGACCTGCCCCATCAAGGTCCCGAGCACCGCTTTTCTGTCAGAGCGCAAGGCTCGGCGAGATGAGAGGAGGCGGAGCCTGTGTTTACATCGGTGATGCTCGGTGCTCAAACTCAGTCACCTCAGACCTTTTATAAAGTTTACATATCTCACATTATGCAATGCTGTCCACTCAGTAAATGTTCATGCTGCTACAGCACTTAACACCGCTGACACATCCTGCTGTTATTAGGCTGCTCCTGCTACTGGATTATATTTCAGATGCTGCTATTATCTAAATAAAGACAGGCTATGAGGTGTACATACTTCAGGTAGGGGTTACATTACACACTTTATAATGCTCCAGCCCCCCCATTCTCACTTCCCTGACGGTGCACAGATCAGCTGTCTCGTCTAGTGTCAGTTACTGTATATTTCCGTCTTATATTTGCGGCCTGGCTGATGGTGAAAAGCTCATAAAATAATGTACTGAAGAAGAGCTTCCACCTGGCAAGTTGTCTTTTCCAGGTTTCCTTTACAGCTGCATTAAAAATCACAATTCAAGATTCACAGTAAATTAGGTTTAAATTAAAGAATATATGATTGCAGCATTAAACAAATTCCATTCTTCCTTTTAGCTGGCCAGCATCTCTAATTTTTGTTTTAATAGTGCCTTGTCTTATAAGATTAATTAGGCTTTTGTGACTTCGGTTTTAAAACATTAGGCCGTGAGAAACTCTTTTCGTTCATTTGTATACTATTTGTATATGTACAAATGACAACAAACAAACTAATCAATGTCAGTCCATTGGTTTTTTATTTAGCATTAGTAAATTTATTATTTGTATTTGTATAGCTTCTTTTAGTCTTTTTGACCACTCAAAGTACTTTTACACTACATGTGCATTCACCGTTCACTCACATTCATACACTGGTGTACCAGCCACCATGGGCAATTTGGGCTTCAGTGTCTTGCCCAAGGACACTTCGACATGCAGCTTGGCGAAGCCGGGGATTGAACCGTCGACCTTCCGATTAACGGGCGGCCTGCCCCTCCTGAGTCACAGTCGCCCCTGCTCGTCCAGAGTAATAAACTTGACTGAAGAGACTAGATAAACATTGTCTTGTTTTAAAATTAAATTAAAATGAGTGTCTTGGCTGGTTCCTACAGAGGTTACTTCTGGACAGCTGAGTTTCATTTGGTGAACCAGCTTATTTGAACACGCTATAAAGAGGCCTATAACAGCTGTATTTCACTCACAGCGCAGGATGTCATAGATGATGTCAATGATGGGCTTACCTGAGCAGGTGAGATCCAGGATGAAGGAAGAGGAATCTGATGTTGCACACTCCCTCAGAGCAGATCCAGACTGAACACAGTCAGACCTGATCCACCACACAGGTCTGTCTGAGGACTCCTCTCTCTCTCCTACAGAAACAGCAGAGCCACAGTCCAGCTCTCTACAGGCAACAGCTGCTGTCTTCAGGATCCAGTGAGAGAAAAGCAATGGACTCCAGTCATCGTAACTCAATGGTCTCCAGACAAAGAAACTCACTGGTCTCCAGTCTCCCTGATGTTTCACCTCCAGTGTTCCTGCACAGCGACTGGCTCCTGCCACCAACCTGAGAGGCTCTGAACAGAAAGCAGAGAGTCATCAGTAAAACAATAAAGTGAGTTTCATCAAAACAGAAATGAACCAAATCAAAGCTGCAGCTCCTCTTCTACCTGAGCAGGTGAGTCCAACAGCTTTTCCAGGTGAGCAGGTGTTTCTAGCTGAGCCTGAGCTTCTACAGTCCAGGAGAGCAGACTCATGGCCTCCACACTGGAACTCTTTGGTCCACATCGGAGCCTCCACTTCTCCATAGAGCGCCCCCTGGAGGACTGAAGGAGCCCCACAGCCAAGCTCCCTACAGACCACCTCTGCATCCTGCTGGTCAAAGTCAGCTTCACACACTGAGGACCACCTCTGGTTAGACTGGTTAGACTGGTTAGACTTCACCTCCAGTCTGCCTGAGCACTGACTAGTCCCGCCCACCAGCCTGACAGAGTCTGCAGAGATAATAGAAGATGAAATAGGGATAAAGACAGCAGACACAAAAGAAAAACATGTCATGAAACAACAATTCAGCGATTCCAGGTGGACTCAGCACAACTCCAACATCAGTTCATCATTAACAACAGAACACATCTTTCTAACAGCACAGACTGCAGCAAGTTCACCAGCACATTTCCATTTAATACTCTGTCACACTTGTTCTCCACGTCTGAACACTTTCAACATGTTTCCAAACAACAGCACAACATCATCATCTGCAGATTTCTCTGTTCTGTTCCTTCTGCTCAGCTACTCCACAATCTTTGCTCATTTTAACAGTTGTTGTTCTGCTGACAGAACTGACACAGCATGAATTCACATGTTTAACAAACCTACATCATGTTGTTATTTCAGCGTCAGTGTGATCCCTTCATTGCAATTAAATCCCAGCAACATGTTTACTTTGGGTTAAACCCACTGTAATAATCACGGGTTGTGTTTATTCACATCTCACATTGTGTGTGAACACTCAGCAGAAGTCCAGCAATAAAAGTCACGCAAGAAAAGCAACAAAAGGACTAAATTTGAATTTGGTATGAATGCACAGTTAGCGTCGTATTTCAATGCTAATGGTAGGTGTGTGATATTTCACAGAATTGTCGAAGTAAGGAGGTGGTTGGTGGATGTGTGGACCAGAAACTGGACTTTTACCAATTACCCGTATGAACAACCCGATCGCATCAACATGCGTCACATATACACGTTTTGGAAAAGTCGTGTCTATAGTACGCTAAACGGCGATTTTGCGTGTATATGATACGCTGCAGTTTACAATAGCGTTGCAACACAATGGAGGCTAACATGCATATATTTACTTTAGGCACTAACTAATGTCATGGTTGAGGTTAGGGAAAATGCCTCGGGGAGGCTGTCAACTCCTTAAATAAACATATCGCTAGCTAACTAGCTAGTTAGCGACCGGAAGCACTACTACAAGATCCGGTCACCCGGTATGTGACATACGTGCACGCTGCCGGGATGCGTCTCATACACACGCATTCTGGAGCGCCAACTATACACGCAAAATCGCCGTTTGGCGTACTATAGACACGACTTTTCCAAAGCGTGTACATGTGACGCAAAAGCATGAGAACAGGCTGGTATGAAACAAAAAGTCATCAATGAACGTTTATTTAAGATATGTGGTTATGGAAGTTATGGAAGTAACATTGTTATTTTAACCCAAACCATGATGTTTTTAGAAACTAAACGAAACTGCGACATTTCACAAAATTAAACATGTTTTTTATTTTGCATGTTTATTGTTGCTAAGCTAACCGCTGAGCCCTACACATCCAGAAACACTCAGGTGTAACCAGGGTGTTAAAAGCCATTGACCAAGGGTCTATATGTGATGAGCTGGAAGTGAGACTGTGTTGCCTGGAGACATTACTGTCATAGATGATGTCATAGATGATGTCACTGATGGGCTTACCTGAGCAGGTGAGATTAAGGATGGAGGAAGAGGAACCTGATCTTACACAGTCCCTCAGACCAGATCCAGACTGAACACAGTCAGACCTGATCCTCCACACAGGTCTGTCTGAGGACTCCTTTCTCTCTCCTACAGAAACAGCAGAGCCACAGTCCAGCTCTCTACAGACAACAGCTGCTTCTTTCAGGGTCCAATAAGAGTCCCTCACTGGTCTCCAGTCTCCCTGATGTTTCACCTCCAGTGTTCCTGCACAGCGACTGGCTCCTCCCACCAACCTGACATCATCAGGCTCTGAACAGAGAGAACAAGAGAGTCATCAGTAAAAGAAGTTAATTCAAGAGACTAAACTAAAACTTGGCTGCTGATTCTGCTTCTGTGATTCTTTCTGTCTTTACCTGTTGAGGTGTGTTGTCCTTCAGCCCGGAGTCCTGTGATTGGAGCAGAGCCAAGGACTGAAAAACAGTCAGGTTGTTTTGTAAAGAACTTTCCATCAGCTCAGAAACATGTCAGTGAACTCCATCTGGAGTCATTTTACCAGTTTACTGTAGGTGAGATGAACATGTGGATACACAGAACAGCAGCCAGCAGACTGATTCATATAGAGTTAAAGGAAAAGCTCAGCATCCAGTGAAGGATGCTCACTGTGACTCACTTCATCAGGATGGAAATCAGTATGTCATGTGGTGAGAGCTGCACAAACAGGTCAATAACTGCAGATGCTTGAATCTGCTGCTATGAGAGGAAATGCTGCACAAATGACAAGTTGCTCATGTTCTCACTTTCGCACCACATTTTCTCTGGACCCCTGCCAAATCTGACCAGTGATGACATCATTCCGCCGCTGGTTGTCGAGGTGGTGTCCAGCAAACGATGTGGGCTTTGTAGATCACTGGCAGACTTTCTGAGGAAAACCTGGTCTGATTAATATTGATTTATTCTGTCTTACTGAAACCTGGCTGGGTGATGGAGAATATGTGAGCCCAAATGAATCCACCCCTCCCAGTCATATGAATACTCACATTCCTAGAAGCACAGGCCGAGGAGGTGGAGTTGCAGCTATCTTTGACTCTAGCCTAGTAATCAGCTCTAAACCTAAACTAAATTATAACTCATTTGAAAGCTTTGTTCTGAGTCTTTCACACCCAAGTTGAAAATCACTGCAACCAATTCTATTTGTCATAGTGTACTGAGCACCTGGTCCGTACTCTGAATTCGTATCTGAATTTGCAGAGTTTTTGTCAACTTTAGTCCTTAAAACGGACAAAGTTATTATTGTAGGGGATTTTAATATTCATGTGGATGTAGAGAATGACAGCTTTAGCACTGCGTTTATCTCTCTATTAGATTCAATTGGCTTCTCTCAGAGTGTTCATGAACCGACTCACTGTTTTAATCACACCCTCGACCTTGTTCTGGTATATGGTATTGAAATTGAACATTTAATAGTGCGCCTTTGGTGTGAGAAACCCGGGTTCAATTCTATGAGGTATGAGGTGCCCCTAGGGACAATATTCAGATCTACTGAAACACTCACGTACATATAAGTGAAACTCTCTCTCACACACAACTGAAACTTTCTCACACACACACAACTGAAACTCACACACACAACTGAAACTTTCTCAACACATAATACGACTGAAACTTTCTCACACACACAATAACTGAAACTTTCACACACACACAACTGAAACTTTCTCACACAACACACAACTGAAACTTTCTACACACACACAACTGAAACTTTCTCACACAACACACAACTGAAACTTTCTCACACACAACAACTGAAACTTTCTCACACAATACACAACTGAAACTTTCTCA